>CM031242.1:242966647-243340630 GCA_018340775.1 Taxus wallichiana var. yunnanensis
ATTTGAACCCATGGAGGTGAGGTATGTAGAGTTGATGGAGCTGCAAGAGATCAGAAACCAGGCATCCCAAGTAATGGAAATGGATCAAGCTTTGATCAAGAAGACCTTTGATAGGAAGGCCAAAGATAGATCTTTTCAAGTTGGAGATCTAGTGTTAAAATGGGATGTGGATAGAGAAAAACCGGGAAGGCATTCAAAATTTGATGCCATTTGGAGTGGCCCATACATGGTCACAAAGTGCAAGAACAACAATGCTTTACAATTGGCCTCATTGGATGGTGAAGAACCAGCAGATTCTAGTCAATGGGATCTATCTCAAGCGTTGCTTCTAGAGGAAGTTCACTACCTCTCGTAAATATTAGATTAGATTTTATTTCCTCCAAGTGCTTGTGCACATTGTTTCTTATAGGTTAGTTTTGTTTTCCCTAAGTGCTTTGGCACAGCTTGTTGTCCATGGAGATGTTTTGCAGTCTTTTGCTTTCATCAGGTGATATTCCATCTTCCTCCTTACACATTCTTAGTCAGTTGGGATTCTAAACTGAATGTTTGATAACTCCATGCCCAATGGACTGCTTCTGGCTACTGGTCTTTTCACCTAGCAGGCAGGTACCCCCGCTGAGTCACCAATTGTTATCCAAAATTCACCCCCCAGAGTAAATTTTGATAACATGCATTGAATTCTCAAGCCCCAGGAAAATTGATTGATTCAGGGCAAAAAATCATGTTTCTAGGGTCCCCTCAGATTTTTTCTAACTCCCCTGGTGAAGAAGAAAAGAGCAAGTTCTGAGAAAATGTGAAAAGTTGCAGAAAACAAGCTTGGGCCAGGAAAAATCATGAAAAATGGCTAAGTCCTAGTCCTCGCAATGGTCGGGACGTGAGGGACATCGGGCGCGAATCAGCCGAAAGGCCACTAGGCAGTCTACAGAGCAAAGGAACATCTGGGCCGTCAGGACGCGTGGGATGCGGAAAGCCGGTTCGGCCGAAGGAGAAGAAAATCGACTAATTGCTCTGGGAAATTGGGGACAAGAAGACGCGAAGGATGCGAACTGCCCAGATCGGCCGAAATGGAGAAATTTCGCACTAAGCAGTTGAGGACATTTGGGCCGTGAGGACGCGAACCGGCCGAATCGGAAGAATTTGTCCCAAACAGTCTGGGACAAGTGGGATAAAGGGATGCGGAAGACGTGGATAGCCGAAAAATCCGAGAACTAATCAAATCACGACACGTGTCACCAAAGCGAGAAAAGGACGGGGAAGCCCATTTCGGGTGGATCGGAAGTTTTATCCCTAACTACTGCAGGACATCTGGGAAAAATGGACACGGTGGATGCGAAAGAGGTGGCAGACTGTAGACCAACCAAATCATGACACGTGTCACAAGGAGAAAAGTCTAAAACTCAAAGGGTGAGGTTTGAATGGTCGCCCAGAGCCAATCAAAATAGGACATGTGTCCTATGGAGCAAGGAATGCGGAGCTCGGGGAGGAGTTAGAGAATTTGGAAATAATTTCTCCAAAAAGCTAAAAGTAAAGGTCATCCGTGCCCTTGTGACGACCGATCGATGCATGCCACGTGTCATCCAGGTGGCAGAGCGTGGGAAGAAATTTAAAAATCCGTTTCACCTGTTTTGTGCCCTAAATCTTCAGATCTCCATATCTTTCGATCCAGAGATCGGATTTGCATGTTCCTTATATCAACGGAAATTTTATGAAATTATCTACATGATTCTGGGGTTAATCTTAAATTTTGGTGTAGTATGGAGAGAGAAGATTGAGAAACATCTCTGATGTGTGTTCATGGCCAGAAGTGACATTTCAACGAAAAGATTTAATGCAGAATGGGTCGTATTCTCCTATAATTTGGTCAAAATGATAGGGTATGGGTTTGTAAGGTCCCCCATGCCATTTTAATGCACCTGCAGTCAAGAAGGAATGGGTTCTCACATTTTTTGTATGCTTCTGTCTCCTAGGCTCGACCCTTGCACTGTAAAAGGTAGATTTGGCTCATTTCTAAGGGGGAACATTTTTGGGCATAACAGACTTCTTCTTTCACCTCCAGCAAGTGATTGATGTAAGGATCAAACCTCTCCAAATATTGTAACAGTTTTCTTTTACCTCTCTGAGGGTGTAATGCGTGTTTTTGACACTGAAATGATAATGCAAGCTCTGTGAATGGGTTTCAGTCCTCTGTTTGTATTATTTGTTTCATTTCAGATCCTAAATTATACCTTATCAGTCTGTGTATGTTTTATGTTGTGAACTTTGGTCTGTGTCTATTTTCATGACAAATATGTTTCACCACTCCTTTTGGTGCATCACCATCTTTAGTTAGTTTCAATTTTTGCACTTCTACCCCTGTCTCCTTGCAAGTTAGAGTAGGATTAGGATTTTAACATCTGTAGTTGTGCAAGCATTAGATATAAATTAGAGGAGTTTGAGGAACCAACCTCTAATCTGGAGATGCCTCTCTCAGTTTCACAAGTCCCATGCTTGGAGAGAGGTTTCCATGTTGTGCAATCACACTGGATGCTAGAGTGATCAACCTGGAAGCCTGATCTGCATCCAGGGGTCTTTGTGAGCTGCAACAACAACAGATCCCAATATTCTCAAAGGTATAGCCCTACAGTTTGCGTGTGCAAGCATCCTACAGAACAAACTCATCAAGATGTACATACCCCTAGAAGATTATTAATATTTAATTAATTTGGATACTTAAAAGTAGATTTCAGCAACCCTGCCCAAACCCTAATCCAACTCTCCCTAAGTTCTTTTCCAAATCAGGTTCCATTAATCCTTGAAGAAATTCCTTAACTTAAGATTGCTTTCGATGTTTGTTAATTTTGGCTTAACAAGCAGCTACCAAGAAGAAAGGACAACAACCTCATAAGTTCCATTTAATGTGACTTAACCATTCAAGGAAGTGTAACAACCACCTAGGTTGTAACTTAATAGACTTTATTAAATGAAGTCTAATGATTATAAATCATATCTTCCTTTTTGTTTACTTTTTCATAAGAGAGGAAGAGTCTTCCTCTTCATGGTTAAGTTCTAGGGTTTAACACACCCTTTATGTCCTTTACAAATTCTATAGTTTTCATTGTAAGTTCATTACATGTTACCTTAATAATATGAATTGTTTAGATAAGAACATTGAATTCTGCAACTTATTTAGCTGCATCACATTTAGGGAAATTACTCTAATTCCATTTTTCCTACTTATCCAAGAATACTCATTTAAACATATAAATAACATGAAGAATATCAACAGGATAGGATTCCATTTCTTTTACAAAGGTACAAGATAATTTACACAACCCATGCAAGTAAATTCTCATCCTTCAATTCATTTTCAAAACTTATACATTTACAAACTTATGCATTTTAGGCATACTGCATGACAACAACCTTCATTCAAAATAATATAACTATTCTTTTTCAATGCAACTTAAGAACAAATAAGAATTCTTCACAAGAATGAAACTTAGATCAACCAATGCATCATATAAGTTTTTCCTTTGTTTATCACTTCCGAATTCCATCTCGCAAAATTGCTAGAACGGGTCATTAAATGAATTGAGAATGATAAGCATTAATCCTTAAAATTAAGTGCATTCCAATAATTGTTCCAATAAAAACAATTGTGCTTTAATGAAAAATTAGTATTTCATACTTTAAGCATAAGTAATAACAATAAAAAGAAGAGCATTAATGAACCAGAATTCACTAAAAAGAAGAAAAAATATAATCTATAATATTTGTCTTACAAATTAAAGTATAATTGATCCTATCAATTATCTTTACCAAATAACAAATCATAACATCTCATTGTTTCCAATCCTACCAAAATATAATACAACACTTATCTTTACTATAAGATACAGGAAGTGTTTATAGCATATTCTCACTAGGATGTTTCATCTAACTTTCAAGTAAAGAAGAAGAGAAACCATTTCCATTATGCCAAAGTACATAACATCCACAAAGTAGAAACATGTGCATATCATGACTTAAACTATTTCCTTTAAAGGACATCTACTTTAAAATTCAACATTTTACGGTATTCATCAGAACAGATTCACATAAAAGAAATCCAAGAAGGAATGATGGATTAACAGTCAAACAACAAGTTTGCATTTCCTTTTTACCAACCAATCATCAATCTCTTTCTACTTCATTCTAGTCAAATGACAAGTATAAGAAGACTAATTAAGTAATGATTCTCTTTTTCCCATAAGAATAATTAACAGAAGGTTCCAAACCAATGAACTTAACCCAACTGCATTAGAAAAGGAGTCCTAACAGAATATGATCCCAATCTGTAATCATTTCTTTCAACTTAATTAACAGTTTTACCTTTTCTTATACATACAGTTTAAGTTCATGCAAGAGTTCCCAAGAAAGAGAACAAGAACAACTTCAAGGAAAGAGAAAACTTAATGCTACCTTCCTTTCAAAATCTTCCCATTATAATGCATGAATTCCACTTTCCATTCGGAACATTATAACAATGAAGTTCATACACAGCCCATGGACACTAAAGAATCACAGTTTATCTTTTAAAGACTCAACATTCTTTCATTGGACCCAACAAGAAGTATGAAATCCAAGTAGATGCTAACACTCAAAATTTCCCAATAGTTCAGTCAAGACAAAACTATCTTGATAGTATTTCAACACATCACTATAAGAACTAAAAGATTGGGATTCCAATAAAATGACAAACCAACAAGCTAATTCCAATCAAGATCTCAAGATTTTACCCAACAACCTACTAAACCATGCTTCCATTTTTCTCCTTACGCATGTGGTTTGTTTCAAAAGAATTCTAAATTTAGAACCATTCAATCTAGTAATAAACTCAATTTAAATGACAAGATCAAAACAACATATTAAAAATACGTTCTATCCAAGACTCGAATTACAAATCCGAGCACAATGTAAAGCATAAGCTCCCTCAAAGGATCAAGATCATTCAAGTGATTATAAACAAGTTCGGGCAACAACATGCTCCCTTTTTAGTTTATAAAATAGTCAAAGAACCAAAAAGACTATAAGATCTAAACCAATACATCATTCAGGTTACAATTTTTAAAAACACCAAGTAACAAATTGATTGTATAGTGTTGCATCACAATATCTCAATCACGAGTTCATTTATACACCAACATCATAATGCTAGACCGAATATAATGAAATTACTTAAAAAATATTTCAAAATAAGAAAAGTGCTTCCATTTTTAGTTAACATCCTATCAAACCCTATTTCCTAACTCAAATGGAATGTAAGATGCTTAACAGAGCTCATACTGATTTACAACAAAACATGAAAGTTGTGTTCATAATGAACCTTCAATAACAGTTTATATGGTCATAAGGACAATAAATCACAAGCACCATGCCATATGCGGGCTTCAATCAATAGTCCAATTTATCCAAGATAATAAAACACAGGTTCCAAGTTAGATGCGAGGTTTCAACAATAGTCAAAGTTTTTACAAGATGAAATACAAGAACCAAGCCATATACGGTTTTATCCATAGTCCCATTTATCTATGAAATAAAATGCAAGCACCATAGAACCGAGAATCTCCAACAATAGTTCTCTCCTACCAAAACAAGTTTCCAACAGAAAGCTCAAACTTGCATACAAGTTTTCATAAGAACATGAGTTCTTTACCAGCTCGAGATCACAAAACACATCGAGTTCACAAAACACTAATCTCAATAGACACAGGGCGAGAACTCAGAGTTTCCATAAAAACTCAGCTAGTAATTTATTGGCAACAAAAGTAGTCGAACCAAAACAAACAATTTCCAACAACTGAAAATGCCAAACAAAGTTAACAACTTTGTACTTGCATGCATATTTCTTTGTGCTAAAACAATACAACATAAGTTTCCAACAGAATCACATATACCATGGATTCAAAACCTAGAATGCAAGATTTACTAAACCCATCAACCAATTAACTAGATAGAGCATGCAATGCACAAAACTCAACAGAGTAGAGTTGCTTTAATGAAAACACTTAGAGGAAAGCAAGAGATTTTAATAGTTAGAGCCTATCATGCTTGATAGTGTCTTTGTCAAATCAAAGAAGACCTCCAGCCAAGCTCACTTCTTCTCCTCTTCTCCTCGAAAGACCAAACAACCAGATACCTCTTCCAAAATGCCTCTTATAAATTCCATGAAATAAAAATATATTTGAAACCTCAAAAATAGCCATGAAGTGCAGTTCAACCTGCTGGTTTGAAAAACCAGAGCGCATGCAGAATGAAAATTGAAGAACATGCAAAGTGAAACAACCCATAAAAATCTACTTTGGTATGCCTACTAAGATGGTTTGGGCTTGTAAACCAAAAGTAATTAATTTCATTAATTCCAAATCTCCCGCCTAATCTTCCTTACTACCTCTTGCCAAGTCTAGCGAATGCTAAGTCAAAATTAACATGTATTTCTGTTTTAGTGATACTTCCACCTAAGCCTCCACCAAGTCATCTAGCCCCTACCAAAATTGGCAGTCCGTATGCATTTACCAACCTTATCAATAACATAAATGCCTTAGGAACATCACCCAAGTGCATGTGACCACTTAAGTCCCCATTCATATCCATTAGTTTAGGATAGATTAGATTGCTTAGGTTAGATCTTAGGTAGAATTAAAATTTATACCATAGGATATAACACTAGCAACTAACCCCCACCATAGGCCTTAGCAAATAGGTTTAGATAATTTCCACATAGGAAAATTAATTCAAAACATAATAGTTTTAGGCATTAGGTTAGATTACAATAATACCTTGTAGTATTAGGATCTAGGTTAATTTAATACCTAGTAACCTTTCCAATTCCATTAGCACCGAGCTTAGGTTAGGTTGCAAATCAACCAATCATAACAGAATAAGGAGCTTTAGGTTAGAATCAAAATTCTATCAAGTGACATAGCTTAGGTAGAAATATATTTTTTTTTACCTAGCTTAGGATCCCGTAGGTTAGTCCTATATAGGATCCTAGATCTCTCTTATGCCGTGAACAGGCTGCATTTCCATTTTCATCAGCAATGACCTGTCATGGTCAATCTCCAATGACCCAAGAAAAACAATCCACTGAATGGAAGTACATTCACATAGAAATCAAATAACTTGCAACAACAAAGTTTAGTCCAATGTGTATCTTAACTCATGGAATGTCAATTTTACCATTCATTCAACATAGCAAATTTAAAACATTCCTTGGATCACTGAAATTGATCCAAGGATGAGTCAAATAAATAGATAAGTTTACAAATCTTAAACAAGATTGCAAATCACCTACCATAAGTGAAAAATGGATTCAGGGAAGCCATTCTAATTCAGTCAAAGGATCTTAAGAGTAGAAAAGACTGATCCATATCAATCATGATTTCCATTAATCAAAAGAACATATCCTTATAAGGAAAATCACATGTCAACACTTGAATGTAAAGGAGGAAAATAACAACTGTTAAGGGTGTTACATGCTTCCCTCCAAAAAAGAATCATCATCCCGATGATTATCTCTTTTAACAATTTACATCAAGGATAGTCTATTCATTCATTGTTTCTCCTCTTCTCCGTAAAAGATCAAACAACCAGATACCTCTTCCACAATGCCTCTTATAAATTCCATGATAGGAAAATAGATTTGAAACCTCAAAAATAGCCATGAAGTGTAGTTCAACCTAGTGGTTTGAAAAACCAGAGTGCATGCAAAATGAAAATCAGAGAACATGCAAAGTGAAACAACCCAAGAAAAATCTGCTGGCATGCCTACCAAGATGGTTTGGGCTCATAAACCAAAAGAAATTAATTCCATTAATTCCAAATCTCCCACCTAATCTTCCTTGCCACCACCTACCAAGTTTGGTGAATGCCAAGTCTAAATTAACATGTGTTTCCATTTTAGTGATACTTGCCACCTAAGCCTCCACTAAGTCATCTAGTCCCTACCAAAACTAGCAGTGTATGCATTTACCAACCTTATCAATAACATAAATGCCTTAGGAACTATCACCCAAGTGCATGCGACCACTTAAGTCCCCATTCATATCCATTAGTTTAGGATAGATTAGATTGCTTAGGTTAGATCTTAGGTAGAATTAAAATTTATACCATAGGATATAACACTAGTAACTAACCCCCACCATAGGCCTTAGAAAATAGGTTTAGATAATTTCCACATAGGAAAATTAATTCAAAACATAATAGTTTTAGGCATTAGGTTAGATTACAATAATACCTTGTAGTATTAGGATCTAGGTTAATTTAATACCTAGTAACCTTTCCAATTCCATTAGCACCGAGCTTAGGTTAGGTTGCAAAATCAACCAATCATAACAGAATAAGGAGCTTTAGGTTAGAATCAGAATTCTATCAAGTGACATAGCTTAGGTAGAAATATATATATTTTTACCTAGCTTAGGATCCCGTAGGTTAGTCCTATATAGGATCCTAGATCTCTCTTATGTCGTGAATAGCTGCATTTCCATTTTCATCAGCAATGACCTATCATGGTCGATCTCCAACAACCCAAGAAAAACAACCCACTGAATGGAAGTATGTTCACACAAAATCAAAGAACTTGCAACAAAAAAGTTCAGTCCAATGTGTATCTTAACTCATGGAATGTCAATTTTACCATTCATTCAACATAGTAGATTTAAAACATTCCTTGGATCACTGAAATTGATCCAAGGATGAGTTAGATAAATAGATAAGTTTACAACTCTTAAACTAGATTGCAAATCACCTACCAGAAGTGAAAAATGGATTCAGGGAAGCCATTCCAATTTAGTCAAAGGATCTTAAGAGTAGAAAATACTCATCCATATCAAGCATGATTTCCATTAATCAGAAGAACATATCCTTATAAGGAAAATCACATGTCAACACTTGAATGCAAAGGAGGAAAATAACAACTGTCAAGGGTGTTACATGCTTCCCTCCTAAAAAGAATCATCGTCGTGATGATTATCTCTTCTAACAATTTACATCAAGGACAGTCAATTCATTCACTTCTCTTATCCTAAGTCAAATATTTCAAAACCTTTTATTTCCAGAAATCAGCATTAAATAACTTTTTATTCAATTCAAGTAAACATCTACCCAAAACTGGCTTATTTCATGTCGTACAAGATAAAATCATAAAAGTTTTATCAGTCAACAGATTCAATTCTATTTAAATAGATATGGAAAAGCAGTTTTCATATCCTCTAGATTTTCCCAAGTTGCACTCTCCTTGTTAAATTGGTCCCACTAGACCTTACATTGACTTATTTATCTATTTCTTAAATGCAACTAGCAAGTTTCCAGCACTTGAATGGGTTTAACCATGATTATTCCTTGGTCTTGGACCTATAAAGAATTCTAATTTAACACATGTGATAAATCTGAAATATATTTCTTAAGCAAAGAAATATGGAAAACATCATGCATTCATGACAAGGCAGGTGGTAGTGCTAAACGATAAGCTACGGGGTTGATTACTTTGACTATTTCAAAAGGACCCACATAATGAGGTGATAACGTGGCAGCCTTGCCAAAAGTTATGGAACTCTTTTTCGGTTTAACCTAAAGAAAAACCTTCTCTCCAAGTTCAAGTTTCCTATCAACTAGCTTTAAGTCAGCATAACTCTTTTTACTATCTCTGCTATTTCTTTCAAGCGTTCACGAATCCTTTTAACTTGTTCCATTTCCATAAGAATTTTAGGTCCAATTACCTCTCTATCCTCAATGCTATCCCAACTAAAATGGGTTTGGAATTTCCTTCCGTAAAGCACCTCAAAGGGTTCCATCTTAAGAGAAGCATGATATGTATTATTGTATGAAAATTCAACTAATGGAAGGTACTCCTCCCACTTATACTTGTTGATCCATACAATACATCCGTAACATATCTTCCAAAACCTAATTTACTCTTTCACTATCCATCCGTTTCCAGATGATATGTAGAATTGAAATTCAGTTTAGTTCAAGAGATGCATTAAGCATTTACCAAAACCTTGACGTCATTCTAGGGTCTCTATTAGATGTGATTAATTTAGGTACTCCATGTAATCTAAAAATTTTCGTGTACAAATCTTTTAGCCAAAATAAGAGAATCATCTTTTATATTTCCAACAATAAAATGAGCTACTTTCATTAGTTTTTCAACTACTACCAAAATAACATCATGTTTATTTCTTGACATAGGTAATCCTTGTACAAAATCCATGTTTATTACCTACCATTTGTATTGCGGTATGCTATAAGGATACAATAAACTAGTTGGGTGCATATGCTCTGCTTTTACATGTTGACATTGCAGATAATGAGTCACAAAATCAATAACATCCTTTTTCATTCCTTTCCAGAAATATTGTTGTTTTATATCAGCAAGCATTTTTGTAATGCCAGGGTGTCCAAAAAAAGGTGAATTGTGAAACTCTACTAATAATTTCCTTCTCAAATTGTTAGGCAAAGGTATGTATACTCTGTTTTCATATCATAATATTCTTTCATTATCAAAGTGAAAACATTTATATCTTTCATCCTTCGATTTGCAACAAGCGCTATTTTTACTTGCTAAAAGTAAGAGTCGATTCCATAACACTTTTTACTTCATCCTTAAACTGATTTCTTAGTGTTATGAGAGTAGAAATGTGCTTCCTGTGACTTAGAGCATCAGCCACTCTATTATTTTTTCTTTAATGTAACTTATGTCAAAATCATATTGAGACAAAAAAATCTAACCACCTTCACTTGTCTTGCATTCTTATTTGGCAAAGTGAAAATGTATTTTAGCCCAAGATGATCAGGTTTCAACTCAAATGGTTTACCAAGCGAGATAATACCTCCAAACTTGAAGTGCATGAACTATGGTAGCAAGATCTAAATCATGTGGAGCATAATTCAACTCATGTAACTTAATTTTTCTACTTTAATAATCTATGACATGATTATTTTGTAACAAAATACCTCCAAGACCTTCCCTAGATGCATCTGCATTACAACAAAGTAAAGTCTCGCATTAGGATCGTACAACTAAAATAGGTGCTGAAATCAACTAACTTTTCAAATTTTTTAAAGAATATTTACATTTATCATTCCAAACAAATTTCTTATCCTTTTTCTGCAATGAAGTTATTGGTGCAAACACCTTAGAAAAATCCTTAACAAATTTTCTATAATAATCAAGGCCCATGAAGCTTCTAAAATCATGTAAATTATTTGGTGTAGGCCACTCGATTTAGAGCTATAATTTTAGAAGGATCTACAACAATCCCATCTTTACTTATAACATGACCCAAATAGTGAACTTCATGTCATAGAAAGAACATTTGACAACTTACCATATAACTATCTCTTTCTCAATTTCCAAAACTATTCTTAAGCTGTTTGTGATGCTCCTCAATACTTTTAGAATATATGAGAATGTCATCAAAGAATACAAGCACAAACTCGTCCAAGTATTCTTGAAAGATATTATTCATTAAGTTCATAAAGGCTACAGGTGCATTCGTTAATCCAAAGGGTAAAACATTGAATTCATAATGTCCATACCTTGTTCTAAAAGCTATTTTATGAATTTCCTCATCCTTAAATAATAATTGATGATATTCAAATCGAAGATCTATCTTAGAATATACCGATGCTCCACGCATCTGATCAAATAGATCATCAATTCTAGGAATTGGGTATTTATTCTTGATTGTTGCTTTGTTTAACATCCTGTGATCAATGCACAATCTAAGTATTCCATATTTATTTTTCACAAAGATCACTGGTGCTCCCCAAGGTGAAACTGTTAGTGTAAATTAGCAGAAGACCCTCTGGATGTTCTATCAGATTTCTAGTTTGACATTGGGACATCCAGTGTGATTGCACAACATTGAATCTCTTCCCCAAGTGTAGGACTTATAAAAGTGGGAAAATAATCTCCAAGTTAGAGGCTGGTTCCTCAACTCCTCTGATCAGGTGTATTACTTGAAAATTACAGAGGTTTAAACTCAAAATCCTGCTATAAATTACAAGGGACAGAGATAGAGAATGTAAAAGAATTAAAACTAATGCTAATAAGGTGATGCACCAAAGGATTGGTGGACATTTTTTACTTCTGAAATTGACACAGATTACGAAATGTAGTAAAACATCATGCACAAACTGATAAAATGTAATGAAAGATCATGGATGAATCAAACAACACAAGAAGAGGACTTAAACTCATTCACAGAGCTTGCATTATCATTTCCAATGTCAAAATACATGCATTACATCAACAAAAATGTAGAAAATATGTTGCAGTCTTGAAAGAGGTTTGGTATTCCACAAAATCACTTTCTAGGGTCAAGGAGGGAGCCTACAAAACATAAAAATGTCCAACCCTTTCAAAATGAGCCAAATCTAGCTTTTAACAATGCCCATTCGAGCTCAAGAGAGAGAAATGTGTGAAAACATGAGAAAGATTTCAACCACCGAACAAATTCATAATAAACATAATGGGTTCCCTTGCAAATCCACTTTGCAACATTTTTGACCATGCTGGGAGAGAATGTGAGCCATACTACATTAAAAATGGTGGTTAAAATGTTAGTTTTGTTCATTTCCACGTGCTAGAGGCATTTTCCAATTTTCTCTCTCTAAAATCCACCAAAACGAAAAATTGAGCCCGGAATCATGTAGATAATTTCACCATCTTTCCATTGATATAAAGAATGCAAAAATTGAGCTTTGGATCAAAATTTATGTTCGTTTGAAAATTTAGGGCAAAACAGGGCTGAAAATGGTTGGCGGGACAAAATTTTAAAATTTTCCCACTTTTTGCATTTGGGAAAATTTCCCCAAAAATCTCCGTGCCCCACCACTCTTGGTGCCATGTGGCATGGTTTGATTTGTTGCGGATCCTGCCTACTTCATTTCCTATCATTTCGGCCTTTGGAAAATTTTCCAAAAATTCCCGCCGGTTGGATAACCCGAGGACACGTGGTAGGATATGGTTCATCGTGGGCCTCTGCTCTCAAATTCTCCACCGCCCTAAATATTTTAATTAAACGGGACACGTGGCAAGATCCCATTAGACACGGGCCATTATGCTCATTTTTCTCTGTGGGCCTTCCTTATGTTTTTGACACCATGTGGACACGTGGCATGATTTGATTGGCTCGGGTTTTGGGGGGGCTCTCCCTTTCAATATTTTCTTTGATTTTGCTTTGGGAAAAATTCCCAACTTTCTCCCGTGTCCTACCATCCTAGAACACATGGTGTGACCTCATTTGTTTCACGGGCCTACGGGCCAAAATTTCTCTTTAGCACCCTCGCCAAACACTTGGTAATTTTTTAAGTTTACCTCCACCTTCCGCCACTTCTTCGAACTAAGGACACGTGATATAATGTTATCAAACGCGGGCCTGGCGTCAAAAATTTTGTTTATGCCAACCCTTGGGAAATTTTCCCAACTTCTCCCCACCTGGACACATGGCATGATCGTATTCATCGACGGGCCATCAGGGCTGAAAAATTCCTTTCTGAATTTTGCCAACACTTGGTAAAAATTTCAATCTTTCCTCCGCCTCGCGCCCTTCTGAGGACACGTGGCCTCCTTCCATTGGCTTAGGATTTCCTTGGAGATTTTTCCATTGTGCCAAACACATAGTAAAATTCCTAAATTTTCCTCTGCCCTCCACCACTTGATTGCTGACGTGGCGCTCTCTTATTGGCTGGTGGGCCTGTCCAGGGAAAACTTCCCACAAAAACTCCACCGAGCCATAACCTCAAAAATACATGGAGTTAGAGGAAAACTTTACCTTT
The DNA here is from genome assembly GCA_018340775.1 of Taxus wallichiana var. yunnanensis. Lineage (NCBI taxonomy): Eukaryota > Viridiplantae > Streptophyta > Pinopsida > Cupressales > Taxaceae > Taxus > Taxus wallichiana. The sequence continues at coordinate 242,980,448 of CM031242.1, forward strand.
CTGGAAAGCTAGGAAAGAGATCTATACAATGGTGTCATTTCCAAAACATTTTGAGTTCCTAAAAAGAATTTTTTTTTGATTGAGGTACAAGGGAGGAATGAAATGAAGGGATTTAGTCACAAAATGAGCAAGGGGCTCATTTGGATAAAAATTTTGGAGACTCGGAGGGTCATCTACATGCTTTGGATGAAGTTATCAGTTTCTGAAGCAATCCATTAGGCATGGAGTCATCAAATATCTACTTAGTACCCCAACTAATTAGAACAATAAAAGGAGGAAGGGGGAGGGTAGAACACCATCTAATTGGAGCAAGGCATGCAAAACACATTTCATAGAACAACAAGCTTATGCCAAAGAACTTAGGAAAGCAAAGCTAATTTACAACAAAAAAATGTGCATAAACACTTGGAGGAATGAAAACCTAAGCTAGTATGTACAAGGTGAAGAATTTCCTTAAGTAGAAATGCTTCAGATGGATTCCATTGACTGGAATATGTAATTATTCACCATCCAATGAAGACAATTGGAAGGCATTTTGTCCTTACACTTTATGGCCATGTAGGGGCCACTCAAAATGGCATCAAATTTTGAATGCTTCCTCGGTTTTGCTCTGTCTGCATCCCATTTTAACACTAAATCTCCAACTTGGAAAGATCTATCCTTGGCCTTTCTATCAAAGGTCTTCTTGATCAAAGCTTGATCCTTCTCCATTGCTTGGGATGCCTGATTTTTAATTTCTTGGAGCTCCATCAATTCTACATACCTAACCTCCATGGGCCCAAACTCCAACAACTCCAACTGCTTCATGAGTTCTAATGTTGGCAACTCAAGTGACATGGGAAAAATTGCTTCTCTTCCATAAACAAGCTTGAATGGAGAGTTACTTGTAGATCTCTTGGGGGTTATTCTATCATCCCACAAGGATGATTTCAATTTGGTATGCCAAGACCTCTTATTTTCATCAAGAGTCCTCTTGATGATCCTTAACAAGTTCTTATTTGTATATTCAGCTTGGCCATTACCCTGAGGGTAATAATTTGATGAAGTGCTTAGGTAGATCCCATTCTTGATAGCCCATTCAGTTACCTTGGACCCAATGAATGCCAATGCATTATCTGATATTATTGTAGTAGGTATGCCAAATCTGGTTGTTATTCCCTCATAGAAGTCCAGGATGATAGATTCATTTGCTTCCTTGAGTGCTACTACTTCATTCCACTTGGTGAAGTAATCTGTTGCTATTAGAATCCACTTATGTCCTTGGCTTGAATTTGGATTAATGAATCCAATGAATTCCAAACCCCATTGCATGAATGGATAGTCAACTGAAATTGGATGCAATGGAAGGGAAGCTAGTCTCTCTATACCTGTGAAGAATGCACAATTCTTGCACCTCTTGATCCATACATAACAATCACTAAAAATCTTGGGCCAATAATAGCCAGCCCTCATGATCTTGAGAGCTGTCACTCTTGGTGCAAAATGACCACTAGATGATCCACCATGGAAATCTTCCAACACTCTGTGATTCTGATTTGTACTAATGCATCTCAACGCCTCTATTCACATCTCTTTTGAATAAAACACCATCAACAAGGGCATATGGGATAGCTTGAAATATGAAGTGTCTCCTTTTGGTTTTGTTCATCTCTAGAGGGCATAGGCCTATGTGTAGGAAGTGTATTATGTCTTGGGTCTAGCAAGGAGTGAGGAAACCATCATCTTCTTCTTGAATGCTTCCTTGCTTATGGTTGTCTTCTGCAACACCAAAACAACCTCTTTCTCATTACATGCTTCCTCCCGTTGTTCAGACCAGCTGCTCACACAATCCTTTTCCTCGACCAACTTGGTGACTTTGATATAAATGTCATACTCCATGACATGAGTAATCCACCCTTCTCTCTTTTCATTTAGGTCTTTATTGAGGAGGAAGTCTTTAACCCCCAAATGAGAAACCAGCGATTGAACCTTGTTGTTTGAAACTAGATGCTTAAATTTCTTCAAGCTCCTAATTACTGCAAGAGCATGCTTCTCAATAAAATAATATCTCACCTCATAGTCCTACAGTGCTTTGGATGAAGAAAGTAATTGGCTGCTCATCATTGTCTTTGTTCTCGCTATACCAAAATTACGAAATAGTATCATCACCTCCAAATGCATAGAGGATGAAATCCTTGGAGAAATTTGGGTTAATGAGAGTTGGGGCTTGTGAGATGGCCTCTTTGATTGCTTCAAAACTTTCCTTGCCTTCTGTTTTCCATTTGAAAGCTATGCTTTTCTTTAACATCTTGGTGATAGGCTTGACTAGGGCTGCAAAATTTGGGACAAACCTCCGAATAAAATTTATCCTCCCCAAGAAACTTTGAAGGGCTTTCTTATGACTTGGAAATGGTAGTTCTCTTATGGCTTCAACTCTTTCCAAATCAATTGTTAATCCTTCTTTGGAGACAATGTGGCCAAGGAGCTTTCCTTCATGAGCTAGAAAAATACACTTTTTGGGATTCAAGGATACCCCAAATCTTCTGCACCTTTGGAACACTTGTCTTAAATGAAAGAGATGGTCTGCTGCATTTTTTGAAAAAATAGTGATATCATCAAGATATATCAGCACCATTTTGTTAATCAAATCCTTGAACACCATGTCCATTTTCCTTTGGAATGTAGCCCCAGTGTTGGACAACCCAAATGGAATTTTTCTATATGCATAAGTTCCCATTTGTTTGTGAAGGTTATCTTGAACTGAAACTCTTCCTTCACCATGTGTTAGGAAATAAGAGATAAAATATGTAGAATAATCCCTTATAGAATGCTCCATAATAAGAGAAACTAATATGCAGAAAATATTACAGATCTAAAATAAAAGTGCATAATAACTAACACAACATAGAGAGACAATATTTAACGTGGTTCACCCAATTTGGGCTACGTCCACCAAGAATCACTTGCTCAGATTTTATTACAAGCCTCCACTCTCGCAATATAATTCTTACGAGATCCGTTTGGAGCTATGCTCAACAAACTCTAAAAAATTCACACCCGAATTCAAAACACATCTGCAATACATTTTCTTGTCTATCTATCATATGCATAAGACCATATAAATAGACAATTTCTTAAGTAGTTTGATACAAAACCGTGGGTATCAAAACAATGGGCAAAAACTAAAACCGTCCCATAAACCTATGGGTGGTCAAGAGGCATTTTTACAAAAAAATGGGTACCGAAAAACCATGGGCCCAAAAAAACCCATAATGGTTGCCCATTATCTTTAACTCATAAAATACTCGAGTGTAACACATAGAAGGTGTACCACACTCTAACATGAAAATAGGCTCCACAAACATAACACCATGATCCTGATTGTACCTTGAATAGCCATCAAGCAATGAAAACCTTTTCTAGAGCCAAACTTTGAACAACTTGCAAGATCTGGACTCCATGGAAGGAAGTGGGTAATGATCCTTGAGAGATGCTTTATTCAAATATTTGAAGTCAACACACAATCTGATTTCTCCACTCTTCTTTCTAACAGAACCAAGTTGGGTACCCAACTAGAATGCTTGATAGGGAATATGATACTTGACTCTATCAACTTATTCAATTCTTTTCTCATGAGAGGCTCTAGGTGCGGATTGACTGGCCTTTGTTTTTACCTGATGGGTTTAGCACTTGGGTCCAATTCAATATGTGTTGGCTAACTTGGGATTGAAACCTTCAAATATTCATAGCTCTAAGAAAACACATTAGGGAATTCTTGAAAAATCTGTATGAACTCATACCTTTCTTGCTCAGTTGTCATTTTACCAATTTTGAGTGATCTGCCTTCTTCCACCAAGATGGGCACTGAATCTTCTCCCTTGACTTGGATGTTTGCTTTCTCCTTCCTAAAATGATCATTAGGATTGAAAATGGAATCCAAAGTGACAAGTCCCTTTGGTAGTTTGTTGGTTATCAGTCATACCACTTGATCACCATACTGCTGTTCTAACCTTTCCTGATTTTTAGCTAAGAACTCAGCCTCTTCTTGTAAGAAATGGATGATTTGTTGATCATTTTCAAACACTTTCCAACTTACATTGTTTTCTGGCACTGAAGGCCTTACAATCACATGAATTCTTGGCTATAATTTTTCTTTCTTGATGCTTTCAACAACATCAAAGGCTTATCCAATCTACTGTGAGCTCCGTCAAAGAGCTTGGTTCTCTTTTCTAGGGATGGATTTGATGCTAAAACCCTCAAAATATTCAATGAGGTCCCACACCCTATTTTTGTAGCACTTGAGAAAATCGTTCTTGGCAGCATGCTACCCCTTAACTTGGTTGACAATCAGCTCACTGTCACAAAAAACTTGCAAGTTCTTTATTCCTCTCTTTATTGACCAATGTAATCCCTATATCAAAGTTTCATATTCAGCAGTGTTATTAGAACATGCAAACTAAAATCTAAAAGTTGAATAATACTTAACTCCTTGAGGTGAAACAAGCATAGCTCCCCCTCCTACACCTTTTCTACTTCTTGATCCATCAAAGAACAACTACCATACCTCGTTTTCATCCTTGTGGTCTGGCTTGGTGATGCTAGGAATAGGCTGATTTTCTTCATGTATGCAATAGACTCCTAGCTCAGATTCTTCTATTTCTTGATAAGGATCAAAAGCATGCACCTTGCTTGCCCATTCATCAAGAGTCAAATCTGGGATGCTTCCAACCTTGGTGTTAGCTTCATCAGTGCTTGGATAATCCTCTTGATCAAACGCTGAACAATTGGTATTGATTTGGCTTGGAGTGTGAGGCTCAATGTGAAAGTTTGCAATAGGCTCAGATCTGATTGTGGCTTTAGTTCCATATCTTGTTCTAAACAACTTGTGTGACCAATTAGCTATGAAATCCCTTGAAAACATAGGTCAAATAGTGGTGGAAGATCTATCACCGAGACATCTTGCAAAACAACAACGTTGGGGCATGCATGCAAAGTAAGACTCAATTTTTTAATCACTCCTACTATTTTTACTACTGTCCCATCCAATTGCACTACCCCTTTGGATATGAATTCATATTAAAGCCCCAACTGATCAGCTATTTTCTTAGGTATTACTGAACTACTTGCTCCGTAATCAATCATGCAGTTGTGTAATAATTGGTTTCCAATGATCAATGAAACATAGAATGGAGTGGGCTTAAACATTTTACCTTTCCATCCTCCATGATTCCCCTTAGGCTGGGCAGCATTTGTGAGTACCTTCTCTTGCATTTGGACCTGTTGATTTGAACTTGACCAGTCCTTCATGGTAGCTTGTAGCAAATCTCTTTGGCCTAGGATGGATAGTGATTCCCACATTGATATGTTTACATTTGTATTCTTCATCTGATCAATGATGTTGAATGGAGATGAAGCATCTCTCTGCTATCCCTTGGCCTACACATTCATTCCTTACACATGGGCAGCAACAACTGGCATCTGGGTTGGCTTAGGAGCTAGTTTGGGTGGCCCTTGCACGTTTGGAACTGCATTTTGTTTGCCAACAATTTGTGGAGAGGTATAAGGTTGTGGATTACTTGGATTCAATGGCTGTCCTTCACCCAAATTTCTCCTTTTTGACCTTGTGTTAGCTGCAAAACTTTGAGATATTTTTGATTCATACAAAAAAATTCTTCTTCTACCAGCTTTACAAGTGTGGTATCATTTGGAGTTGATTGTTGCTGGGATGTTTCTTGTTGTTGGTTATTTCCTTGACTCCCTTCACCCTCCACACCAGTTGTTACCATCAAGGCTTGATTTAGAGCACCATTGAAGCACATAGACTAGTTGTGAGGTTCATTGCATGGGAAACACCAATCATACTCCTGAGCTACATTGTTTTGTACTAGAACTAGTGCTTTAGAGGAAGATGTAGCATTGGGATTATAGGGCTGAAATGGTTTGTTGGCAGGAGGCCTTGCTTGATTTTGATTTACAACTGGATTGGGTGGTCTTTGATGCTGATATGGCTGCCTGTTAGGCTGAGCTTGAGGATGGTAAGAAGGTCTAAAACCTTGGGTTTGCTACCTCTTGAGTGTAATCAGCTCATTTCCTAAATTTTGCAATATCTTCATGACTTCTTGAAGTTCATTTGAGGCACTAGAAGATGAAGTAGAAGCTTCACTTGAATTATAATTTCTAGGAGTGGGGATAGGAGCTAAAATAGGTTCTTGACTAGTGCTTAGACTTTCTAAATTTGGATACAATGCCATTGGAGACCTAGGAGCTAGCTTACCAACTTGAATCGAGACAATTTTCAGCTCTAATGCCAATGCTATAAGTAGCGAGGATAGTTGTGCCTCCGATGGATTGAATTAACAAAGAAATATTAGAATTTAAAGCTTTAAGGTAATATAGAAAATAACCTTCTATTGTTGGCCTTACTGCCATTGGAATTCTCTCCTAGGTCATTTGAAATCTAAAGTTGAAGTCAGCCAACTTGCTCATTGGGAGCTCTCTTGATAGTTGTCAATTGTTCCAAAAGGGATAAGTTATCTCCCTTTTCTCCAAATTGCTCATGGAGGGCTATACATAACTAGTTCCAATTTTGGATAGAACCTGAAGCAAGGCTCCTGAACCATTGCAAATCCTTCCCTTTGAATGAAGATGCCAGTAGTTTGACAACTTACATCTCATCAATCTCATGGATTGCACAAATATTAGCAATATCCTTAACATGATCACCAGGAGTGGTTTGATTCTCTCCAGTAAAGTATGGAATGTTATTTAGTGCTGCAACTGGGATTGGATTTTTACATTGAGTGCAAGTGGGCTGCTGCTAGTGAAATTGACATATGGGTTGTGTTGTGCCATTCTAATTGGCCTTAGAACCCTTGTTGATTGGATGCAAGGTCTACCAGGTGGAGGAGTTGATAGAGTTATATTTGGTGGAGATGGAGACCTTTGAATTCTCCTCCCTCTTTGTCTTCTTGTCGAAGATAATTTCAGATACTCAAACAATACTTCTTCTTCTCCAACTCTTAACCTTGTGGTGATTCTTCTCATGAGTTTTCAGGTCTGTACTGCTAAAACCAGCTGATTCTTCTTCCTTGGAGTCACCAGATGTGCAATTCAGGGATATTTTAAGCAAGAAACTTGCAAACAAATGCACATAAATTTTTTCACAATGAAGATGAAGACCTCTAAGGTCCCCCTGGCATGCCAAAAAAATTTAGTGAAAATCAACAGCACCCTCTGGATGTTCCATCAGATTTCTAGTTTGACATTTGGACATCCAGTGTGATTGCACAACATTGAATCTTTTCCCCAAGTGTGGGACTTGTAAAAGTGGGAAAATAATCTCTAGGTTAGAGGTTGGTTCCTCAACTCCTCTAATCAGGTGTATTACTTGAAAATTGTAGAGGTTTAAACTCAAAATCCTACTATAAATTCCAAGGGGACAGAGATAGAGAATGCAAAATAATTAAAACTAATGCTAATAAGGTGATGCACCAAAGGAGTGGTGAGAATTTTTACTTCTATAAATTGACAAAATTATAGAGATACATCAAAACATCATGCACAAACTGATAAAATGTAATGAAATATCATGGATGAATCAAACAACACAAGAAGAGGACTGAAACTCATTCACAGAGCTTGTATTGTCATTTCCAATGTCAAAATACATGCATTACATCAACATAAATGTAGAAAATATGTTGCAGTCTTAAAAGAGGTCTGGTATTCCACAAAATCACTTTCTAGGGTGAAAGAGGGAGCCTGCAAAACATAAAAATGTCCAACCCTTTCAAAATGAGCCAAATCTGGATTTTAACAATGCCCATTCGAGCTCAAGAGAGAGAAATGCGGGAAAATGTGAGAAAGCTTTCAACCACTGACCAAATTCATAATAAACAGCATGGGTTTCCTTAAAAATCCACTTCCCAACATTTTTGACCATGCTGGGAGAGAATGCGAGCCATACTGCATTAAAAATGGTGGTTGAAATGTCGGTGTTATCCAAAATTCACCCCTAGGGTAATTTTGATAACATGCATCGAAATATTCAAGTCCTGTGCAGATAGATTGATTCAAGGCAAAAATCATGTTTCGGGGTCCCCTCGGCTTCTCTCTAACTCTCCCACCCAAGAAGAAATCCCAACAAGTTTAGAAAAATGGAAGAAATGCGTAAAACTAAGCTTGGGACCCAAAAAAAAATTCATGAAAATCGGCTAAGTCCTAGTCCGGATGGTCCTCGGGATAGTTGGGACGTCGGGCGCAAACCGGCTCAAAATCCTCTAGGCGGTCCGTGCAGCAAAGGGACATCCAGCCATGGGGACGTGCAAGGGACACGAAAGGAAAACCGGCCGAAGGTAAAAAAATTGACTAACTTGTGCAGATAAGGCTGGGACATCTGGGCCATGAGGACGCCAAAGGATGTGTGAAAAGGCGGCGGCACCGAGAGTAAAGGAAGCCCATTTCGGGCGGTTCGGAAGAATTTTTCCCAGATAGTCTGGGACAGTTGGAACAAATGTACGTGTAGGACGTGAACTCACTGGTTTGGCTGAAACAAGAAACTTTCATCCGGGCAGTTGGGACAAAGGGACGCGTGGGATGCGAAAAGGCAAAGCGCCGAGAGCCAATCAAATCTTGCCACGTGTCTTCAACGTAAAGAGGGACAGGGAAGCCCGAATCGGGTGGATCGAGAGAAATTTGTCCCAAACAGTTTGGGACATCCAAGCCAGAAGTATGCGGTGGATGCGGGGAGCCGAAAGAGCCGTCGACGAATCAGAATGTGCCACGTGTCTTCGTGGATCGGAGCGGTGGAGGAAAGGGTGAGATTTTTACTTAATGTTTTGCCGAGTTTCCAAAGGTGAAGTTTGGAGCGTTGGCCCGAGCCAATAAAAAGAGGACACGTGTCCTAAGGAGAAGGGGAGTGCGGAGCTCGGGGAGGACTTGGAGAATTTGGAAAAAGTTTTGGCCAAAAAACTAAAAGGTAAAAGATGCCCCCGCACCCCTGTCAACCAACCAAAGCGTGCCACGTGTCCCAAGTGGCGGGGCACGGGGAAAAAATGGAAAATTTTCCAAAGAGTTAAAAAGGTCAAAATTTCAAGAGAAATCCCATGGAAAGGTGGAGGAGAGAAAATTTCTTAGCGAATCGGAGAGCTCGACACGTGTCATCCAGTGGCGAGCGCGGAAAAAAATTCAAAATCTGTTTTGGCCTGTTTTGTGCCCTAAATCTTTAGACCCCCATATCTTTTGATCCGAGCTCAGATTTGCACGTTCTTTATATCAATGGAAAGCTAGAAAAATTCTCTAGAGGATTCCATTGTCAATCTTGCATTTTTATTCAGTTTGGAGAGATAAAAATTCAAAGACGTCTCGGCGCGTGGTCATGGCGAAGTGACATTTCAACAACCAGTTTCAATGCAGAATGGGTCGCATTCTTCTCCAACGATGACCAAAAATGATAGGGTATGGGTTTGTAAGGTCCTCCATGCTGATTTAATGCATTTTTAGTCAAGGAGGAATGGGCTCCCATGTTTTTGTATGTTTCTGTCTCCTGGGCTTGACCCATGCAATGTAAAAGCCAGATTTGGCTCATTTTGGGAAAATTATTACAAGTGGTTCATCTTTTCAGCTCTTCCCTCCCTTCTTTTCTTCTCCAGGGTTGAAAATGGAGTTCAAACCTCCTCCCCTTCTCTGTAATGGCATTTTTTCCTTTTACTATTGAAATGATGTTCTATGTAAACTTCTGAAGCAACAAAAATGTGTTTCGTGATGCATTTGTCCATCCTTGCTCATTTTTCACTTGTTTTCTTCTTGCCTCTCTTCATTGCAGGTATTTGTGCAAGTTTGAATGTTCATTGCAGGTCTGGAGCTATGTTCATGGAGTTTTGGGACATTTTCTGTGTGAAATATATCCTTGGGCCTGTGATGCATCTGTCCATCCTTCCCATTGCTCACCTCTTCTTGTTCCATGGTATTTTTGATAGATGTTCAACATTATCCTTCTCTGGTGTATCACCGTTTTAGTGTAGGCTTTTACTGTTTTTCTCTTTTCTCTCTCTCTCTTTGTCTCCTTGGCATGGTTAGATTAGGTTTAGATTAGCTTACCTGCACTAGAATAGCTTGTGGCAGGTAGTTTAGGAGCAGAACCGAGATTCCTTTCTCATATTTGTGAGCCCCACTCAAAGAAAGGATTTAATGTTGTGTCTCATTATCAATAGTAAATCTTAAGCCACTGTGTGACCACTAACATTTTTGGCACGCCCGGTGGGACCTTAGAGGTCTTCCACTTCATCTTTTGCAGGTTGGTGTGTTCCTGTGAAGATTTCAGCCTTTGGAGGCACTTGCAAACACATCTGGTGACTCCATCTGATCAGCAACCCATTTCTAAAGTTGCAGACCCATTTTTCATCCATTCCCATCCATCCTTCTTTCCATCCCTTTCATTCTTTTCCATTCCATGAATTTTTGCAATCATGACTTCATTTCCATCATGGAATTCACATTTTCAACAATAAAGCAAAAGAGTTTCCCACCTCCAACATGTTTTTTAAATCCTCCAAATCAGCATTTTGAACAAGTTCAAAATCAGCATGCATACCCATATGAGTAGCAATGCCAAAATCAGTTTGGCTATGGAGCTTTCCAAGAGCAAGAGTATGCATATAATGAAGACAATCGATGCAAGATGCTGGTCTGTTGGAGAAAATCCAAAAGATGGAGGTAAAGATGGTGCGATCCGAGCAGCAACAACCAAATGAGAGCTTTCAGAATTGGTTGCAGGACTCCTTGTCCATGGGGAGGCCCTTTTCCAAGACACTTCAGCCCTCAGGAGAAGCTGGACTTCATGATGAAGATGCTGCCCCAACTTACAAAGTGGATTGAAGAAATAGAGGTGTATGAGAGGAGTATTCAAAGAACCTTTTCAACGGGTAAGCACGCCATCTCATGAATTTCTTTTTCCTCTTTCCCAATCTATTTCATCTCAAGAGTGTCAAGTTCTAAACTCCCCATCTGTTGTCCCAAGTGTTGAATCTATTTCTCCACCTCTCGCCTTCCACCACACCTCAATTCTTCTTTCCTTTTCCTTCCAAAAAGTCATCCCCTCCACAAGAGCTAAAAGAAATACCCCCTCCTCCAAGGAAACAAGATTTTCTACCTCCACCACCACAAAAAATGCTAAATCAATTGAGTTACAACCCATCCCTCCTCTTGCATTCCCAATTCCATGTGGGGAAGAATAAATTGCAATGCAAAGATTGGCCATGAAGGACAAAGCAAGAAGAGGAGCCCAACAGAAAAGAAATGACAGACAACTTGAGGGTTTGGGCTGCCAAATTTGGGATGACAAAGATCCCCTTGATGGTTAAACCTACAGAAGAGGCTGAGGTTGGAGTTGGAGAAAAAATGGTGGTCAGGACTGATTTTGTTGTAGTAGAAGAAGAAGATCTTGCAGTCCCAACTTTTCCTCTAGAGCAACAGATTGAAGAGTTTGACTTGAAAAACTTCGTGCTAGAGGAAGGGTTCTATCAAGAGAAAAATTGTCTTCAAGAAGAAAAGAAAGGAGAAGCTGCTCCAAATCCAAAAGAAGAGGAGCACATTCTAGTTGTGGAGGAGAAAAGTGCAGATCCAAGGGCTTTGAGCACAAAGAAGGCTACAGGAGAACCTTCAGTTCTTCTTTCTACTTCACCTCTCTCAAGTTCTAGTGCTGAAGAGAAGTTTGATCTCTCAAACTCAATGTTGGAGGGTGAAGGAAACCATGGTGGTCAAGTTACAGATCAAGAAGACACCATGGAGGAAGTGGAGCATTTGCAGCAGGACAGTCATGAGGTAGTTTATTTGTCAGATTTGGAGGACTATTTTGATGGAGAAGAGCCGGTTGAGTTTCCACCATTCTCTCTTTCATCATCCACATTCCAAACACTTGAGTCTGCTGTCATGAAGGAGAACATTCATTTGCAGTAGCCTGACATCTTATAGCAGCTCTTTGGAACCAAGATTGGAATATTTTAATCTTTCATGTTCTTCATTAGAGGAAGAGAAAGGACAGAGGAATTTCACCATTTCTTCCACACCATCCATTCAAGAAGGTCTACAAGAAGACTCCATTTTTGGAGTCAAAAATTAGAGATATGGGCATAAAAATGGATCGACCTTGCCCAATCAGGTATTTGGCTTCATTGGAGCCAAAGGAGAAGTCACAACCAGTCATGCTTGCTTCTGAGCATGAGGGTGAGCTACAAAGTACCAAGGATCAGCTGTCATACCTCTTCAATCCAAATGCAGAGCAACTAAAAGAGGTATTGAATTTGTCTTCAACTGATACCTTGATGATTTGGGTGGAAGACCAGCTTCTTGTTGATTTTCCATTCATCCAACCAGCCATGTTCAGCTCCAAATCAATTGCATGACTGCCACTTTTGAGAAAGGGAAGCTATTTCTCACAACCAATTACAGGGTTTGTTTAGCTTGCCTTTGCTTCCAGTTAAAATAGAGTAGGTAGGTTTGCTTTCAGCAGAAGAAGTGCTTGTGCACACTCTGCATGTTCCATTTGGAGCATGTATGATTTTCAGTTCTGTACATAGTTTTTGTGGTGCTGGTTTTGCTCTCTTGCACGCCCCATTTCATGGCGGTTTGGTGAGAACAACTCCATTTCAGTGGGTTTCCAAGTGGCTCAGAGAGGAGGTTTTCAAAGTTCAGATCAGTTTACAGGTTATAACTCATGACTCCATGCCCAATGGATTGCTTCAGGCTACTGATCATTCATCTAGCAGGCAGATGACCCCGCTGAGTCACCAAAACTGTTATCCAAAATTCACCCCCGGGTAATTTTGATAACATGCATCAGAATATTCAAGTCCCAGGAAGATAGATTGATTCAAGGAAAAAAATCATGTTTCTGGGGTCCCCTCGGCTTCTTTCTAACTCTCCCACCCAAGAAGAAATCCCAATAGGTTAGAAAAAATGGAAGAAATGCAGTAAAACTAAGCTTGGGGCAAAAAAAATAAAAATAAAAAAATCATGAAAATGAGCTAAGTCCTAGTCCAGACGGTCCTCGGGACAGCTTGGGATGTCGGGCGTGAACCAACTGAAAAGCCTCTAGGTGGTCCGCGCAGCAAAGGGACATCCGGGCCATGGGGACACGCAGGACGTGAAAGGGTGAACCGGCCGAAAGTAAAAAAATTGACTAACTTGTGCGAGATAAGGCCGGGAAATCTAAGTGAGGACGCGAAGGACATGAAAAGGCGAAAGCAGCTGAGAGCAAAGGAAGCCCATTTCGGGTGGTTTGGAAGAATTTGTCCTGCATAAATCTGGGGACAGCTTGGAAAAAATGTACGCGCAGTAGGGACGCGAACCGCCTGGGCCCGATTCGGCTGAAATAAGAAACTTTCGTCCGGATGACTTGGGACAAAGGGACGCATGGGACACGAAAAGGAAAAGCGGCCGAGAGCCAATCAAATCTTGCCACGTGTCTTCAACGCAAAGAGGGACAGAGAAGCCCGAATTGGGTGGATCAGAGAAATTTGTCCCAAATAGTTTGGGACATCCGGCCAAAAGTACGCGGCAGATGCGGGAGCCGAAAGAGCCGCTGACGAATCAGAACGTGCCACGTGTCTTCGTGGATCGGAGCGGCGGAGGAAAGGGTGAGATTTTTACTTAATGTTTTGCCGAGTTTCCAAAGGCGAAGTTTGGAGCGTTGGCCCGAGCCAATAAAAAGAGGACACATGTCCTAAGGAGAAGGGGAGTGCGGAGCTCGGGGAGGACTTGGAGAATTTGGCAAAAGTTTTGGCCAAAAAACTAAAAGGTAAAAGATGCCCCGCACCCCTGTCAACCAACCAAAGCGTGCCACGTGTCCCAAGTGGTGGGGCACGGGGAAAAATGGAAAATTTTCCAAAGAGTTAAAAAGGTTGAAATTTCAAGAGAAAGCCCATGGAAAGGTGGAGGAGAGAGAATTGCTCGAGAATCGATCCGACACGTGTCATCTAGGTGGCAAGAAGCGGGAAAAAATTTAAAATCCATTTTGGCCTGTTTTGTGCCCTAAATCTTCAGACCCCCATATCTTTTGATCCAGAGCTCAGATTTGCACATTCTTTATATCAATGGAAATCTGATGAAATTCTCTACAAGATTCCATGGTCAATCTTGCATTTTGGTTCAGTTTGAGAGAGAAAAATTGAAAGATGTCTCTCGGCGTGTCCTCATGGCCGTAAGTGATGTTTCAACAACCGAGCCAATGCGTAATGGGTCGCATTCTTCTCCAAAGATGACCAAAAATGATAGGGTATGGGTTTGTAAGGTCCTCCATGCTGATTTAATGCATTTTTAGTGAAGGATGAATGGGCTCCCATGTTTTTGTATGTTTCTCTCTGGGCTCGACCCATGCAATGTAAAAGCTAGATTTGGCTCATTTTGGGGAAAATTATTACAAGTGGTTCATATTTTCAGCTCTGCCCTCCCTTCTTTTCTTCTCCAGGGTTGAAAATGGAGTTCGAACCTCCTCCCTTGCTCTGTAATGGCATTTTTGCCTTTTACTATTGAAATGATGTTCTGTGCAAACTTTTGAAGCAACAAAAATGTGTTTCGTGATGCATCTGTCCATCCTTGCTCATTTTTCGCTTGTTTTCTTCTTGCCTCTCTTCATTGCAGGTATTTGTACAAGTTTGAATATCCATTACAGTCCGGAGCTATGTTCATGAAGTTTTGGGACATTTTCTGTGTGAAATCTATCCTTGGGCCTGTGATGCATTTGTCCATCCTTCCCATTGCTCACCTCTTCTTGTTCCATGGTAGTTTTGATAGATGTTCAACATTCTCCTTCTCTGGTGTATCACCATTTTAGTGTAGGATTTTGTTGTTTTTCCGTTTTCTCTCTCTCTCTGTCTCCTTGGCATGGTTAGATTAGGTTTAGATTAGCTTGCCTGCACTGGAATAGCTTATGACAGGTAGTTTAGGAGTAGGAACCAGCCTTCTCTGGAGATTCCTTTCTCATATTTGTGAGTCCCACACTCAAAGAAAGGATTCAATGTTGTGCAATCACACTGGATGCTAGAGTGATCAACCTAGAAATCTGATCAACATCCAGGGGTGCTGTGATTTTGCCCTAATAGTCGCTTTGTTCATTTCCACGTGCTAGAGGCATTTTATAATTTTATCTCTCCAAACTCCACCAAAACACAAAATTGAACTAGGAATCATGTAGATAATTTCACCATCTTTCCATTGATATAAAGAACATAAAAAACCAAGCTATGGATGAAAAATTATGCTCGTTTGAAAATTTAGGGCAAAACAGGGCCGAAAATGGTTGGCGAGACAAAATTTTAAAATTTTCCGACTTTTTGCATTTGGGAAAATTTCCCCAAAATCTCTGCGCCCCCACCACTCCTCTATCACATGTCATGGTTTGATTTGTTGTGGACCCTACTTGCTTCATTTCCCATCATTTTTACCTTTGGAAAAGTTTCCAAAATTCCCATTGATTGGATAATCCGAGGAAACGTGGCAGGATATGGTTCGTCACGGGCCTCTACTCCCAAATTATCCACCACCCCTACCATTTTACCTAAATAGGACATGTGGTGAGATCCCATTAGATGTGGGCCATTATCCTCATTTTTCTCTGTGGGTCTTCCTTATGTTTTTTTCCGCCATGTGGACACGTGGTATGATTTGATTAGATCGGGTTTTGGGGGGGCTCTCCCTTTCAATATTTCCTTTGATTTTGCTTTGGGAAAAATTCCCAACTTTCCCCATGCCCCACTTGTTCTAGAACATGTGGTGCAACCTCATTTTTTTGTGGTCCTATGGGCCAAAATTTCTCTTTAGTGCCCTCACCAAACACTTTGGAAATTTTTAAGTTTACCTCCACCTTCCGCCACTCCTTTGGACTAAGCACACATGGCATAATGTTATTGGATGAGGTCATGGTGTTAAAATTTTTGTTTGTGCCAACCCTCAAGAATTTTTCCCAACTTCTTCCCACCTAGGCATGTGGCACGATCCTATTCGTCGGTGGGCCATTGGGCCAAAAAATTCCTTTTTGAATTTTTCCAACTCTTGCAAAAATTTCAATCTTTCCTTGGCTTACGCCCTTCCGAGGACACGTGGCATCCTTCCATTGGCTTGGGCTTTCCTTGGATATTTTTCCATTGCACCAAACACTTAGTAAAATTTCTAAATTTTCCTCCACCCTCCGCCACTTGATTGCTGACGTGGCACTCTCTGATTGGCGCGGGCCTGTCCAGGGAAAATTTCCCACAAAAACTCCACCGAGCCATAACTTCAAAAATACATGGAGTTAGGAGGAAAACTTTACCTTTCTGGAAAGCTGAGAAAGATCTCTATCCAATGGTGCCATTTCTAGAACATTTTGAGTGCCTAAAAGTAAAAAAATTTGACTGAGGCACAAGGGAGGAATGAAATGAAGGGAGTTAGTCACAAAATGAGCAAGGGGCTCATTTGGATAACGAAACACTTGGTCTAATCAAACCCTTAGAAAAATTTCTTATAACTAAGCCTTAAGCTCTACTAACTCTATGGTAGTCATTCGATAAGGTGCTTTAGAAATAGGTTCAGTACCTGGTTTGATTTCAATTGTGAAGTCAAACTCCCTTTTGGGTGGTAACCTGGTAATTCTTCCGAAACACGTCATTGTAGTTCCGTAACAGTGGGTAACGTTCCATGAAATCATTGTTTTCTTCTACAGATTCTGAAATTTTTACTACATATAAGGTACAACCCTTATTTTTGGCCTTTTTAAGTTGCATAGCCGACAATTTCCTAACAGAAATTTCTCGTTTTACACCTTGAATCTTTGTTGTTTTCACAGATCATCTAAACAACTAATATGTTTTTCAAAATAGTCTACCTTTTCTTTATGCTCTGCTAACCAATTTATGCCTATGACTATATCATAAGATCCCAAAGGTGCTACATAGAGATCAACTTCAGTGGAAAAGCTAGGTAAGTCAAGGACTGCCCCAAAAAGACACATACTAACTATATGAACAAAATTATTACCATAATGTATAGTCCATGATTTATCCATTTTTCCATCTTTTCTTTTAATTTTTGAAGCAAGTTTACTAGAAATAAAACATTCAATAGCTCCCGTATCAAAAATAATAGTTACAGGTATGCCAAATAACTTACTAGGAACTTCTATAGGTGTAACTTGCTTTTCAGCTTGCTTGTCAGCTACTGCAACATGTATCTTGTGCTACTGATTACGATCATCCTTCTTCAAAGGACATTGATTCATGTAATGATATTTGCCACAGTTATAACAGCCTCCTACCGGTCCCTTTTTGGGCTCAAAATTATTTCTAGCCTTAAAGTTATCATTTTGACCTCCATAGGACTTCCATCCATTATTATTACTCTTGGCAAAATTGTTTCGTGTATTTCCAAAGAGACTTATTCATTGTTATTTTTTATTATTATCAGCTGAAAACTTACTTTTATTACCAAAAATTTTCCATGGTCCTTTCTTAGGTGCAAGAGAAGTTGAAGAAGAGTTTGGAACTTTCTTCATACTTCCTCCTTATGAGCAGAAATAGCCTTTAATTTATGTTCTGCCTTATGGCTTTTTCAACAACCCCTTCCATAGTGGTTGGGCCGTGAACATCAACCTCTCCCCAATAATGGGATTCAATCCTATGATGAATTTCCATATCCCGAACTTCTTATCGGTTTGATACTTTGAGGTACGTACCTAAGTAGTTTTGTAAAACGTTCCCAATAGTCAGTTATAGTTAACTTCCCTTGAGCCAAGTTCTAAAATTCAGTCATTTTTTATCATAATAAAGTTGTGGTAGCCATCGTTTCCTAAAATAACTTTTAAATTGATCCCAAGTGATGTTAGTTTCATCAATGTTTAGCTTAGCCTTATGGGTGTCCCACCATGAAGATGCTTCATGGGAAAGCTGATATGCTCCCCAAATAGCTTTGGTTTCTTCTGAGAAGTTCCTTATTGCAAAGTACTTCTCCATTTCACTGAGCCAATTCTCAGCTCCATCACCTAATGTGGTGCCATCAAACTTAGGTGGACTTATCCTTTTTATATCATTGGTGAGTTCAGCTACCAACCTAGCCTTTTATTTTCTCGGCTGACAGTACACATTAATATTGTTATTATTAACACCCATATTGGGGTTGTCCTTAGGAGGTGGCTGATTTTTATTACCAGCTTCTTCTTCCTCCTCATTACCCATCACTTGTTTCTCGAGTATAGTCAAACAATCTCTTGTGTCCAATAGGGAAGTAAGGATCTCATCAAGGTTTTGGGTTGTTGTTGTTGTCCTTCCTAGAGTGGATAATTATTCGCAATGTTTCCTCTTGTCCTAACCATTTTATGTTATAAGAAAATTTAAGTTTTTATTTGATTGTGGACACAAGTAAGTCCAAGAGATGCAACCTTCACTCGATACCAAGATGTAACATTCCTATTTTAAGACTTTAGAAATGAGGAATTTTTTTGGTAATGTTTTCTATTCTAAATATGTAATTTAGAACACACATTCCATAACAACCATTCTTATAAAAAATAACCATATGCAGCTGTGATGATTCGGTAAGCTACCGATCTATTCATTTCATGACTCAGTGAACTACTGATCTATTCAAGTTTAACGCTAAGTATTGAGTACTTTTATTTATACTACATATACTTATTTCTCTTACCCTATTCTGGGTATTGAATGATCTAAGGAACCTAAGTAAATAGTTGTTACCAATATTCATTTGCATCAGGATCCTTAGACTAGGTGACATAGGACAACGCAATCAGCAGCTTGCGATACTTTGGCCAAATATTTCTAACATATTGTTCGTATTACTTATTCCTTGACAGAATACTCATCAATCTAGAATACGTCCTTCACCCCCACTCTATTGTTATCTAGAATGTTCTTTAATGACTTTTATTAGTCCTCTTGCCTAAGGTTTAACCCTATTTCTGTTAACAACGTAGTTTATCATAGGAAGGGGCTCACAAAGACTTAGGATATATTGGCATACTAGGTTAACCTAGGTCAACCCCATGTGTGCCAAGGTACCCTGAGTCCTAGAGGGCTACTTCATATCATAACTATGCTACTACCCAGTCCTAGAGAAAAACTAAGTTCAAGTCCATAAGTGTGTAGATCTAGACAATCAATGCAGAAGGGTGTTGCCACATGTTGACTACAACATTTTATCCTTGAGAAGATCCCAATATTCTTGAAGGTATAGATCTACATTTGGCATGTTCCAAAGCATCCTACGAAACAACCTTGTCGAGATGTACATACCCCTAGGAGATTATTTATATTTAGTTAATTTTGATACTTAAAAGCATATTTCAGCAACCCTGCCCAAACCCTAATCTAACTCTCCCTAAGTTCTTTTCCAAACTAGGTTATATTAATCCTTGAAGAAATTCCTTAACTTAAGATTTCTTTTGATGTTCATTAATTTTTTTATTATTAACTAACAACTACCAAGAAGAAAGGACAACAACCTCATAAGTTCCATTCAATGTGACTTAACCATTCAAGGAAGTGTAACAACCACCTAGGTTGTAACTTAATAGACTTTATTAAATGAAGTCTAATGATTATAAATCATATCTTCCTTTTTGTTTACTTTTTCATAAGAGAGGAAGAGTCTTCCTCTTCATGGTTAAGTTCTAGGGTTTAACACACCCTTTATGTCCTTTACAAATTCTATAGTTTTTATTGTAAGTTCATTACACATTACCTTAATAATATGAATTGTTTAGATAAGAACATTGAATTCTGTAACTTATTTAGCTGCATCACATTTAGGGAAATTACTCTAATTCCCTTTTTCCTACTTATCCAAGAATACTCATTTAAACATATAAATAACATGAAGAATATCAATAGGATAGGATTCCATTTCTTTTACAAAGGTACAAGATAATTTACACAACCCATGCAAGTAAATTCTCATCCTTCAATTCATTTTCAAAACTTATACATTTACAAACTTATGCATTTTAGGCATACTGCATGACAACAGCCTTCATTCAAAAGAATATAACTTTTATTTTTCAATACAACTTAAGAACGAATAAGAATTCTTCACAAGAATCAAACTTAGATCAACCAATGCATCATATAAGTTTTTGCCTTCTTTTATCACTTACGAAGTCTATCTGCAAAAATTGCTAGCATGGGTCAATTCAATGAATTGAGCATGATAAACACTAAGCCTTAAAATGAAGTGCATTCCACTAATTGTTCCAATAAAAACAACCCTTCTTTCATACTCTAAGCATAAGTAAATAATAAATAAGAGCATTAATGAACTAGAATTCACA
Source organism: Taxus wallichiana var. yunnanensis (assembly GCA_018340775.1). NCBI lineage: Eukaryota > Viridiplantae > Streptophyta > Pinopsida > Cupressales > Taxaceae > Taxus > Taxus wallichiana. The sequence goes on from CM031242.1 coordinate 243,000,741, forward strand.
AAAAGAAGAACATAATATAATCTATAATATCTATCTTACAAATTAAAGTATAATTGATCCTATCAATTATCTTTACCAAACAACAAATCATAACATCTCATTGTTTCCAATCCTACCAAAATATAATACAACACTTATCTTTACTATAAGATACAAGAAGTGTTTACAGCATATTCTCACTAGGATGTTTCATCTAACTTTCAAGTAAAGAAGAAGAGAAACCATTTCCATTATGCCAAAGTACATAACATCTCGCAAAGTAGAAATAGGTGCATATCATGACTTAAACTATTTCCTTTAAAGGACATCTACTTTAAAATTCAACATTTTACGGTATTCATCAGAACAGTTTCACATAAAAGAAATCCAAGAAGGAATGATGGATTAACAGTCAAACAACAAGTTTGCATTTCCTTTTTACCAACCAATCCTTAATCTCTTTCTACTTCATTCCAGTCAAATGACAAGTATAAGAAGACTAATTAAGTAATGATTCTCTTTTTCCCATAAGAATAATTAACAGAAGGTTCCGAACCAATGAACTTAACCCAACTGCATTAGAAAAGGAGTCCTAACAGAATATGATCCCAATTTGTAATCATTTCTTTCAACTTAGTTAATAGTTTTACCTTTTCTTATACATACAATTTAAGTTCATGCAAGAGTTCCCAAGAAAGAGAACAAGAAAAACTTTAAGGAAAGAGAAAAATTAATGTTACCTTCCTTTCAAAATCTTCCCATTATAATGCATGAATTCCACTTTCCATTCGAACATTATAACAATGAAGTTCATACATAGCCACGAACACTAAAGAATCACACTTTATCTTTTAAAGCGTCAACCTTATTTCATTGGACCCAACAAGAAGTATGAAATCCGAGTAGATGCTAACACTCAAAATTTCCCAATAGTTCAATCAAGATAGAACTATCCTAATAGTATTTCAACACATCACTATAAGAACTAACAGATTGGAAATCCAATAAAATGACAAACCAGCAAGCTAATTCCAATCAAGATCTTGAGAGTTTACCCAACAACCTACTAAACCATGCTTCTAGTTTTCTCCTTATGCATGTGGTTTGTTTCAAAATAATTCTGAATTTAGAACCATTCAATCTAGTAATAAACTCAATTTAAATGACAAGATCAAAACAACATATTAAAAATACATTCTGTCCAAGACTCGAATTACAAATCCGAGCACAATGTAAAGCATAAGCTCCCTCAAAGGATCAAGATCATTCAAGTGATTATAAACAAGTTCGGGAAACAACATGCTCCCTTTTAGTTTATAAAATATTCAAAGAACCAAAAATACTATAAGATTTGAACCAATACGTCATTCAGGTTACAATTTTTAAAAACACCAAGTAACAAATTGATTGTATAGTGTTACATCACAATATCTCAATCACGAGTTCATTTATACACCAACATCATAATGCTAGACCGAATATAATGAAATTACTTAAAAAAATAGTTCAAAATAAGAAAAGTGCTTCCATTTTCAGTTAACATCCTATCAAACCTTGTTTCCCAACTCAAACGGAATGTAAGATGCTTAACAGAGCTCAGACCAGACGACAACAAAACATGAAATCCGTGTTCATAATGAACCTTCAATAACAGTTTATATGGTCATAAGGACAATAAATCACAAGCACCATGCCATATGTGGGCTTCAATCAATAGTCCAATTTATCCAAGATAATAAAACACAAGTTCCAAGTTAGATGCGGGTTTCAACAATAGTCAAAGTTTTCACAAGATGAAATACAAGAACCAAGCCATATACGGTTTTATCCATAGTCCCATTTATCTATGAAATAAAATGCAAGCACCATAGAACCGAGAATCTCCAACAACAGTTCTCTCCTACCAAAACAAGTTTCCAACAGAAAGCTCAAACTTGAATGAAAGTTTTCATAAGAAAATGAGTTCTTTGCCAGCTCGAGATCACAAAACACTAATCTTAACAGACACAGGTGGAACTCAGAGTTTCCATAAAAACTCAGCTAGTAATTTATTGGCAACGAAAGTAGTCGAACCCAAACAAACAATTTCCAACAACCGAAAATGCCAAACAGAGTTAACAACTTTGTACTTGCATGCATATTTCTTTGTGCTAAAACAATACAACATAAGTTTCCAACAGAATCACATATACCATGGATTTGAAACCCAGAATGCAAGATTTACTAAACCCATCAACCAATTAACTAGATAGAGCATGCAATGCACAAAACTCAATAGAGCAGAGTTTCTTTAATGAAAACACTTAGAGGAAAGAAAGATATTTTAATAGTTAGAGCCTATCATGCTTGATAGTGTCTCTGTCAAATCGAAGAAGACCTCTAGCCGAGCTCACTTCTTCTCCTCTTCTCCACGAAAGATCAAACAACCAGATACCTCTTCCACAATGCCTCTTATAAATTCCATGAAATGAAAATAGATTCGAAACCTCAAAAATAGCCATGAAGTGCAGTTCAACCTGTTGGTTCGAAAAACCGAGAGCGCATCCGAATGAAAATCGAGAGAACATGTAAAGTGAAATAACCCGAGAAAAATATGCTTTGGCATGCCTACCAAGATGGTTTGGGATCGTAAACCAAAAGCAATTAATTCCATTAATTCCAAATCTCCCACCTAATCTTCCTTGCCACCGCTTGCCAAGTCTGGCAAATGCCAAGTCTAAATTAACATGTATTTCCATTTTAGTGATACTGCCACCTAAGCCTCCACCAAGTCATCTAGCCCCTACCAAAACTGGTAGTCTGTATGCATTTACCAACCTTATCAATAACATAAATGCCTTAGGAACTGTCGCCCAAGTGCATGCGACCACTTAAGTCCCCATTCATATCCATTAGTTTAGGATAGATTAGATTGCTTAGGTTAGATCTTAGGTAGAATTAAAATTTATACCATAGGATATAACACTAGCAACTAACCCCCACCATAGGCCTTAGCAAATAGGTTTAGATAATTTCCACATAGGAAAATTAATTCAAAACATAATAGTTTTAGGAATTAGGTTAGATTACAATAATAGCTTATAGTATTAGGATCTAGGTTAATTTAATACCTAGTAACCTTTCCAATTCCATTAGCACCGAGCTTAGGTTAGGTTACAAATCAACCAATCATAATAGAATAAGGAGCTTTAGGTTAGAATCAAAATTCTATCAAGTGACATAGCTTAGGTAGAAATATATTTTTTTTACCTAGCTTACGATCCCGTAGGTTAGTCCTATATAGGATCCTAGATCTCTCTTATGCCGTGAACAGGTTGCATTTCCATTTTCATCAGTAATGACCTGTCATGGTCGATCTCCAATGACCCAAGAAAAAAAACCCACTAAATGGAAGTACGTTCACACAAATCAAAGAACTTGTAACAAAAAAGTTTAGTCTAATGTGTATCTTAACTCATGGAATGTCAATTTTACCATTCGTTCAACAAAGTAGATTTAAAACATTCCTTGGATCATTGAAATTGATCCAAGGATGAGTCAAATAAATATATAAGTTTACAAATCTTAAACTAGATTGCAAATCACCTACCAGAATTGAAAAATGGATTTAGGGAAGGCATTCTAATTCAATCAAAGGATCTTAATAGTAGAAAAGACTTATCCATAGCAAGCATGATTTCCAATAATCGAAGAACATATCCTTATAAGGAAAATCACATGTCAACACTTGAATGCAAAGGAGGAAAATAACAACCGTCAAGGGTGATACTTCCTAGATGGCTATCAGTCCATTGTTTTAAACAAATTAATGATGTAAACAAAGTAAATCCTATTGTTATTTTAAAATGATTTAGGTATCTCACTTAAAACACAATAAGAAAATATGTCTAATCTAACAGGCTAAGCTAGAATAGAATCCATAGGTCAAATGGATAGTTCTGGGTTTTACAGTGTCCGATAGAGGTCTTGAGTAGGTCACGGGTGAGTGAGGGTGAGGTAAATTAGGTGGGTAGGTCTCTGTTTAAGACTATGTGGGCAAACACAGAGACCGACATCGGTCAGGGGTGACCGACAACGGTTAGGTATAATCGGTGTCGATTATTGTGAGATCTGGAAATATCACAGAATAGGGTTTTGGTATCCTTTGTGATTGTACAAAGGATTTTGGTTGGTCGGATGAGGTCTTCGGTGACTAGAGTAGGATTTTGTGAGGTTTTAATGGGTCTATGGAAGTGAAAATGTTGGAGAAGGTCAATAAGGAGCAAGATAAACAATGGGTGATAAAATAATGATGAAATGGAATAAACCAAAGAAGTATGATGTTATACTTACTTGTATTTCATTCCTAAGGTCCGTGTATGAAGGATGGAGGTGCTAATGATGGGTTTGAAGGCTACAAGTGATCACCAACTGAAGAAAATATTTTGCATGGGCTGCATGCACACTCCTCTTTGTTTGGATAGAGCATATCATGGCTGGGATGGCAATACAAGAGAAGATGCTCAATATCCTTCCTTGGATGTGAGTTTTCACTAGAATTGGCTCTCTCAAGATGCGTTCTCTCTCGAGATGTGTTATTGCCCGTCAACTTTCTTGCTTCCAAGTTCCAAGTTCCAACTTCCAACTTCCAACCTTGAGAATAAGGTTGTTTTCGATTAAAGGGGTAACCAACGAGGTCTAGCTTAGCCGGTGATGGTTAGGGGTAATTGACATCGGTCAAGGTGGGATTTCCTAGGTTTACTTAACTTAGGGAGATCCTCCTAATTTTCTTGGATCTCATGTTGTTATCTTGTAGAATAGACTCAAAGCCTCTTGTGAGCATGCGGGAATGTGGTTAGAGGGAATGTAAGCATTGATTTTTAGGGTTTGGGTAAGTCTTGGTTAGTTATGGTAACTTACTAAGAATAGGTCTTAGGTTGATTTAGCTTGGTGAGGTGTCTAAGTGAACTATATCTATAGATATTATTTAAATAAGATATTTAAATAATAAATATATTGAGGATAATGGATTAATTTAATTAAATTAATATTAGTGGGGTAAAGGGGGTCATGGCTAGGTAAATGTCAAAAGGGTGCTTATATGTCAAGGGACAAAAGGGAGTGTGACATAGTTTTAGTGTCTACATTTTCCCCCTTTTTATTGCGTAGCTTGTATTGGTAAGTGATGCTAACAAAAATAAGATGTGGTTGCCCTATGTGAGGGTGAAGGTGATCCCCTCAAACCAGGAACTAACGAGGTAAAGCGGTGAAGTAGTGAGTGGTTTGATAAAAGGTAAATGTGAAGAAAAGGAAAAATGGGTACAGGGAAAATGGGTGAAAGGTCTACGCAGAAATCTAGGTAATGGGTCAGGGTCAAAGGTAGCAACAATCAAATGCACGTACACGTATAAACTGTAGCAGCACACTACTCTTTGGGTTGAAGAGAAGGCAAAATCTACATCATCTAAGGTCAATAGGTTTATCCAAACAAGGTTGAAGTGAATCTGGTATCCAAGGTATAGGATAAGGTCAGGAAAGCACAACATAGGTTAGGTGTAGGAATGTTTAGGTATGTTCTGGTACACCAAAGGTAGGGTCAAGATAAACAATCATGACAATAGGCTAGGTAAGGTCATTAGGTCAATCAACACAGGTAACAGTGCCGCAAGGTATAGTAAACACATGAGGTCAAAGGTCACTAGCGATGGTCTAGGTCCAAATATCTAGGTCACGGCACGGGTAAGGCCGAGGTAGGGGTAAAATAATGAGTCCCCAAAGGAGGAAAAATGGAGGTAGGAAGTGATGAGGTCAGGAAAGGTAAGCTAATGGGTTGGGTAAAGGTATGGGGTAAAAAGAAAGGTAGAGGGTGGGGTAAAATGGCAAAGTAAGGGCAATGTGTAGGTAAGGGTGACCGATGGTGGTCATGGATAACCAACGTTGGTATAGGAAAACTAGTGATGGGTAGGTACGACATGAGATCGATGCTAGTCTAGGGAACCGACGTTGGTTAGGTCAGGTTTGGTATAAAAAAAAACACATTTTTATTAGTCATTTGTGAATTACGAAGTGAAGAAAGGACAAAAAAGAGAGAAAAGTGAGAAAAGCATCCGGAGGTTACAGGATAGTGAGCTGGCAGTGTGAGTTGATGGTGGTTGGGTTGGTGAGTAGCAGGTCCATGAGATCCGAGTGAAGTATTCGATTGTTTGGAGTTTGTGGGTAGATATTTGGTGATGGCAGAGGCAGGAGAGGGCTCAGGTGGACCACCAACATAGCTGCTAGATGTGCTACCCAGACGGTGGCAATGTAATGAGGTAAGCGCCTAACTCTTTAATGTTAATTAGGTAGATTAGGAGTTGGGAGTATTGTTATTTGTAGGGTTTGGTGGGTGTTTGTATTTTGTGGGCGGGAAAAAAATTAAATCGGGTATGGGGAAATTTTTCAAAAAGAGGGGGAAGGGGTAGGAAATTGGATAGGTGGGGTGGGTAGGGGTTTTAGGGTAGTGTAGGTCAATGTAGGTGATAAAAAGGGATAGGTGGGAGGGTTTTTAGAAAAAGGGGGTTTGGGAAGTCACAGATTATTCCATGAAAGTCACCAACGCTCGATCAAGCTTAGTCAAACCTTGGTCCGAGTAGAACCGGATCGAGTCACTAAAGAGATGACCAAGGCCGATTACGTGGAACTATGTTTGGTCAAGGTGAATGGGTATTGGGCACCAAGTAGGTGATCGATGCCATTTTAAGGGTGACCAGTAGTCGATTAGGCTAAACCAAAGACCGGTCAGAATTTTTGGCTAAAGGGTCCAATAAAATGATGTAGGTTGGTGGTTGAGATAGGTAAGGTACAAAATAAGGTGGTGGGTAATGATAAGTGATGAATAAAGTAATGGTAAAAGTTAGATTAATGTTGTGCTTTTTATTAGATGCGGGGTTAATCGTAGTTACACACACGAGAAAGATTTCTGCCACTATTGGTGACATTGCATAGCCTAGCGAGCCCGTTGGAGTTGTAGCATGTGCGAAGTGGACTGAGTGGTATCTGCACTATTGATATGTTATTTGGTAGCCTAGTTTGATGATTGTGCTCATAGATAGATGGGACTCTGTGACCAACACATTCCACCTTCCGACGGGTGAGATGACCATCACCCTGGAGGACGTGTTCCGGATCCTGAGGTTACCCATATTGGGGGCCTAGGTGTATTCTATCTCCTCCAAGGCCTCAGAGGAGCTGATTGGGACCGTATTTGGTGAGGGGGCAGTGGAGTTGAGCTTCCATAGTGCCATTTTGAGCTATGGTAAGATGTACCTAGCCCATTTGGATGAGACGAGGCTAGTAGTTTTATTGATGGAGGTAGTGTGTTGCTATGCACTACCTGATGCAAAGGGTGGATGCTTTCCCCACTCACTGATGGGGGTGCTCCACGATATGATGGTGCATGAGACATGGTTTTCCTGGGCACCAACATTTTTGGTGCAACTATACAGAGAGTTGTGGGCGTATGGGCGGCTACGCAGTTTAGCCTTGTGTTGTACATTTATACTACACTATTGGGCCTATGAGCACATAGTCTATGTTTGACCTATAGGGATGCTCGAGAAGATGCATTCCCACCGAGATGTGTGCAGTTGGGATACAGGAGATGGGTGCCGGTTGCAGGAGAGCAGAGGTCAGATAGACCAACATATGATGTGGCTTATTTTTGGCAATTGTTGGAGGGGTTTTTCGGAGTGGATATTATCTAGAGACCATATGTGAGATTCCCCTCATATAGGCACATGCATGAGGAGCTAGCTGAGCTCTAGCTAGAGAGGTGGATATAGGGTCATAGTGCTGAGGAGGATGAGATGATCCCAGACGATAGGGTCTGATGGCAGTTCGGGCTTGTATAGGATATTCCTCTGCCCTTCCCACAGTATCAAAGAAATGATGTGGAGAGGCATATCCCTCTACAATAGCCTACAGTGCCTACAGGAGAGGAGAATCCAGTGGACTAGTGGATTGATGATGTCAGCTACATAGATAGATAGATATAGCGGTGGTGGGTGGCTCGATTCCACAAGCCATACCCCAGCACCGGGGGTAGCTTGAGACTTAGCTACCATGACAGTGCAGAGAGATGCCCTACAGGAATAGGTAGTGATGTTGATCATGCAGATAGGCATACTATAGACATATCTAGAGGGGTAAGAGGAAGAGGTAGTGGAGCTATGAGTACAGGTGGCCAATCTGTAGGCCCAAATGGTAGAGGGAGAGGGTGGAGGAGATGGAGGAGATGGGGATAGAGATGGTCAAGTGGCAGCCCTACAAGCTTAGGTGGTAGGATTACAGGTCATTTGGCCACACCTGTGTAGATTGGGGTCTTACATGCCTAGATACGGAACAAGGATAGGGGCACCACCACAAGCACAGGGGAAGGGGGCACCACCATAGGCATAGGGAGCTGGTCCCAGTTCACAAGCTGGCATAGGGTAGGTACAGGGGCTGAGACCTATGGGACCACCTCATACCATGCCTATATCTAGGTTATGAGATGCCCTAGGTGAGGCACAATACTATCAGGACTATCTCATGGTAGCCGAGATGGACTTCCTCTCATATGAAGAGTACATGATATAGTAGGCATCTAGTGAGAGGATGAGATCCCGCACACATAGTGTGGAGAGCACCGGAGGGCAGTGAGCTTTGAGGCCCAATCACGGCGAGGCCACTAGTGCATGGGGACCGAGTGAGGTGATGTGCTATCGGGGGCATAGGAGGCCGAGGTGTAGGGGACATAGAGATGCAAGACATCTGGCGAGATGTTTAATAGACGACCACCGTGATTTTTGATGTATAGTAGTGAATATGTTTTATATATATGTCGGCCTGCGTGCCAAAGATTTTTGTATTTTTTATCACATATCGGCCTACGTGCCAAAGACAGTGAGGATGTACGAGTTATTCTATTATATATTATGAGCATATACCGGCCTGCGTGCCGAAGATTTTTTGTATTGATTCATTCATTATTTTTGTATATATGAGACCAGCCTGCGTGCCGATGACATTTTGTATTGTATATTGGTGTGCATGCCGACATTTTCAAGATGATGGCCATGATGAGATAGACATATATTTTTAGATACACATTTATTGATGTATATGATGAGATTCGTGGTATTTTGTGATGTGTTATTATGTTTATGAGGTATTGGTTTTATGGCTTGTGTTTGATGAGATATGGATTTGTTACTTTTATGTGGTTTGAAATTAGGTGAGTTAGGAATGATGGAGTTAGGTTAGTTTAGGCATGGATTGAGTCAGGTTATAGGCATGGATTGAGTCAGGTTAGTTTAGGCATGGATTGAGTCAGGTTATAGGCATGGATCGAGTCAGGTTATAGGCATGGATCGAGTTAGGTTGGTTTAGGCATGGATAAGTTAGGTTGGTTTAGGCATGGATGAGTCAGGTTGGTTTAGGCATGATTCATTATGGTTTGCAATGAATGATACTATGGGTCATATGTGAAATGTTGTATAATCTATGCATAGTGATGATAGAGAGATGGTAGGTGTAACAAATGTATAAAATGGTAAACAACTTGTTATGTATGTGGCTTGATTTCCAATTTTGTTAGAAAAGGGGAACTAAGTGAAATGTGGGGTAAATGGTGAGTTAGGCATGGTTAATGAATTGTTTAGGGTAGAGAATGGATGAGATAACCTCCAAGGGCCCCATGCCCTCAGAGTGCTGCCTACATAGTCCCGATGAAAAGGGACCTTAGGCCGATGTAGTTCTCCCATGAGCTAGGGAAAAATATGAGAATGAGTTGGTAGGTTTTTGGGCATGTTGTGGGTTTATGTTTAATAGGCGTGGGTAGATTATAGGTAAAATGAGGCAAGTGAAGATGATTATGGTGAAAGGGGAGGATTACCCCAAAGGTAAGTGGTGAGGACCAAGTCTTGTATAAGGTAATCAAAATGTAAACAAAGATGGTTAAAAGATAAGAGGGGGTAATAAAGCCACCTAATTGGGTAAGATCATACCGAGTAGATCATACCTTGAAGGGTGTGATGAACACAAGATCCGAAAAACATTGTACGATTAACAATTCTACGGTGAAAGTAGTCACAAGATCACCAAATGTCAAAATTCCAAAATGTCCCTTGAGGTAATTTAGGAAATGAGAGTGGAAATGGTATGGTGGGTGAAAGGTAGTTATTTATATATGCTTGGAGTGACAGGTCTTTTGGGCAAGAGGTTCAAGGTCACAATGTGAAAGTCCATGACTAAAAAGTGTTTTTGTTTTGATAGACTGATCGATGTGGGAAGTCTATATGGGATAAATAATATGGTACTCCTTGAGGTCTTCGTGAAGCTGATCGATGCGAGAAGCTTTGGTTTCTCTCTCTGTTTTTTTTTTTTAAATCTTCACATAGCTATCCTTTGAGGGAGCAGTCTATTTATAGTAGCAATTTGGTCGAGAGGAAGATGTCCTTTTGAGGGAGTCATATTTTTATTATAAGTTTAACTCAAGGAGTTTGGTCCCATTAGAGGTATTTGAAATCATGGACAAGACCAAGGTGAAGGATAGGACTCTTGTTCAAAAGGCGAGGTGGAATGACCATGGGATCTCATCTAAAGGTAGACGAAAAGTATCCATGAGAATCATGTTATGTGTAGTGTCGTGGTACACATATTCAAGAGAAGATAACAAGTGACAGGTACTCACATGATTCTTGTTTAATCATTAGGGAGGTGGATGGAGTGGATAGCGCTTAAGGGATGAGCATGGAGAGAGATAAAGGGTGAGGTAGGACAACGAGTCAATGAAAGAATGGTTGAAGATGAAATGTGTTAAGGGCCTCGGGTTTAGGTTTACCCTCAAGTGAGGACAAATGATAGGCACCTGATCCATAGGTATGAGTTACGATGTATGGTCCAAGCCAATTAGGAGTGAATTTTCCCCGTTTAATTTTTTCTACTTTGGTTACGTGTTAATTTTCTTTCAAGACAAGGTCACCGACTTGGAAGGTTTGTTTATGAACTTGTTTTACATAAGCATGTTTAATACATTATTGGTAAATTTGAAGGTGATCTAGAGCATTAAGATGATGTTCATCTAATAACTCTAGTTGTGCTAAGCTGTCCTAATGAAATTCATCATCAATAAGCATGTCCTAGAGAGAAATGCAGAGTGAGGGGATCTATACTTTGAGAGGCGTAACAACCTCCGTACCATAGACCAATGAAAATGGTGCAGCCACAAAGAGAAGTGCGAATACTAGTGCGGTATGCCCATAGATTAAAAGGAATGTGCATATGCCAATCCTTCCCAATATCGTCAACCACTTTCATGATAATTTTGTTGAGAGTTTTGTTAGTGGATTTGTCTTGGCCATTTTTTTGTGGGTAATAAGGTGATGAGAAACTAAGTTGAATGCCGAAGGCATCGCAAAGTTTTTGTAGTGTTTTGTTTTTGAATTTTTTTCCATTATCAGTGATGAGGCGATGAAGGACACTAAAGTGAAAAATGATGTGATGGTTAATGAACTCACTTATTTTATCATATTTTGTGGAAATGAGTGGTATGGATTCGACCCATTTTGTGTAGTACTCGGTAGCAGTTATGATCCATTGATGACGTTGGGAAGAATGAGGATTGATTTCTCCGACAAGATCCAAACCCCATTGAGAGAAGGGCCAAAGGTCATGAGTGACCTGTAAGGCATGACTGGGTGTATGATGAAGGTTGGAGTGTTGTTGACATTTCACACAATGTTTGACATAGTCGTAACAATCATGGTTAAGGGTCGTCTAGTAATAGCCTAGTTGAAGAATACGCTTAGCAATAGCAAGGCCACTAAAGTGACCACCACATATGCCATCATGAACCTCCTTAATGGTATAAGGAATTTCAGAACTTTTGAGGCATCATAAGAGAATACCATCAAATTCATTCTTATATAGGAGTCACCCTAGAATGACGAAATGGGAGACATTTTTAAGGAAGGTGCATTGTTCGTTATGGGAGAGATCAGGAGGTAAGATGGCAAGAGAAAGGTAGTTAGAGTATTGTTTATACCAAAGGTCACTTGGGTTAGGGGTGTCATTTCTGATTGAGTAAACATCGTGAGGTAAATAATAAGGTGAATGGAGGCATTGTACGGTGACAAATATTTTGAATCGGTAGGAGAAGCGAGTATTTGGGAAGCTAAGCGGGCCATGGTATCTACAAATTTGTTGGTTGAGCATGGGATGGTTTGAAGGGTGTAACGATAAAAGGTGGTCAAAAGTATGCCTACATGATGTTTATAATTTTGGAGTATCTTGTTATGACATTGGTACATACCCTTAACAAGGTTTATGACCAATTTTGAATCACCAAAGATGTGGATTAATTTGACATCTAGGGCATAGGTGGCCCAGAGACCTAGTACGAGCCTTCATACTTGGTAATACTATTTGTGCATTCAAAGTCTAGTTTGAAAGACAACGGAATGGGTTATCCATCAAGAGGAATGAGGATAACACCAGCCCCACCCACATGCTAACACTTGGAACCATCGAAGAACAATTTCATTTGGTAAGGGGTTTCGTCCAGGGAAAGGGTAGTAATGGATTCATTAGGAAAGTCAAAATTAGAGGGTTGGTCCCCGTAATAGGTGCGTTAGCTAGTTGGTCGGTAATAGCATGGCCCTTAATGGACTTTTGGTGAATGAATTCAAGGTCAAGATCAGCTAAAAGCATAAGCCATCATGTAGCATGCTGATTTTGATAAGGTTTGGTGTACATGAAGTGTAAAGGATCGGTGTTGGTCACAACATAGGTTTTTGGTTGAGTAGGTAATGGCGAGTTTGGTGGCAATGAAAACTAAGGCTAAGAAAAGCTTTTCTGAATGGTTGTATCAGGTTTCATAGTCCAAACAAGTAAAACTTATGTAATAAACTACCTACTCCTATGTTGTTCATCACGATGAGTGAGCATGGCTCCCGAGGAATGATTGGTAGCTGATATGTATAGGTAAAAATGTTGATCGTCTTTAGGTGGAATGAGTATGGGTGGTTAGAGAAGGTAGTTTTTAGGGCCTCAAAATGTTTGTGATAGTTATCATCCCATTTAAAGGAGACATCCTTCCTAAGAAGATGATGAAATGAGTGACACCGATCGAGATAATTATGAAATGAAATGGTGAATGGACAGTAATTTACCTTGCGGCTATGGAGTTGTTTAAGGTTAGTGGGCGAGGCATTTCCGAATGGGCTTGAATTTGGTAGGGTCAACTTCTATACCACAAAGGGAAATAATAAATCCTAGGAGTTTTCCTGAGAGAACCATGAAGATGCACTTTTTATGTTGAAGGTGGATGCAATATTTAATGAGGTGGTCAAAGATGGTTTGGAGGATGGTGAGGTGCTTGGCGCGATGTTTATATTTTTCCAAGAGATCATCCATGTAATCTTTCAATATGTGATGTATGATATCATGGAAGATGTAAGTCATATCATGCTTTGATATGTAGCACCAAAGCATTTTAAGGCCAAAAGGCATGGCTCAATAGTAAAAGGCTCCCCAAGGGGTAATGAAGTGGTCTTGGGCTAATCTTCTAGGGCAAGAAAAAATTAGTTATAACCCGAGAAGCCATCCATGAGTGAGAGCATCTCATGACCAATGGTGAGGTCAACTAGTTGATCAATACCGGGAAAGGGAAAGTCATCTTTTAGGCAGGCTAGGTTGAGGTCATGAAAGTCTCAGTACAAATGTGGAGTCCCCTACTACTTTAGTAACAAGGAAAATGTTTGAAATCCAACGAGGATAATCAATGGGTAAGATGAAGGAAACAGAAAGAAGGAGATGAATTTCTTCTTTGAAAAGAAGAGCAATGTGACGGTGCATTTTCCTCAGCTTTTGTTTGATAGGTTTGGCATCGGGAATGATTACGATATTGTGGACCACTATGGTGGGGTCAATACAGGGAATGTCTGCGTAAGACCAAGCAAAAACATGGTTATGATCTCAGAGAAAAGAAGTGATGCCTTCTTGTTTAACATCATTTAAATATTATCTGATCTTTAGGATGTGTGAGTTGTCCTAAGTGTGAATGTTGATCTCGATAGTCAATTCATTCAACATGGTTTGTGTCTCAGAAGGTAATGACCGATGAATATATGAGTCTTCTACACCAAGGTAGGTGAGTATGGATTCATCATCCTGACATTGAATGACGTTAATGGTAGGTGTGTCATCGTCGATCATCTCAAGATATAGGAATGGGAGAGTGGAAGGGGCCTCACCTTTGCATTGATAAGTCAAAGGCCCCAAGGAAATGGTGTTTATAAAAAAAAAGTTAGGAGGGATAGATTCAGGATCCATCGGCTCTGTCGGTGAGGGTGGTGATGAAGGTGGAAAAGGGCTAGGGTCTTCAATGAGTTTAATGTGGGCCTATTTGGTAGGAGGTTTAGGGAAGCTGATACCACTATGGTCATTATGTTTATAGGTGGTACATGGAATAATGGTATGGTGGCCTTGCTTGTAAAACCCAAAACCAAACCCTTCCACGTACGGTGGTGTAGGAAGGTGTGGGTGAAATGGCGATTTGTAAGTGATTGGAAGTTGGTGAAAAATGGGAGGGGTTGTGATGGTGGTTCGGTGTGTAGGTGGTAGTATCAAGTCCCCATAGGTGAGACTAGTACGAAGATGAGGAGGACTATAAAGGAGGCATTCTCCTATATGGTGATCATAGCGAGGGTGTTGGTGAAGGCTTCCGTACTCGTGTGGAGTAAGGAACATGTTGACACTATATAAGTGGTACTCCCTAGAGTGAGGCATTAAAAACACCTTCTAAGGGATCGGTGGTTGGTATGTGTGTAGCTAGTATGGATGATGTGTTAGACGTCGATGCGGAGGTGGAGTTAATGGATTAGGCACCTAATGGGTTAGTCGTGGAGGTTATAGTAGCGGTAGGAATAGAGGAGGTATGTTCGGTGAAAGCGAGGCGTAATGGTAGGTGGAGGTGTAGGTAAAGTTGTAGTGGTTGTAGAGGTAGACGGCTTGGCGGTATGAGAACATCATTGGGTCGGTCAAGCATGTTGCATGTTTTGAAAGGTAATGGGTTAGTTGGAATGGTATAAGTGTGTCCCTCGTGTTCAAACTTTACACAATGATGCAAAGTGGAAGGAATGTAATCCATGACACGCATCCAATGTCTACCAAGCAACTAGTTATATTTTAATTCCCTCTCTAAAACATAAAATAATTCTAGAAACAGTGTAGGGGGCCCATGCAAACATGAAGGATGATAGTACCTAGTGTGGAGGTGATAGTGTTGTTGAATGAATGCAACATGATCGATGCTTGTGCATGCAATTGTCGTGTATGCGCATTTGAGTAAATGCATGAGATGAAATGATGTTAATGCTAGCACCTCCATCAATCATCACATGGCATGCCCGTATGTCATCAATGTGGATAGAGATGAAGAGGGTTGGGTCCGAGTCATCATTTTGGTATGGCACTATATCTTCCTTTGATAAGTAAGGGAGGCCACTTCGTGAACAAGGTGAGGTGAGGATGAAGGTGGTAATTTGGTGAAAGGGGCTACATGATGGAGTGTGATGATAGAGGCTACAGGTGTAGGGTCATTGGGTAAAACCTCAATAGATTGAAGAACCTCCATAAGATCTTGACGATGGAATTTTAAGGTTTGGATGAGGTCATATAAGGAAATTTTGAGGGAGATTGGTGTAGTTGTTTGAGCATGGTGTGATGTGTGATGCCATTAAAAATGGTGTATGTTGGGCCGTGGATAGTTATTTTAGGTATGGGTACCGATGGTATGTTGGGTATAGGTTTGGTTGGTGGGTCAGCTGAATTTTCTTTACCCTTTTGCGCACATGTAGTGACATGTACCATGTTGATTTGAGGGAAGTTGTCAAATAGAGAAGGTGTAGGGTAAGTGGTATAATGACATGAAGGAAAAAACCTACTGGAGGAGAAAATCCTTGTGAGGTCATTTGGGCGTAATGACATTTGGGTGGTGGCGTGGCAAGTTCTCTAATGTGAACCATGTTAATTTCAAATTTTATGTGTGGTTCTAGGAGTTGTGAGGGTGGAGGTTGTGGTTGTTGAGTAGGCAATGTGGGAATGGGTGTTGGTGAAGTAGGATCCTCATCAAGAAGGTTGTCATCATCAAAGTTTGTTTCTGGTGGACACAATTGGATATGGATAGTTTCAAGGCCTTGTAGCTATCTACATTGTGCCCTCGCACACGATGATATGCACAAATTTTAGTATCATCAAACCCTTTTGGCTTGGGTTTGAGGGGGTCGTAAGGTTGGAGTGGCGGTAATGTGATAACAGAAGTCTCGAGGAGGTTGGTTAAAATTTTTGCATAGGACCTTGCTAGTGGATCACAATGGGAAGTGAATGTGGGTTTGGGTGTAGGTGTGGTTAGTTGTTGGAGAATATTTTTGAAAGAGTAGGAACGGCTTGAGCTATGGGTTTAGGTGCCGATGTGGTATGAGGTATCGGTCGGGTTTGTTTAGGTAAGGGTAAAGTAGATGGATGGGTAGGAGGGTGCGGGATTGTTTTGACTACCCCCGTGGGGTAGGGGGTTTTGGTTTTGGGTTACACCTTCTTGGGTAAAGGTGATGTGGGTGTACGAGGTCTAGAAGGAAAAGCAGATAGAGGAAGAGGGTGAGTTACCCATGGGGATAATGGGGGTGCTATGAATGTAGATGACATAGGTTGTATTTGGGGTGTGAGGGAAAATGACTAAAGTGTAGTTGGTAGTGAAGCAATAGCGAGAGGGATTGGAGTTATTAGTGGTAAAGAGACTGCAGGTGTAGGTATGAGCCATGTTGTGTGCCTAGGTAGGTTAGGAATTTGTGAGGAAGGAATGGGTTGTTGTGTTATTGGTTTATGGATGGGTGAAGGGTGCTTGACCATGTTGGGAAGTTGAGGTCCGAAGGCATACGGGACAAGTTTGGGTGTGATTGGTGCGGTCGGGGTATGAGGTTGATAAGTTTGTTTCTTTAGTTTTGGTGCTAGAGTAGGTGTGGTTTGGACATTGGAGGATGTAGCTAAATCTATTTTAAGAGGTGGATGAGTAAGGCTGGTGGTCGGGTGACCCCTAAAGTGGTAATAGGTTTAGTCGAGATAAATGTTGTGTGTATGGGTTTAGGTTTAGGTATAGGTCGGAGTTATGGGTAAGGGTGTACCGTGAGTGCTAACAGTATCGTGGGAGGGTTGTGATAGTAGTGGTTGTATTTGGTTTGATGGGTGGAATTTTTTTGGGTAGATAGTGGAGGTGTCATCGAGGGATCTCTGCATCTATGTTGAGACAGGGAGTAAGAGGTGTCCCCATAGTAAAGCCCTATCCACATAATCCAAGTGATAGGCCAAACGTGAGAATGAAACATTTGTGGGTGGAGTTGGTGAGGACCTAATGGGAATTCTCATAAAATACATCTTAGAGATGGAGAATTGGATAGCGGACAACTTTAGCTTCGTGGGAAAGAGATCTGAAAGTAGGTCATTTGGATGTTGGGTAGGCGAGGGAGAATGCTCGCCAAGAGGCGAAGGTATCTCCACTAGGTATATGATGGGTGGAAGAGATGATGGGAGTTCCTCTATAAGTGGAGGAATGGATAGGTGTTCCTCTATGGGTGGAGGAGGTAATGGGTACACCTATGTAGGGGAGAAGGTAATAGGTGCTCCCCTGTGGGTGGAGGAGATAATGGGTGCTCCTCTATGGGTGGAGGAGGTATGGTAGGTAAAGGTTCTCTAAGTGGAGAAGCTAGGGGTGAGATGGTCTCAATGTTAGAAGAATACCCCTCCGTATGTGATGTAGGAGATGAAAGGTGTTCCTCTATTGGTGAAGGAACAGAGGAGGTTGGTTCCAATGTGGAAGGAGTATTACAAGCTAGGATTTCCTCTATAGAAGGGATGTGAGGTAATTGAGAGGAAATAGGTATCTTGTTAAAGATCATGTGAACCTCACAGGTATGGGTATCGTGAGTGGATGTCTCACCGGTTTGATTGGATGAAGGGGCATGATTGGGAAATGGTTTTTTGAAGATTTGTAGATTTTGGTTGGGGGTGGTGTTGGGATTATCCATAGTTAGCTCACCTTTCTTGAGCATTTCTTGGACAATATTCTTAAAAGTGATGCGATTGTCATCACTATGACCCTTTACTTAATGACAATTACAAAAATCATGTTCTTTAACCATGCAGGCATGGGGTGAATAGGGTCAAAACCAAAGGTGTGTGGTTTTATGGGTGGAAGGGTGATGGTTCTAGATTTAATAAGATTCTCTAAGACAGAAGAGTAAGGTTCCCCAATTGGGGTATATTTTCATTGCTCTTGTCTGAATTGAAAAGCCTAGATAGGTGATAGATTAGATGAGGGTGTAGCCTAATTGGATGGATGAGCTGGGCTGGCCTTGAGTACCACTGCATTAGTGGTACCCTTAGCCTTTGAATAATTGGTTGGTGGTTTGGAAGAAGAAGAGGTTTCATTCGACTTGAATGTTGAATTCTTATTTCATAATTGGATTTTCTTCTCTTTAATGGCTTGAATCTCTAACTTTTGTGCCATAGTGAATGCCTCATCGAATGTTTGAAAAGTTTGGACCTGTAAGGTCAGAGAGATATGTTTGGCGCAAGCTTGTGTGAAGAGCTCGATGAGTTTAGTTTGTTGTCGCAATTGGAAGGTAATTTGATTGATCGAGCTATGCCGCGATGAGTGACAAAATCTATGATAGATCCATTCTCATACTAGTGTGTGGAATATAGATCGGTCATGATAAACTTCTTGGCGATATTGATGGAGAAATGATCCAAGAAAGCTTGGGCTACCTGATTGAATGAAAATATAGAGTGTTCAGGGTAACCCACTATACCGATCTAATACAGTCTAGTGAGGGACATGGGAAAAGTTCTCAAAATCAAGGCATCATCATGAGTAATCAGATAACACCCATGTTTAAATTAGCACAAATGTTGTTGTGGGTCTTTCTTGCTATTGAAGCGGTTGAATTTAGGCATTTCCCAATGCACAGGGTATGAACGGATAGGAATTGATTGGTGAATAGGCTCATTGCAAATCTCATCATAGGTGAGAGTGTTGTAGGAGCACTGAAACCAATGCCTCCAATGTCTACATCTTTTCCATCATCAATTTAATTAGGTCATTGGTGGGTTGTGATGATTGGATGCCTCCTATAGCATGAGGAGGTTGGTTTTGGGCATATAATGGGGGTGGAATTCTAGTGTATGGGGCTACCATGTAAGGTGGCGAGAATAAGGCAAGGAAATAGGGGTACGTACCGAAATGAATGATAGATGAAACAGGTGGTTGTTGGTAGTATTCATACGAGGGTGGAAGGGTCATGGTAACTATAAAGGAAATAAGGGCTAATGATTGTGGAATGGAAAAAACCACGTTATGAAATGGGGTAGGAGTCACCAATACTTGAAGGTGGGAATATAGCTCTGCTGGTATGTGTGATACATTAGGGATGGATGAGGTTGTGTTTGGGGTAGCCATCAAGGGTATGGTGGATGTAATGGGTGCCACAGAGATAATGAGACACGAAAGTCATGGTGGGTATAGAGCCTAACTGCAAAACAACCGGCAATAAGATGAATGCGGTGTAGCACAGAGCCGAGATGGGGCCAATGTGGAAGTGGGAGTAAGAGTTAGGGGATAGATACAAGCATGTTGTATATCAACTCCACCCGGGGCATCTCAAGTGGATGAGTGGGAGAGGTAAAACTACAAGGTGATAGGGTTCTGGTCAAGGAGTCATGCAAACTCCTCATCTCCGGTAGCAATAGTAGTAGGATGGATGGGATCCATGGCCGGTGATTAAAAAGAAGGTGGTGAAGGACTAGGTGGGAGTGGTTGGAAGCTGGCATGGAACATGAGTGAGTTCACTTGTCTTCGGTCACACCATGTGAACCAGTATTGATTAGGTAGGGTTTCTTCTCTGTAAATGATATAGAGAACAACAAGAACAAGTGAATCTGGTGATAAAAAATGGATGAAGTAACAAATGGTGGGTGGAATGTGAAATAGGCTAACCAATGCCGGTCAGGGGAAACTGATGTTGGTCAAGGGTAACCACTTTGCTGGTCACTGTAGAAAATGGACAGTGAGTAAACATCGAGGCAGAAGGAAAAATATGACAAGTATGCCAAATCTGGGGATGTGTAAAACGTCAATGGGAATAAAATGACAAAGTGGCGAGAGACTATGGAAAATGGAAGAAAGTGAAGTGAAAATGTCCTTTTGAGTCGGTTAGAAAAAGGACCTGAACCGAAGCGTCGGTTGGATATAACCAATGGCGGTCGAGGTAATCGGCAGCGGTTATTGTGAAATTGAAACAGTGATGAAAGAAAGTGGTTGTGAATTAAAATTTGATGTGGAATTAGACCCATAATTCTAGAAATGATGATGATATGACCTATACACACTCAGGTGAAGCCGAAATACACCAACTATGATGAGGAGTGTGCAAGGATGAACAAAAAAAGTGATGAATGTGATCTTTCACCTCAAAACACAAGCCAAGTAGAAACACTAAGAAAATACAATCCTAGGAGTACCCTTTCTATTATGTTTTTTTAGCTTATGCTATTTAGGGATTGACACATGAATTGTCAAATAGAGTTTTTGGTGAGGATGGCTTCCTACAAAGAAGGAGATCTAAAGGGTGAGGTTTTAGGTATGTTATGGTGGGGGTGGGCTTCACTTTGAAGTATGAATTGACAGAGTAGTGAGCTGGGTGCCCACTATGCCATGATCATGTGATCACCTATAGCTTCTTCCAAGTAAGATGTTGTTTAAGAATGTATGTATTTTGAATTTTTGTGTGGTTTGTTAAGACTCAGAGAAAGAGAAAAGGATAGAAGTGTTTTTTATGATTCATTTTTCAACCATTAGCTGGTCATGACCTCCAGTGTATAGGTTGCCCTTAATTTATGTGAGCTAATGTAATAAATCGTAATGGAATGCAATTGTTTTTAAACCCAAATCAAAAATATGAAATTGGATGACATAATAAGATGGAGAGGAAGAGGGATGCTATTTCACTATAATGTAGAAAACATGAAGAAATGATTATTTTAAATTACACCAAAAGAAAAGTTTCCTTTAGAGAAAATAGAAAGAAGATGTGGATTGCCAGGGAAGAAAATTAGTGTGTATGATTTTAGAAAGGAAACAAACACACAATTTTTTCCTAGGAATGAATGAAATGCAAGGAACCCCGATGGGTCCCACTGCAGTGCCAAAATGTTTCACCTTTTTCTTAGATTGTTTCTTTGAATCATTGACGAAACAGATAGGGTAATAGGCATAGGAGGAATACCTGTTCAAATGTTGGTTGATGGGTTGTTGTGCGTGTATGACTTCTGAATCCATAGTTGACCATGAGAGCTTCCTTTTGGCTAGGAGGAACTACTTGTAATGAAAGAAATACCACCAAAAAGAATTAAACAATATGGGTAGTGAACTACCTAGCATGAGCTAGATCCAAGAAGTATGATACTTCCTAGATGGCTGTTAGTCCACTTGTTTTAAACAAATTAATGTTATAAACAAAGTAAATCCTATTGTTATTTTAAAATGATTTAGGTATCTCACTTAAAACACAATAAGAAAATAAATCTAATCTAACAGGCTAAGCTAGAATAGAATCCATAGGTTAAATGGTTGGTTACGGGTTCTCTGCAGTCCGATAGAGGTCTTGGGTAGGTCGAGAGGTGAGTGAGGATGAGGTAAAATTGGGTGGGTAGGTCTCTTTAAGGTTGTGTGGGAAAACACAGAGACTGGCCATGGTCGTTGGGTCGTGGGTGACCAATAATGATTAGGTATAACTGGCGCTAGTTACTGTGAGATTTGGAAATGTCACAAAATAGGGTTTTGGTCTCCTTTGTGATTGCAAAAAGGATTTTTGTTGGTCGGGATGAGGTATTGGGTGACTAGAGTAGGATTTTGTGAGGTTTTAATGGGTCTATGGAGGTGAAAAATTTGGATAAGCTCAATATGGAGCAAGATAAACAATGGGTGATAAAATAATGATGAAATGGAATGAACCAAAGAAGTATGATGTTATACTTACTTGTGTTTCATTCCTAAAGGTCTTTGTATGATGGATGGAGGTCTTTGTTGATGTGTTTGAAGGCTACAAGTGATCACCAACTGAAGAAAATATTTTACATGGGCTACATGCACACTCCTCTTTGCTTGGATAGATCAAATCATGGCTGGGATGGTACTGCAGGAGAAGATGCTCAATCTCCTTCCTGGATGTGAGTTTTCACTGGAATTGGCTCTCTGAAGATGTGTTATCTCTCTGAGATGTGTTATTGCTCATCAACTTTCTTTCTTCCAAGTTCCAAGTTCCAAGTTCCAACTTCTAACCTTGAGAATAAGGTTGTTTTGGGTTAAAATGAGTAACCGATGGTGGTCTGGCTTAGCCGGCGATGGTTAGGGATAACCGACGCTCGGTTGGAGGGATTTCCTAGGTTTACTAAACTTAGGGAGATCCTCCTAATTTTCTTAGATCTCGTGTTATTATCTCATGGATTAGACTCGAAGCCTCTTGTGAGCATGCGGGAATGTGGTTAGAGGGAATGTAGGCATTGATTTTTAGGGTTTGGGTAAGTCTCGATTAGTTATGGTAACTTGATAAAAATAGGTCTTAGGTTGAGTTATCTTGGTGAGGTGTCTAAGTGAACTATATGTGTAGATATTATGTAAATAAGATATTTAAATAATAAATATAGTTAGGATAATGCATTAATTTAATTAAATTAATATTAGTGGGTTAAAGGGGGATCATGGCTAGGTAAATGTAAACAGGGGTGCTTATATGTTGAGGGACAAAAGGGGAGTGTGACCTAATTTTAGTGTCTACATTGAACATGGGATGGTTTGAAGGGTGTAACAGTCAAAGGTGGTCAAAAGTATGTTTACTTGATGTTTATACTTTTGAAGTATCTCGTTACGACATTGGTACATACCATTGACTTGGTTGATGACTAATTGAGAATCACCAAAGATGTTGATTGATTTGACATCTAGGCGTAGGCAGCTTGGAGACCTAAGTACGAGCTCTTCATATTCGAAATATTTTTAGTACATTCAAAATATATTTTGAACAACAAAGGCATGGTTTCACCATCAAGAGGAATGAGGATAATACCAGCCCTACCCCCATGCTAACACTAGGAACCATCAAAGAACAGTGTCATTTGGTAAGGTGGTTCATCCAGGGAGAGGGTAAAAATTGACTCATCTGGAAAGTCAAAATTAGAGGGTTGATCCTCAAAAATAGGTGCATCGACCAATTAGTCAGTGATAGCTTGGCCTTGATGGACTTTTGATGGATGAATTTGAGGTTAAGATCAGCTAAATGCATAAGCCAATGTGCGACATGTTGATTTTGATAAGGTTTGGCATACATGAAGTGTAACAGGTCAGTGTTGGTCATAACATAGGTTTTGTGGTTGAGTAGGTAATGACGGAGTTTTGTGGCATTGAAAACTAAGGCAAAGAAAAGTTTTTTGGGGATGGGTGTATTGGGTTTCATATTCTAAAAGAGTATGGCTTATGTAATAAACCATCTGCTCCCTGTATTGTTCATCACGATGAGCAAGCATGGCTCCCAAGGAATGATCAGTGGCTGAGATGTATAGGTAGAAAGGTTGATCATCTTTACGTGGAATGAGTACGGGTGGTTGGAGGAGGTATTGTTTTAGGGCCTCAAAAGCCTTGTGGCTGTCATCATCCCATTTAAAGGAGACATCCTTCTTGAGCAGATGATGAAATGGTTGACATTGATCAGATAATTGTGAAATGAAATAGTGAATAGACTGCAACTTGCATTGCAATCTATGGAGTTGTCAAAGTTTAGTAGGTGGAGGCATTTAAAGAATGGCCTTGACTTTAGCAGGATCAACTTCTATACCATGGAGGGAAATGATAAATCCTAGGAGTTTTCCTAAGAGAACCGTGAAGACGCACTTCTTAGGCTAAAGGTGGACGTAATATTTAATGAGACGATCAAAGATGGTTTTGAGAATGGTTAGGTTCTCGGAGTAGTGTTTAGATTTGGCCAAGAGATCATCCATGTAATCTTCCAATATGTGATGCATGATGTCATGGAAGATGTAAGTCATAGCTCACTGATATGTGGCACCAAAATTTTTAAGGCCAAAAGGAATGAATCGATAGTAGAAGGTTCCCAAGGGGTAATGAATGAGGTCTTGTGTTGATCCTCTGGGGTAAGAAAAATTTGGTTATAACCCGAGTAGCCATCCATGAGTGACAACATCTCATGGCCAATGGTAAGGTCAACCAGCTGGTCAATAGCAGGTAAGGGAAATTCATCTTTTGGGCATGCTAGGTTGAGGTCACAGAAGTCCGTGTAAATGTGGATTCCCCTTGTCACCTTAGAGACAGGGAAAATATTAGAAATCCAATGAGGATAATCCATGGGTAAGATAAAGGAAATGGAAAGAAGGATTTGAATTTATTCTTTGACGAGAAGGGTAATGTGAGGGTGCATTTTCCTCAGCTTTTGTTTGATGGGTTTGGCATTGGGAACAATTACGATATTATGGACCACTATGGTGGGGTCAATACTAGGCATATCTATGTAAGACCAAGTGAAAGCATGGTTATGATCCTTGAGAAAAGAAGTGATGGCTTCCTGTTTAGCAACATCTAAAGATTTTCTGATATTTAGGATGTGTGGGTCATCTTGAGTATGAATGTTGATCTTGATAATCGATTCATTCAACATGGTTTGTGTCTCAGAAGGTAACGAATGATGAATATATGAGTCTTTTTCTCCAAGGTAGGTGAGTATAGATTCATCATCTTGACATTGAACAACGTTAATTAAAGGTGTATCGTCATCGATCATTTCAGGATACATGAAGGAAGGGTGGAAGGGGCCTTGCCCATGCATTGATAAGTCGAGAGCCTCAAGGAAATGGTGTTTATGAAACAAAAAATTTAATAGGGATAGATTCAGGATCCATTGACTTTTCAGTGAGGGTGGTGATGAAGGTGGAGTGGGTGAAGAAGGTGGAGAAGAGTTGGTGTCGTTAATGAGTTCAATGCGGGCTGTTTGGTAGGTGGTTGGGAAAATCCAATACCACTACGGTCGTTATGTTGTCGGGTAGTACATGGAATAATGGTATGGAAGCCTTGCTTGTAAAATCCAAAACCAAAACCATTCCACGCACATCAGTGCAGGAAGGTGTGGGTGAAACGGTGATTGGTAAGTGATTGGAAGTCAGTGGAAAAGGGGCAAGTTTGTGGCGGTGGTTCGGGTGTGTAAGTGGTAGTATCAAGTCCCCCATAGGTGAGACTAGTACAAAGGTGAGGAGGACCATAGAGGAGGTGTTCTCCTATGTGGTGATCATAACAAGGGTGTTGGTGAAGGCTCCCATACTCTTGTTGAGTAAGGAATGTGTTGACACTATATAAGCGGTACTCCCCCAGAGTGAGGCATTGAAAAACACCTTCCAAGGGATCAATGGTTGGTATGTAGGTAGCTGGAATGGATGATGTGTCGGAGGTCGATGCGGAGGTGGAGTTAACGGATTAGGAAGCTGATGGGTCAGTTTGTGGAGGTTACTATAGTGATATATATGGAGGAGGTATGTAGAGTAGAAGTAGTGGGCTGTATTGGTAAGTGGAAGTGTAGGTGAAGAAGTAACGGTTGCGGAGGTAGTCAACTTAATAGGTATGAGCACATCATTGGGTTGGTAAAGCATGTTGCATGTTTTAAAAGGTGATGGGTCAGCTAGAATGGTATAGGTGTGTCCTTTGTGTTCAAACTTTACACAATGATGCAAAGTGGAAGGAACGTAACCCATGACATGAATCTAGGGTTTGCCAAGCAACAAGTTATATTAGAATTCCCCTTCCAAAATGTAAAACAATTCTAGAATAGTGTAGGGGCCCACGTGAATGTGGAGGATGATGGTGCCTAGTGTAGAGGTGATAGCATCATTGAATGAATGTAACATGACCGGATGTTTATGCATGTAATTGTCAAGTATGTGCATTTGAGTGAATGCATGGGATGAAATGATGTTAATGTTAGTGCCCCCATCAATCATCACATGGCGTACCTGTATGTCATCGATATGGACAAAGGTAAAGAGGGTGGGTCCGGTCATCATTTCATGTGGCGTGATCTCTTCCTCCGAGAAGCTAAGGAGGCCACTTGGTAAATAGGGTGGGGTGAAGATGAAGGTGGTAATTTTGTGAGAGAGGCTACATGATGAGGTGTGATAATGGATGCTACAGTGTAGGGTCATTGGGTAAAACCTCAATAGATTGAAGAAACTCCATGGTAGTTTGATGATGGGATTCCAAGGTTTGGATGAGATCATATAGGGACATTTTGAGGGGATATTGGTGTAATTGTTTGAGCATGGTGCAATGTGTGATGCCATTAGAAATGGGGTATGTGGGGCTGCAGATAGTTATTTTAGGTATGGGTGCAGATGGTATGTTGGGTATAGAATTGGTTGGTGGGTTGATTTCCTTTTCTTTACCCTTATCCTTCTGAGCACGTGTAGTGACATGTATCATGTTGATCTGAGGGGAGTTGGCAAATGGAGAAGGTGTAGGGTGAGTGGTATAACGACATGACGGGAAAAAACCTACTGGAGGAGAAAAACCCTATGAGGTGAGTTGGGCGCAATGACATTTGGGTGGTGGCGTGGAAAGTTCTCTGATGCGAACCATGTTAATTTCAAATCTTGGGGTGGTTCTAGGAGCTGTGAGGGTGTAAGTTGTGGTTGTTGAGTGGGTAGTGTAGGAATGGGTGTTGGTGAAGTAGGATCCTCATTGAGAAGGTCATCATTGTCAAAGTTGGCTTCTGGGGGACACAACTGGATCAAGATGGTTTTGAAGGCCTTGTAGTTTTCCACATCGTGCCCTAACACACGATGGTAGGTGAAAATTTTAGTATCATCAAACCCTTTTGGCTTGGGTTTGAGGGGGTCATAAGGCCTGAGTGGTGGTAATGTGATGAGAATAGTCTCAAGGAGGTTGGTTAAAATTTTGGCATAGGAACCCGTGAGTGGATAGCAATGGGAAGTGAACATGGGTTTGGGTATAGGTGCGATTGATTATCGAGGATGGTATTTGGAAGAGGAGGAATGGGTCGAGCTATGGGTTTGGGTACTAGCATGGTTTTGGGTGTTGTTCATGCTTATTTAGGTAGGGGTATATGAGATGGATGGGTAGGAGGGTGTGTGGTTGTTTTGACTACCTTATTGTGGGGTAGTGGAGTTTTGTTTTTGGATTACACCTTCTTGGGTAAAGGTGATATGGGTTTATGAGGTCTAGAAGGAAAAGTAGATGGAGGAAGAGGGCGAGTTACCCACGGGGATAACAGGGGGTGCTGTGAAGGTAGATGATGTGGGTCATGCTTGGGGTGTGAGAGACATCGATTGAAGTGTAGTGGGTAGTGAAGCAATAACTGAGGGTATTGGAGGTATGGGTGGTAAAGATGTTGTAGGTGTAGGTGTAAGTCATTTTAGGCATCTGGGTAGGTTAGAGGTTTGTGAGGAATGAATGGGATGTTGTGCTTTTGGTTTATTGGTGGGTGGAGGTTTCTTGGCCATGTCGGGACACCGAGATCCTAAGATGGATGGGACTAGTGTAGGTGTGATTGGTGTAGTTGGGGTATGAGTTCTATGGGTCTGGTGCTTCTATTTGGGTGTCAGAGTAGGTGTGGTGTTGTATTTGGACGATGTAGCTAAATCTAGTTTGATAGGTGGATGAGTAATGCTTTGGTGGTCGGGTGAACCCTAAAGTGGTAATAGGTTTAGTCGAGGATGATGTCATAGGTGTAGGTTTGGGTTTAGCTATAGATTGGGCTATGGGTAAGGATGTGGTTTGAGCTATAACATGTGTCATGGAAGGAGTTTTGATAGAGGTAGTTATGTTTGGTTCGATTGGTCAAAATAGTTTTGGGTAGATAGTGGAGGTATTAGCAAGAGACCTCTGCATCTCGTGTTTAGACAGGAAGAAAAGCGTCCCCATAGTAAGGCTCTATCCACATAATCTAAGTGATTAGCCAAATGTGAGAATGACACGTCTGTAGGTGGATTTGATGAGGAACTAATGAAAATTCCCGTAAAATGTGTCTTAGAGATGGGAAATTGGCTAGCTTTAGCTTCCGTGGGTAAGAGATCCGAAAGTAGGTCTGCAGGATTTCGGGTAGCAGATGGAGAATGATCACCAAGAAGCAATGGTATCTCAACTAGGTCTATGATAGGTGGAGGAGATGATGGGAGCTCCTCTATAGTTGGATGAGATTATGGGTGCTCCTATGTGGGTAGAGGAGGTAATGGGTGCTCCTCTATGGGTGGAGGAGGCACTGCGGGTAAAGATTCTCTAAGTGGAGAAGCTAGGGGTGAGATGGTGTCGATGTTAGTGGAAGACTCCTCCGTATGTGATGAAGGAGATGAAAGATGTTACTCTATGGGTGAAAGGATACGGAAGGTTTTTCGATTGAAAGGATAATTTCAGGCTAGGATTTCCTCAATGGAAGGAATGTGAGGTAATTGGGAGGCGATAGGTACGTCATTAAAGATAGTGTGAACCTCATGGGTATGGGTATCATGAGTTGAGGTCTCACTAGTTTGATCAGATGAAGGGGCATGGTTAGGAAATGGTTTCTTGAAGATGTGTAGGTTTTGGTTGGTAGGTGCGTTAGGATTATTCACATTTAACTTGCCTTTCTCGAGCATTTCTTGGACAATTTTTTTGAAAGTGATGCAATTGTCGTCAGTATGACCCTTTACTAATGATAGTTACAGAATTCATGTTCTTTACACCATACGGGCATGGGGTGAGTAGGGTCAAAACCAATGTGTGGTTTTATGGGTGGAAGAGTGATGGCTCCAGCTTTGATAATCTTTTTAAGACAAAAGAGTAAGGCTCCCCAATCGGGTGTATTTCTACTACTATCGTCTCGAATTGGAAGTCCTGACGGGTGAGAGATTAGATGAGGGGTAGCTTGATTTTATGGATGAGTGGGCCAGCCTTGAGTACCACTCGATTAGTGGTGCTCTTAGCCTTTGAATAATTATTTTGTGGTTTGGAAGAAGAAGGGGTATCATTCGACTTAAATGATAAATTATTATTGCATAATTGGATTTTCTTCTCTTTGATGGCCCGAATCTATAACTTCCATGCCATAGTGAATGATTCATTGAATGTTTGGAAGGTTTGGACCTATAAGGTCGGTGAGATATGTCTAGCACAAGCCCGTGTGAAGAGATCGATGAGTTGTGTTTGTGGCAGTTGGAAGGTGAGTTGGTTGATCAAGCTATGCCAAAGCAGCCACAAAATTTGTGATAGATTCATCCTCATATTTACGTGTGGAGTATAGGTCGGTCATGGTAACCTTCTTGATGATATTGATAGAAAAATGATCCAAGAAGGTTGGGGCTACCCTGATTAAATGATAATATGGAGTGTCTAGGTAACCCACTATACCAATCTAATGCAGGTCTAGTAAGAGACATGGGAAAGGTTCTCAAGAGAAAGGCATCATCGTGAGTGATCATATAACACCCATGTTTGAATGACCACACTTGCTGGTACGAGTCTTCTTTCCTATTAAAAAAATTGAATCTAGGAATTTCCTAATGCACGGGGTATGGGTGTATAGGAATGGATGGGTGGATGGGCTCGTTGCAAATCTCATCATAGGTGAGAGTGTTGCGGGAGCTAGAAATTGATGCCTCTAATGTCTGCATCTTTTCTAACATCAATTTTATTAGGTCGTTGGTAGGTTGTAATGATTGGGTGCCTCCTGTAGTGTGAGAGGGTTGGTTTTGGGCATATAATGGGGTGGCACTCCAGTGTATGGTGCTGCCATGTAGGTTGATTGGGAAGAAGGTAGTGAAACAGGGGGTATGTACCCTGAGTGAATAATGGAGAAACGGGAGGCTACTGATAGTATGTATATGGAGGTGGAAGGGTCATGGTAACCCTAGTGGAAATGGGGGGTAATGATTGTGGAATGGAAAGGACTACATTTTGAAAAGGGGTAGGGGTCACCGACACCGAAGGTGGTAATGTAGCTACGGGTATGTGTGAGACATTAGGGGTAGATGAGGTTGCATTTTGAGTAGTTATCAAGGGTATGGTGGATGTGGAAGGTGTAACGGAGGTGGAAGATGCAATCATAACGAGTCTAGGACCTAGCTATGCAACAACTAAGGGTAAGGTAGATGTGGGCAGCATAGAGCCAGATGGAGCTGATGCAAGAGTGAGAGTGAGATTCATGGGGATAGATATGGGCATGCCATATATCAACTAACCCAAGGAATCTTGAGTGGATGAGTGGGAAGGTAAAACTGCAAGGAAACATGGTTTTGGTCAAAGAGTCATGTGAACTCCTCATCTTCGGTAGTGATAGTGATAGGTTGGATGGGATCCATGGTTGGTGATAAAATGGAAGGTGGTGAAGGACTAGGTGGGAGTGGTTGACAACTGGTGTGAAATACGAGTGCACTTGCTTATCTTTGAGTCAGCACCATGTGAACCAGTACTGATTAGGTTGGGCTACTTCTCTGTAAATGACATAGAAAATAGTAGGAAAAGATGAATATGATAGTAAAAAGTGGATTAGGTACAAAATGGTGGTTGGAAAGTGAAATAGGCTAACTAATTCCGGTTAAGGAAAACCTACGCTGACCAAGGGTAACCACTTCCGGTCACTTTAGATAATGGTCAGTGAGTGAAAAACCATGTAGAAGGTCAAATCTGACAAGTATCCCAAATCTAATGGTGTTTTACAATGTCAAAGGGAATGATGGCAAGATAGGGACTATGAAAAGTTGAAGAAAATGAATAAAATGTCCTTTTGGGTAGGTTAACAAAAGGACACGAACTAACATCGATTGGGTATAATCGCGACGGTCGAGGTAACCGATGATGGTTACTATGAAATTGAAATAGTGATGAAAGAAAAATGGTTATGAATTAAAATCTGATGTAGAATCAAACCCAGAAGTCTGAGAATTATGATGATATGGCCCAGGAACATTCAGGTGAAGCTGGAATACACTAGCTGTGATGAGGAGCATGCAAGGATGAACAAGAAAAATGAAGAACATGATCTCTCACCTTAAAATGCAAGCCAAGTAGAAACACTAAGAAAAATGTGATCCTAGGAGTGCCTTTTCTATTATTTTTGTTTAGCTTATGCTATTTAAGGACTGACACATGAATTTTGAAATAGAGTTTTTTGGTGAGGATGGATTCCTACAAAGAAGGAGATCTAAAAGGTGAGGTTTCAAGTATGTTATGGTGGGGGTGGGCTTCGCTCTGAAGTATGACTTGACAGAGCAGTGAGCTGGGGAGTACCTGCTAATCCTTAGATCAATGCGATCATTGACAGAATTCCTAGGAAAGATGTTGTTTAAGAATATGTGTTTGTTTTGAATTCATGTAATCTGGCAAGACTCAGAGAGAGAGAGAGAGAGAGAGAGAGAGAGAGAGAGAGTTGTGATTTCTACGATTTGTTTTTCAACCATTAGCTTGTCATGACTTCTAGCATATATGTTGCCCTCAATTAATGTGAGCTAATGCGATAAATCAGAATGGAATGCACTTATTTTTAAGCCCAAATCGAAGTGTGAAGTTGGATGACACAAAAAGATGAAGAGGAAGAGGGATGCTCTTTCACTACAATGCAAAAAACATGAAGAAATGGTTCTTTTTAATTACACCAAAAGAAAGGTTTCCTTTAGAGAAAATAGAAAGAAAAGGTGGGTTACCAAGGAAGAAAATTAATGTGTATGCTTTTCGTAAGGGAAAAATGCACAAATTTTTCTAGGAATTAATGGAATGCGAGGAACCACTGGATGGGTCCCACCAGTGTGCCAAAATGTTTCACATGATTCTAGATCATTTCTTTGAAGTATTGATAAAACAAATAGGGTAACGGTCATATGAGGAATACTGTTCAAATGATGGTAAATAGGTTGTCGGTCGTGTATGACTTATACATCCACAACTGATTATGATATCTTCCTTTTGGTTAGGAGGAACTACCTGTAATGCAAAGCAAGACCACCATAAATAATTAAACAATATGTGTAGTGAATTGCCTAGTATGTGTTAGATCCAAGAAGTGTGATATTTCCTAGATGGTTGTCACCCACTTTTTTTAAACGATTTAATGTAGTAAATAAGATAAAACCTATTGTAATTCAAATGATTTAGGTATCTCACTTAAAAAACAATAAAGAATAGATCTAATCTAACAGACTAGGTTAGAATAGGATCCGAAGGTCAAATAACTGGTTTTGGGTCTCTGCAGGTCTGACAAAGGTCTCAGGTAGATCACAAGTGAATGAGGGTGAGAGGGAATTAGGTGGGTAGGTTAATGTTCTAGGTTGTATGGGAAAATATGGAGACCTATGTCGATTAAGGGTGACCGACGATGGTTATGTGTAATCGTGCCGATTACTATGGAAAATTGGGAATGCCACAGAATGATATTTAGGTCTCCTTTATGATTGCACAAAGGACTTTGGTTGGTTGGGATGAGGTATTGGGTGATTTGGGAGGGATTTGGTGAGGTTTTAATGGGTATATGGAGGGGGAATGTTGAAGGAGGTCAATGGATGGCTAGGTAAACAATAGATGATAATATAATGATGAAATGGAATAAACCAGAGAAGTATAACGTTTACTTACTTGGATTCTAGTCCTAGATGCCTATGAGTGAGGGATGGAGGTGCTGATGAGAGGTTTTGAAGGCTACAGGTGATCACCAACTGAAGGAAATCTTTGTCATGGGTTGCATGTACATTCCTCTTTTCTTGGTTAGATCATATCATTACTAGGATGGCTATGCAGAAAAAAATTCTTGATCTCCTTCCTTGCATACGTTTTCTCACTGGAATTCACTCTCAGAAGATGCGATATCTCTATGGAATGTGCTAATTTTTGCCAAATTTTCTAATATTTTTCCAACCTTCTACCAACCTTGAGAATAAGGTTATTTTGGGGTTAAAAGGGTAACTAACGGTGGTTTCGGCTTAACCGGTGATGGTTAGGGGTAATCGGTATCGATCAAGGTGGGATTTCCTAGGTTTACTAAACTAGGGAGATCCTCTTGATTTTCTTGGATCTCATGCCATTAACCCAAAAATTTAATTTGAAGCTTCTTGTAAGCATGTGGGAATGTGGTTAGAGGGAATGTAGGCATATATCTTTAGGGTTTAGGTAAGTCTTAGTTAGTTATGACAACTTACTAAGAATAGGTTTTAGGTTGAGTTAGCTTGATGAGGTGTCTAAGTGAAGTGTATGTGTGGATATTATTTAAATTAAGATATTTAAATAATAAATATAGTGAGGATAATGAATTAATTTAATTTAATTAATTAAATTAATATTAGTGAGGTGAAAGGGGCCATGGCTAGGTGAATGTGATGAAGGGTGCTTATTTGTCGAGGGACCAAAGGGGAGTGTGACCTAATTTTAGTGTCTACATATATATAACCAAGCACTCATTCAATTAGACTAAACCATTATATACATTTAATTGGAAACACATGTAATAAGAAACATAACAACTCATATAACAATATATAATAATTACACTATTAATTCACCATAATAAGACATGTCAATGATCATAATCCATCCTCCATAATCCATAATATTAATGCCTTACATAACAAAATTTGAATATATCAATATTCTAGGGTGATGTAACATGTGCAGTATCAAACCCTAGTCCATAACCACATACAAAAGACTCTCAAAGCACTCACACATGAATGACGGGAAGTGGTAGGTAAAAAAACAATGACATACAACATATATATATATATATATATATATATATATATATATATATATATATATACATACATACATATACATATATATGGATGGGTTGGGACTTTCCTTTACCCCCATGCATTCTCAAAATAGAATACATGCATGCTTTTGTACATCAACTAATAATAGACTATCTTATAAATAAGAATTGCTTTAATC
Source organism: Taxus wallichiana var. yunnanensis (assembly GCA_018340775.1). Taxonomy (NCBI): domain Eukaryota; kingdom Viridiplantae; phylum Streptophyta; class Pinopsida; order Cupressales; family Taxaceae; genus Taxus; species Taxus wallichiana. The sequence goes on from CM031242.1 coordinate 243,034,753, forward strand.
CTATTAATAGATCGATCCATGCATGACCCTTCATCTTCATTTTACATGTGCTTTATCCAAAAATAGCCTTCACTTGGCTGCCAAGTCACCATGCTTTCATCCTTTTCTTTATTGGTAATCCATCTTGCTTTTTCTATTTTTTATCCCATAACTACAAAATTGGCTAAGTCTTGAATCTACCTTCCTCATTGTGAGCCTTCTACATGCCACTTTACTAGTCTTTGCATGCATTTACGTGCCCCACTTACGCACCTCATTTCACCCACCTTATTTTTATACTTATCCATTTTCCAGTCCAACGGGCTTTGAAAGGAGGAAGGAACGTCCCCAACACTTATTTTTCCCACTTTTGATCAATTTATTGCCCAATTCCAAATGAAAATGTAAGTTACAAAATTATCCCTAAGAGGGGGGTATTTTAGATTACAATTTGGAAACTCAATGTGGTTATTTTCCTACTAGATGTAGGGATCAATAGCCTTGATGCATCCAATGGGCATGGAGTCAACTTGATATTTGGAAAATTGATATGATATTTGAATCTCTCATCCCCAGAATCTGCTGAAGTCTTGCTAGAGCTGAAACTTATATGAATCTCAAATCTCTACCTAATGAGTCAACATGAAGCACTGATTAGACTTGGATATTATATATCATGCTTGAATTTATCATTATAATTATGAAAATTGTTCTAAATAAGTTTTAATGAAGGTAGAAAACAATTTTTAGTCTAAATTCCCACCAAAATCACTGAACATATCTTATTCGAAGTCCTCCATGAATCTCAATATAATGAACCGAGTCATCCAAAATCAACAAACACTATGTATATCACTTAGGGGAATTGAAAATAAACTACCAACATTACAATTTCCTAAAAATAAATTAGAGGAATTGAAACCTAAACTACTATGTATAAGGGAAAATCCTTGCTCAATAACAATACTTGAGATAAATCACATTGACAAGGATTTATAGCTCTTCTCCATCTAATTTTGATAATTAGAAAGCATTGTTTGACTTGCATCCTGAAATTATGTAGGGGCCACTCCATATTGCATCAAAATTTGAGTTCCTTCCTGGTTTGGCTCTATCTGCATCCCACTTTAGGACTATATCTCCTTCTTGGAAACTCCTAGCCTTTACTTTCTTATCAAAAATATTCTTAATATAAGTTTTATCCCTCTCCATTTTTGCAATGATTGGTCTCTTAAATCATCTAATTCCATGAGATTTTCATACATGAATTCCATTGATTCAAAATCAAACATTTCCAACTGGTTGATGAGCTCTAATAATGGTAATTCAAGAGATATAGAAACCTTGCTTATTTACCATAAATTAGCTTGAAGGGAGCTTCTTGTTGATCTTTTGGGAGTGATCCTATCATCCCATAAGGCAGATTTTAAATTTTTATGCCAAGTTATTTGATTTTTATTGCAATCTTGTTATTTGTACACCAATGTTATGTGTTCTATCACCTCATCGAGAGATATTTGAATTCTCATTTTAAGCATGTGAAACAACTAGGTACCTCATTTTTATGCTTACCAAGATGTTAGAATGCATAAAAATAATGATAATTCACCAAGTAATCAATAAAATATTCCTAACCATTGCATACACTCACTTTGGAAACAATTATACTAAGGAAACATATCAATTAAACAATAACTAAGATCAATTGCATAAACACATCTCCATACTTAGTTACATCAATGATCATAACCCAACAATAATTATCCATTAATTTTTAGAACCAACTACATAGTAAGAAGATGATACATAACATTCAGTACATGTGAACACAGTTTATGCGCACAACCATATCATAACAACATAACACTAACTAGAACAACCGGTGATGATTATGATATAATAAACAATCCTAAACCAAGTATTTATAGGGGTGGGGAATTTCCCTTCACCACCTATACACTTCCTAATAATAGGCATGCCCAAAAATAGCCATGCATACTTACATGCATGCTTTACAAAACACTTGCTAATAATATATTATCTAAGAATATCCTTCTTTAATCCTATTAATAGCTAAATCCATGCATGTGATTTAATCCTCAATCTACATGTTCTTTAATCCTTGATCTACATGTGCTTTAATCCTAATATGTGTGTGCTTTAATCCTTTATTTTCATGTGTTTTCTCCAAAAAACGCCATTTCTTAACCACCAAGTTAGCCTTTTTTGATCCTTTACTTGGCAAAAACTCCAAGTCTATATTTAGCATGCCCTCAAAAAATGACTAAGTCCTCATTAAATCTTCCTATATGCATAGTCCCATGCACAATCTTGTTCCTATCTATGCTTTCCCTCCTCCTGCGTGCTATCTAAACTCCTCTGCACACACGTCCTGTGCATTATCCTTCATCCCTCTTGATACTTAGTCAGTTTTGGAAACCAAAATTACCCCACACTAGGTATGTTGTCCATCCTCAAAAAAAATTTAGTAATGACTCCCTCCTCATGACACCAATGAATGTCTAAAAAAAGAACAAATCAAATAATATGGTTTGCACCAAAGAATCAAATCTATTTGGATCGGAGAGGTAGGAGCACCGGAAACTCCTTATTTAATATATTTTCCAACTCCCTCTAGCCTTCTAACTCCTTATTCACCCTAACTGGTGTAACATCAATAATGTTTGGCACCTTTACAGGAGTGAGTATGTCAATCTTCCCCTTCAAATCCACAACAATTTTGTCTGGCTTCTTGGTAGCATTATCCAACACATCCATCATGCACATCACTTAGGGAAAAGTTATTTTAGACTATCCCTCTTCTATTCTACCTTCGCAAGTAAATTTACCTCTCTTCCATTTTATTCCTCATGTTGGTATGGATTTATTTCAATTATACCTCATCCTTTACAGTTAGCATGCCCACTACTTGGTCAAAATATTGGAATTGGTCAAAATACAATTCCACTTTTTTTTTGTAGCCTTTGTAGCCTTTGAAATAAGCGCCTCATACTGCGTGAGGTGTTCCTAAATTTTACTGTCATTCTTATTATTATTTGGGCCAAGATTCTTACATGTATTCTATTTTGAGACTTTTCTTTTCATACGTGACCATATGTGCCAAGTCCTCTAGACAATGTAAGGCCATTTCATATGAAGTCTAGAATTTTTAACCATATATGCGCATGTGATTGTAATAACATATATGATGCATTCCATATTTTTATACATTGTGCACGTCCACCCCTTCTATTCTCTTAGTTCTTGTTTCAATTGAGTGATTTCTCTATCTTTCTTCATGATCTCTTTATTCTTATCCCTTATTTTCTCATCCTTTTTCTTTATCTCCTTGCGCATATTCTTTATGTGACAGTCCTTATAAAAAATTCTCACCCCTACTTCCACCAAAAAATATTAAGTGCATTACACATGTGTTCATCTATCAACACACCGTGTGTAAACTATCGATATATGATTTTCATGGTGTGAAATTAATTCAGATCTCGATTATCAATTGCATTCTAACCTCAAACTCAAGCTCTTCCATGTGCGATTGAAATTCCTAAGAGATCATATTTCTTGTGTATGACAAGGACTCTTTCTTTTAAAGAATGATCAATAGAATATATCTTATATGGACACTATACTCTAATATATCAAATGCAAAAATTTATTCGATCATCAACATATTACATCATGGGAATCTGGGCTATGTACCTTGGCTTCCCATTTTCCCATGGGTCCTTTTCAAAACCAAGCATAAGGGGATTATCCATGCCACTTTCTCCTTCTTAATCACTATAATTTTCTTCTTCCTCCCCACTCTCTATTTCATGTTTGATAATGTGCTCTACAATGTGCTCTACCAAACTCTTAATATTACACTCAAATTTACACTCCTCGGTATACTTGTGCTTCTCCTCCAAAATATGAGTAACAGGGCTCTCCATGGCCTTCTACCTCTGGTTCCTTGAATGTGATCTCCTCACAATGTGTCTCACACTCTTCTATATCTGACTCCTCAATCTCATGAACCAAGGGTCCTTTTGCAATACTTCCTCTTCATTTTCATAGCCTCCTCCATGTCTTCACTAGAAACTATCTTTGGTTTCTTCTTCACTGGAGACTTCTTCTTCGATGGCTACTTGTTACTTTTGAGGTGCTTGCACTTGGTTCGAAATCCTTACACACTAGTTATTTCTTTATACTTGCGTTATTAATAAGAGTTAGTTTTTATTTTTCCTCTTCTTCCTCATCAGGAGGAGTATCCTAGTGCATTATCTTTTGTCCCACTATTTTCTTTTCCATAGGTGCTTCTAGGATCTCCAATTCATCATCTACATATTTTCGATCAACCATCCTTGGATTCAAATAGATATAAACCTTTTCTTCCTCCAAATTTGAAACTACTAGAGTAATGGACCTGGGCACATTGATATCATCTAATATCATTATCTATTCATATGGTTTCTTTATAGGATAAACATATGTTTAGTGCAACGTATGATATTCATAGTCTACTTTATCAACATAACAACTCATTTTGTGCACCTCAAAAACACATTAACAATAGCTTAAAAGTACCGCGCTATAAAAATACAAAATTTTACACCAATGACTCTTTGAACCATCCTTCAAATAAAATCTACTAAGGTAGAAGCTCTAATATACGAGAAAACTCCACCATCCCTTCTAATTGTGAAGGTAACTCACTTGGAATGCACCATTCTTGTCCAAACGCATCGCTTATCCATTTATACCATCTATCCACCCTGGTCTTATACACACTATTGATGCCATTGCAAGTGTATTTAATAAATATTCTTGTGGGAGATGTGTTTTCTAGAGGGAACCTCCATATGCTCTCATTTTTCCCATATGGTACCCCAATTTCAGAAAAAACAATCAACAATAGGATATTTCCAAAAGTGATCTTATCCTTGACGTGTGCTTACTCAATATTCCCCTCTCTCATGTGAATCCAACAACATTATAAATAGTTCCTTTAGCCATCTTCTTGTGATATGAAGCCATCACTTATTCACTGGCCCCACCTCTCCTTAACATGCAATTTCATATGTAAATGCACATAAATTATGATAAAAGGATTGATGAACTTAGAAATATCCATGGCATGCCCTCCTCATTCGTACTTCATCATGGTGACAATATTATTAACTCCATCATCATCTTCCAATTCCACTAAAATATTTGTTTATGTGCTCTAAAGGCCTATAAATTTTCCAATCAATGTTGTGGTAAGGTGTATCCTCCTTCTTGTGAAGTAGAAAATGTCCTCATGGATGCATGAGATAAGCCATTGATACATTCATTTTGGTTTACCAAAGTAAGGGAGTTCATAGAGTTGAAGAATTTTTGTGCTATTAAAAGTTCGATATCCCTTATTATCATAGACATGCTTGTGGTCTACATTCCTCTCATCTGTCTTCCAATTAGTTTAAAATCCATTTTGTGTGCATTTACATTTAAGAGAGAATTATTATGTTTTGATTTAGTATGTTGTTAGACATTTGATCATGGATTATTGTTGATCTTGATTTGATTATGATGCATGATGATTATTAGAGACACCTTATATGTGGATGATGATATATTATTTGACATGGATGTTTTATGGATGTTGTTCAGACATGTGATTTTGATATTATGAGTAGATCTAGAAAATGGATATTTTATGATGATGATATAGTTGATTAAAATGCAAATGATGTAGTTGTTACTTTGATGTTGTTGTGATTCACTTACTTAGATGATTTTGTGATTTTATTTATATCATATTGGATGTTCTGATATGGCCACGAGGCCAAAGGAGGTATTTGTATTTTGTAGGTTAAAAATATCACAACAAAACATCGGGGATCGGAGACCAACCACAATGGAATTCTAGGTGAATTCAACAAGGTCACCATGGCAACTTGTTTTATTGTGTGTGTGTGTTGTATTTTGTTAGGGATTCCCATGGGGGATTACCTTTACATGTGACCATGGGTTTGTGTATTTTATTAATGTGTTTCCTTTTATTATTGTTGTATGTATTTTATTAAGTAATGTGTTCCTTTCCTTTAAATTAATTAAAATTGTGATGGATTAATGTGAGAATCATATGATTAAAATTTAAATAAATTAAATTGGGATATGGGAAAGTAATTATAAGAGTTGTTGGCTTTTTATTAAATATGTAAGGGATGTGTAAGTTGTGTAAGAGTTTGTGTAAGTCAGATTTGGAGTATGAAATACTCCACCTCCATGAAAAATTCGAATTTGTCCTTGGGGGCTATTTTTGGAGGCTTGTGGGACAAGTAAAACTTGTCCCATGCCTCTAAATTTAATTTACCAACCATACTTATGGTTGGAGAAGTGATTTGTGACTTTTATAATGAATTTTATTAATCATGTTGCATGTTTTTAATTGCACTTTCTTACATTTTATTTAATTTTGTTGTCCCTTGAGGTGTGGGCTTTTTGGAGTGTGCAAGTAACTTGTCATATTTTCACCCACCTCTTTATTGTGCTTGGGAGAATGGATTTTGTCTTTTGTGTTTGAATTTGAGGATGTGTGATGTGGCATCCTACATGGATCCACATCATCCTCTCTTCTTCCCTCTTCTATATAATTCAAACTCTTGCTTGTTTTTGGGTTGTTGAACCTTTTTGCATTCTTCCTTGGGGGCATTTTTTTTGTTTGGAGCTCTTGTGGATTGTGGAGGAATTTGGAGATAACTTCATACTTGGAATTGTTGTTTTGGACTATGTTCTTGGCATTTGAAGCTTGTTGTTGGAAACAAAAGTAACCATGGAGAGGTAGGAATTTAACTCTCTTTTTTATGTTGTCATTTTCTTGTTGTGTTGTGTGAATGGTGCATGCTTTGATTTATTTGTTGGTTGGTTGGGTAGACTACCTTAGGGAAGGTGTAGGAGAAGGCTATGGGAATCCATGTGGGGGGGCATAAGGAATGCCATTGGCATCAGATTTTTGTGGAGGGAGTTTGGGTTTGGGATCCACCATGGAAAAGAAATAGCTTGCATTTCTTACTTTGGGGGGGCATAAGGAAATCTATGGGGGCATAAGGAGGGATTTGTGGGGGGCATAAGGATGTGTGTGATGAATTATTTTGGTGGTTTGTTCTGGTGGATGCCCAATTCCCAATTGGGAGGCATAAGTAGCTTCCCCCATAGACCTTGCTCCTTTGGCTTGCATGATCAAGCTTGAGTTTTGATTGATGAATGTTTTTAATTGCAGTTGTGAACTATTGTTTTGTGTTGAACTATGTTTTATATTGAAATGTGCATGTTTGAAAGAATGTTGTGTGTTGTGGAAGCTAGTTGTTTCCATGGGTTGAATCACACCTTTTATTGTATTTTTGTTGGGGCTCGGGGCCAATGATGAAGGAAGGATTTCTCCTTTCATTGGATGTCTTGGTTGGGTGGAGAGCGTTGCCTTTCCCCCTCTTTTGTTGTGATCAACTTGGAGAAAGAGAAAATGTGCATGTTGTTGTCCTGGAGCAAAGGAAAAATGTAGTTTGATAGTCCTTGTGAAAACATATTTATTTGTAATCCTTTCCCACTTGTTGTGGATGAAATTGTAATATGTATTTTGTGAAGAAAGATGTATGTAATTTGATTATGAAGTTATATATTTGAATTGTGAAAGACATTTATATTTTGTTCTTTTATTGGAAAGAAAGAATTAGAAATGTGTTATTTGCATCCAAAACATGGAAAGATGTAAAGATGTTTCTCTTTTGAATTAATAAAGAATTGCAAGTTCATCTCTCTTTTGCATTGTTGTGTTGAGTTGGAATATCAAATTGTGATTGGAATCTCTGTTTATTGCAAAAGGAAAGAAAATACGTATGAGGAATTATATTGCTTGTTTCTTTTTTGATAAATATATGAAATTGAAATCAGACTTTACCATCTAGCTTTGAAATGAATTTCTTACATACAACTAAATGTATTAGACCAGATTAGAAATAAGATATTACACTTAAATGATAAATTGGATATACAAAATTTTCCTTGAAGTGAATCTCTGCTACAAATTTTAAAACTAGAAAATTTAAATAAAATGCATAGTTTAGACCTGCACTTAACAATCAACTTGGAATTGATATAATTTAGCATGCTAAGATATTAAGGAACTCAAATTGACAAAGAACACTTAAGAAGACAAGTTAAATTAATGCAAAATCGAATCCAATCCCTCTAACAGTCATTTTTTTATCAATTGTTGGAAAAATACAACTTGAAATCAATTGAAAAATTTACCTTCCTAAAACACTTTAAACCCTCCCTAGATCAATTCTCCATGTCTGTTTTTGGCATGTTGAGTGAAGGAGGAGATCCAATTTAATCAAATTTGAAAGTTGGAAATTACCAGTTGGCTTTTTAAAATCCTGCAGATCATTTTTTGTAAAATTGACCCTTTAAAATTTATCAAAAAGTAAAATTTATGTTTCTGTGTAAAAGAGGGCATCGAGATATTTCCAAAAAGTCCTTGTTTCCCAAAACTGAGCTTTCTAGCTCAAGTTATGACACTTTGAAGTTTTTATGCCTTGGCGGGAAAATTTGGGAAAATTTTCCTCTGGCCCATGGCCCCTAAAAAAATTCCATTAAAAAAATCCTTAGAAAATTTTTTTTTTTTTTTTAAAAAAATTTTGGTTTGGGAAAATTTTGAATTTTCCTCCACCAGCCATAGCCAATCATAGGCTACCACGTGTCCTCACGGGGCAGCGGTGGAGGCGGCATTTTTTCTTTTCCTTAGACCTTTTTAAAATTTTGGAAAAATTTTCCATTTTCCCCGCCGGCCCGACCTATCACAAAGGCCCACATGGCAAGCTTTGGGTGCTAGCGAGGGGGGAGGACCCTTTTTTTTTTTTAAAATTTTTTTTTGGAAATTTTTTTGAAAAATTTCCCCGTGCCCCCCACTCCCACCCTGCCTTGGGAAAACTTCCTCCTCATGACGCGTGCCCACCTGACCCGCACACCTAACTTTCCCCTTATCTCCCCCTTTGGTGAAATTCACTAATCAACCCATCCCCACCCACCTCTCCTCTCTCTCTTCTTCCCACATGGTGAATTTTGGAGTGCCATGTGTCCCTTGGGACCACCCACGCATGGGCACATGGGTGTTTTTGGTTTTCTCCCTTTGGGTGAAAATGCCCCAAATTCTCTCCCGCCGCCCCCCCTTCCCTTTTTCCCCGGTGATGACTCAGAGGCCACCACGTGTCCTTGGAGGACCCACGGAGGCATGGGCAAATGGGAAATTTCTCCCATGTAAGGAAAAATTCCAAATGCCACCCCATGACCCACCATCCCAAAATTTTTTCACCCCTGCTTGACACGTGTCCCCTTGGGGAAAATTTGACCCCTAAAGTCCACTTGCTCATATCTTGAGTTCTACAAGGAGTTAGGAGGACTTCTTTATATCACTAGAAAGGTGAGAAAATTTCCTATCCAATGGGAATGATTTAGGAAATTTTGGAAGTATTAAGTATGAGAAAAAATCAAGTTGAAACTCTGAGCCTGTTAGAGAGTGGGTATGGGGGTAAATTACTCCTGAACCTAACTGAAACTTCTAACCCTAAAATTTGAACCATGTGAACTTGATATTTTTAATGAAGGAAAAATATGTTCTAGTAATTTAGATTTGTTCTAACCTAATAGGGTCAACTGTTGTCTTACAACTTGGTTGTGGACACTTCTAATAAAAAAAATTATATTCCATAATTTTCTAACTAACCTAGGTTGTTTCTTGGGTCTCAAGTGGGTTGTTTTAATGGGCATCACACTTGGTATCAGAGAAGTGGTTCAAAATCTTGGACCATTGGGCACACTAGAAAACTTGAGACATGAAACTTAAACCTAACACACTTTTAAACCTAGAAAACAACTTAGCTAGAATTTGTATATTTTAGTAAACATGGAAGTTGTGTAAAACTTAGAAAAATAAACTAACTCTCACTTTGGTCTATGCAGGAGGCTCAGATGGAGTGAGAGGAACCTTCACAGAGACTCGACTCACCACCACCACCACCACCACCATCAGGGTGTAGTAGCTATCCTACCTCAGATTCTATAGACCCTTCAGGATGTTAATGCCACTCTACGTGGAGGATTAGGAGGAGGACATGCAACTAGTCATGACAGAGCCCCTTCTATCGAGGGTCAGGTATCTCCTCGACCCAGTGAGGAGCATAGAGGAGAGAACTCCCATGCGGAGTCAGCCAGTAGAGTCACCACCTAGGAGACAAGGTGATAGAGTTCCAGCATAGAGAGAGGTCTCGAGCCCTAGGCTTAGGGATGAGCATGTGCAGAGAGACCTAGAGGCCACCAGACCACAGCAGCAGATCACATCAGGGAGATCCTAAGCTTCGGCCATCACATTACTCAGGTGACATGGGTGGATTTTAGGTAGAGGCTAGGCTAGTGAGCTTGAGTGGTTGCTTCAAGCTTTGTCCTTGTTCTAGCAACACGAAAGCTCGTGTTGCGATCCATCTACTGAGGGATGGAGTAGGAGTATGGTGGAGGACAGAGGAGCAGAAGCTCCATGTAGATTCTAGAGATAGTGACTAGGAGAGCTATTTGAGGAGAGATTCAGGAGTAGGTATTTGTCATGGAGGTTCATATAACAGAGGATCGATGAGTTCCATGACCTCCGATAGGCATCTCTTTCTAGTAGAGTATGAGAGTAGATTTCTGGATCTACTCCAATATGTAGAGTATATGCAGGATGAGTAGGTGTGGATTCACAGTTCATCCGGGGCCTAATTTAGATATTGGAGGTGTAGTGTGGATCCACTACCCACAAGACATTAGCAGAGGCCATCGAGAAGGCCTATATTACAGAGGAGACTCGGGGAAAGACCCAGCAGGCTAGAGACCGAGTCCGAGCCACATACAATAGATGTAGGATGGTAGATCAGGGGGTCAGTACCCCTTCCTCATGGTGGCTAGGGTACAACATAGTCATCCTTTAGGCCATATAAAGCAGTAGCAGTAGCAGTAGTCCCACCCACCTCATAGACCTCCACAGAGCTGATGCACAGAGAGGTCGAGTATGGGGCCTCCTCCTAGGGGTCCCATCAAGACACAGGTGGACCTAGAGCTCAGTCAATGGGAGCTCGCTAGCAGAGACCTCAGCAGACCATAGCTAGATCATCGGGTCCACACCACAGGCTTCTAGGGCACCTACTGGAGGTGTTACTCATTGGGGAGGATCAGGAGGATGTTTTGGTTGTGGAGTTACTAGACACTTTTGGAGAGATTTCCCACATAACCCTAACAACAAGGGTAAGGCACAAGATTTTAGAGCTGATTGTTGGTGACATGGGACGTAGCCACATGATTTATGTAGTGGTTGAGAACTACCAGGCTAGAGCATCGAGCACAGTCATTGAGACCACAGGTAGCATTGGTGGTATTCCTACCTCTGTATTGTTTGATTCTGGTTCTTTTGATTCTTTCATTGCACCATCTTTAGTAGAGTGATGCAGGCTGGTGGTAGTTAGGTAGGGTCTTAGTTGGGATGTCGAGATGGCTTCTGGAGCCAAGATCTCTATAGACTCCTTAGTTAAGGAGTGTGTAGTGGATTTGGGACCTTTCACCACTACCTCAGATCTCTGTATATCCTTCCTTTGGGCTCGTATGGAGTCATTTTGGGTATGGATTGGTTATCTACACACAGGCTAGGATGGATTGTTATCACAAGACTATATCTTGTGTAGATGATTTGGGAGTTGAGTCGGTGATTTCGGGGTCAGGAGACCCATTTCTATTCACCATCTCCACTATGCAGCTTAAGTAAGCGGTGTGTGTGGGGGGTTGTCAGATGTATGTTGTTACAGTTAGTGACAGATCAGAGGATGGGTCTAGTGGACCATCACTAGATGATCATCCCATTTTGAGAGAGTTTTCAGATGTCTTTCTAGGGGAGCTACCGGGGTTACCACCCCCACGTGAGATTGATTTTCATATAGATCTAGTTCTGGGAGCAGAGCCTATCTCACGGGCACCTTATCGGATGACCACCCCAGAGCTCTATGAGCTCAAGTTGTAGCTTGAGGGCCTTTTGAGAAGAAAGGCCTTATCCATCCTAGTGTATCCCCTTGGGGTGCACCGGTGATCTTTGTGAAGAAGAAGGATGGATCCTTGTGGTTGTGTATTGATTACCACTAGTTGAACAAGGTAACGATCAAGAATCATTATCCTCTTCCTCGTATTGATGACTTGTTTGATCAGATGAAGGGAGCCACAATTTTCTCTAAGATTGATCTCAAGTCAAGGTACCATCAGCTGAGGATTTTGGAGGTGGACATTCATAAGACCACCTTCCATGAGATATGGGCACTATGAGTTCACAGTGGTGCCTTTTGGTTTGACTAATGCCCCACAAAGTGTTCATGAGTTTGATGAATGGGGTATTCAGGACCTTCTTAGATCACTTCATGCTCATCTTCCTAGATGACATTTTGATATACTCACGTACACATGAGGAGCATGAGGGGCACCTTCACCAGTTCTTTAGTGTCTTCATGAGCAACAACTTTATGGGAACTTGGAGAAGTGTGCATTTCTTTAGATAGAGGTGTAGTATTTGGGTCATATCATTTTTGGGAAGGTATCATCTCGATCCTTCCAAGATTAGAGCCATTATGGATTGGCCAACACCCACTACAGTGACCGAGGTGCGCAGCTTCATGGGATTAGTAGGTTACTACTAGAGATTTGTTTAGGACTTCTCTTAGATTACGCACCCTATCACTTCCCTTCAGAGGAAAGGGAAGAAGTTTTTTTGGTCAGATAGATGTGAGTAGGCCTTCAGACACTAAAGGAATGCCTCACCACAACACCTATTCTTGCAGTGTCGGATCCACAGGGTGAGTTCTTTGTTTATGCACAATGCTTCATTGGTAGGCTTGGAGGTGTGTTGATGCAGGAGGGTAGAGTAGTGGCTTTTGAGTCTCACAAACTCAAAGATCATGAGCTTAATTATCCAACCCATGATCTTGAGCTTGTGGTAGTTGTGCATGCTTTGGTTAGATGGAGACATTTTCTTCTTGGCAGAGATTCACACTCAGGATAGATCATTTGAGTCTTCACCACCTCTTCACGTAGCCCAATCTCAATGCTCATCGTGGTGGCATGGATGGAGTTGCTTTGTGAGTATGACATGGAGATCGAGCATGTGAAGGGGAAGAGAATGTGGTAGTAGATAATCTCGAGACAGAGACATGTGGCTATGGCCACTTCAGTGAGCACAGATTTGTGAGTAGGATTCTTCAAGCACTTCCTCTTGACAACTTCTACATTGCAGTTTGAGTAGAGATCGAGTCACAGAGACCCCTTGAGGGGAAGTTTGATGGTTTTTCTTAGAGGTAGATGGTCTTCTCAGGCACAGAGGCTAGATATATGTTCCCAGAGATGGAGGCTTGAGGCAGACATCTTGGTAGAGGCACATCATGCACCCTATTCAGCCCATCCCAGGGTGAAGAAGATGCACACCACCTTGATAGTTGTATCATTGGAGAGGACTTCATCGAGACGTGGCTAGTTTTTGTGTCATGATGTTTAGAGTGCTAGAGAGTTAAGGCCAAGCATCAACATCCAGCAGGCCTTCTTTATCCTCATGCTATATCCTAGAAATGGAAGTGGGACACCATTTCCATGGATTTCATTGTTGGGCTACCGATGTCGAGATATCACCACGATGCCATCATGGTCACGGTTGATAAATTGACAAAAGTGGCTCACTTTTCTCTAGTGAAGACCACTTATACAACTAGAGTAGTGGCACAAGAGTATATTTGGATGAGATTTTCAGGTTACATGGGATTCCATGGAAGATCATTTGTGACCGTGATCCTTTACACTTCACATTTTTGACTACCATGCAAGTATGTCCTCGGGATGAGAATCAACTTCAGCATAACATATCACCACTGAGACAGATGGATGACTGAAGTGGGTGAATCATATTTTAGAGGATATGCTCAGGGATGTATGTGATGGATCAACAGACTAAATGGGAGGAGTACTGTACTTAGTGGAGTTTTCCTACAATAATAGTTTTCGAGTTCCATAGGCATGGCTCCTTTTCAGGATTTTTGTATGGTAGAGAGTGCAGGACACCTCTTAGTTGGGATAGGTTAGAGGATAGAGTATCTCTTGGACCAGCTCTTCTACAGGACATGGAGCAGCAGGTGGTGTTGATCAGGTAGAGATTGTAGGAGGCACATGATAGGTAGAAGAAGTATGCGGATCAACATAGGATCGATCATAGTTTTGATGTGGGCATGAAGGTGTTCCTTCGTGTCAGGCCACACAAGAGCCCTATCCATTATGGAAAAGGTTCTAAGTTAGCTCCTAGATTCATTGGTCCTTTTGAGATCTTGGAGCATATCGGCCCTTTGGCCTACCATCTAGCATTGCCACCCAACTTGTCTCACATACATGATGTTTTCATGTTTCAGTTCTTAGGAGATATATTGCAGATCCTTCTCATGTGTTAGATTGGACATCATTATAGGTGTAGGATCAGGGTAGGTGATGGTGGAGCCCATTCACATCCTAGATCATAGGACCTTGGGCCTTCGAGGCAGAGAGGTTGATCGGTTCGGGTGTAGTGGGATAGATATGATGAGACTACACTACATGGGAGGATGCTACTTCATTACGAGTTCGTTTCCACATTTGTTCCAGTGACTTCCAGAGGAAGTCGAGTCTAAGGGGAGGGGGATGTAGTGCCCACTTCCTTTGACACCTTTTGATACTTATTTTGATACAATTGATCACATTATGGACATTATTATGTTTTGATTTAGTATGTTGTTAGACATTTGATCATGGATTATTGTTGATCTTGATTTGATTATGATGCATGATGATTATTAGAGACACCTTATATGTGGATGATGATATATTATTTGACATGGATGTTTTATGGATGTTGTTCAGACATGTGATTTTTGATATTATGAGTTGATCTAGAAAATGGATATTTTATGATGATGATATAGTTGTTGATTAAAAATGCAAATGATGTAGTTGTTACTTCGATGTTGTTGTGATTCACTTACTTAGATGATTTTGTGATTTTATTTATATCATATTGGATGTTCTGATATGGCCATGAGGCCAAGGAGGTATTTGTATTTTTCAGGTTAAAAATATCACAACAAAACATCGGGGATCGAGACCAACCACAATGGATTCTAGGTGAATTCACAAGGTCACCATGGCAACTTTTTTATTGTGTGTGTGTTTTGTTTTTGTTAGGGATTCCCATGGGGGATTACCTTTATATGTGACCATGGGTTTGTGTATTTTATTAATGTGTTTTTTTATTATTGTTGTATGTATTTTATTAGTAATGTGTTCCTTTCTTTTAATTAATTAAAATTGTGATAGATTAATGTGAGAAATCATATGATTAAAATTTAAATAAATTAAATTGGGATATGGGAAAGTAATTATAAGAGTTGTTGGTTGTTTGTATTAAATATGTAAGGATGTAAGTTGTGTAAGAGTTTGTGTAAGTCAGTTTTGGAGTATGAAATACTCCACCTCCATGAAAAATTCAAATTTGTCCTTGGGGGCTATTTTTGGAGGCTTGTGGGACAAGTAAAACTTGTCCCATGCCTCTAAATTTAATTTACCAACCATACTTATGGTTGGAGAAGTGATTTGTGACTTTTATAATGAATTTTATTAATCATGTTGCATGTTTTTAATTGCACTTTCTTACATTTTATTTAATTTTTGTCCCTTGAGGTGTGGGCTTTTTGGAGTGTGCAAGTAACTTGTCATATTTTCACCCACCTCTTTATTGTGCTTGGGAGAATGGATTTTGTCTTTTGTGTTTGAATTGGAGGATGTGTGATGTGGCATCCTACATGGATCCACATCATCCTCTTCTCTCCCTCTTCTATATAATTCAAACTCCTTGCTTGTTTTGGGTTGTTGAACCTTTTTGCATTCTTCCTTGGGGGTGCATTTTTTTGTGTTGGAGCTCTTGTGGATTGTGGAGGAATTTGGAGATAACTTCATACTTGGCATTGTTGTTTTGGAATATGTTCTTGGCATTTGAAGCTTGTTTTTGGAAACAAAAGTAACCATGGAGAGGTAGGAATTTAACTCTCCTTTTTATGTTGTTATTTTCTTGTTGTGTTGTGTGAATGGTGCATGTTTGATTTATTTTTGGTTGGTTGGGTAGACTACCTTAGGGAAGGTGTAGGAGAAGGCTATGGGGAATCCATGTGGGGGCATAAGGAATGCCATTGGCATCAGATTTTGTGGAGGGAGTTTGGGTTTGGGATCCACCATGGAAAATAAATAGCTTGCATTTCTTACTTTGTGGGGGGGCATAAGGAAATCTATGGGGGGCATAAGGAGGGATTTGTGGGGGCATAAGGATATGTGTGGTGATGAATTATTTTGGGTTTGTTCTTAGTGGATGCCCAATTCCCAATTGGGAGGCATAAGTAGCTTCCCCCATAGACCTTGCTCCTTTGGCTTGCATGATCAAGCCTAAGTTTTGATTGGAATGTTTTCAATTGCAGTTGTGAACTATTGTTTTGTGTTGAACTATGTTTTATATTGAAATGTGCATGTTTGAAAGAATGTTGTGTGTTGTGGAAGCCAGTTGTTGCCATGGGTTGAATTGCATCTTTTATTGTATTTTGGTTGGGGCTCGGGGCCAATGATGAAGGAAGGATTCTCCTTTCATTGGATGTCTTGGTTGGGTGGAGAGCATTTCCTTTCCCCCTCTTTTGTTGTGATCAACTTGGAGAAAGAGAAAATGTGCATGTTGTTGTCTGGAGCAAAGGAAAAATGTAGTTTGACAATCCCTTGTGAAAAACATATTTATTTGTAATCCTTTCCCACTTGTTGTGGATGAAATTGTAATATGTATTTTGTGAAGAAAGATGTATGTAATTGATTATGAAGTTATATATTTGAATTGTGAAAGACATTTATATTTTGTTTTGTTATTGGAAAGAAAGAAATTAGAAATGTGTTATTTGCATCCAAAACATGGAAAGATGTAAAGATGTATTCTTTTTTGAAGTCAATAAAGAATTGCAGTTCATCTCTCATTTGCATTGTTGTGATGAAGTTGGAATATCAAATTGTGATTGGAATCTCTGTTTAATTGCAAAGGAAAGAAAATACGTATGAGGAATTATATTGCTTGTTTCTTTTTTTGATAAATATATGAAATTGGAAATTAGACTTTACCATCTAGCTTTGAAATGAATTTCTTACATACAAATAAATGTATTAGACCAGATTAGAAATAAGATATTACACTTAAATGATAAATTGGATATACAAAATTTTCCTTGAAGTGAATCTCTGTTGCAAATTTTAAAACTGGTAAATTTAAATAAAATGCACAGTTCAGACCTACACTTAACAATCAACTTGGAATTGATATAATTTAGCATGCTAAGATATTAAGGAACTCAAATTGACAAAGAACACTTAAGAAGACAAGTTAAATTAATGCAAAATCGAATCCAATCCCTCTAATATCATTTTTTCTGTCAATTGTTGGAAAAATGCAACTTGAAATCAATTGAACAAATTTACCTTCCTAAAACACTTTAAACCTCCTAGATCAATTCTCCATGTCTGTTTTTTGGCATGTTGAGTGAAGGAGGAGATCCAATTTAATCAAATTTGAAAGTTGAAATTACCAGTTGGCTTTTTAAAAGCCTGCAGATCATTTTTGTAAAATTGACCCTTAAACTTTATCAAAAAGTAAAATTTATGTTTCTTATGCAAAGAGGGCATCGAGAGATTTCCATAAAAAGTCCTTGTTTTCCCAAAATTGAGCTTTCTAGCTCAAAGTTATGACACTTTGAAGTTTTTCTGCCTTGGCGGGAAAATTTGGGAAAATTTTCCTAGCGGGCCCACGGCCTCAAAAAATTCCATTAAAAATCCTTAGAATTTTTTTTTTTTTTTTTTTTGGTTCAAAAAATTTTGAAATTTCCTCCTCTTGGCCCATGAACCAATCAGAGGCTGCCACGTGTCCTCACGGGGTAGTGGTGGAGGCACGGATTTTTTTTTTTCCTTAGACCTTTTTGAAAATTTTGGAAAAAAATTTCCATTTCTCCCCATTCCGCCCAGGCCTATCACAGAGGTGTGCCACGTGGCAGCTTTGGGTGCTAGTGGGGGAGGACCCTTTGTTTTTTTAAAATTTTTTTTTGGAAATTTTTCTAAAAATTTCCCCCCATGGCCCCGCCCCCCCCGCCTTTTGGAAATCCTCCTCACATGACGCGCGGACCCACATGCCTAACTTTCCCCTTTCTCCCCCCTTTGGTGAAATTCACCAATAATCCCCACCCACCTCCCTCTCTCTCTCTCCCCCCGTGAATCATGGAGTTCCATGTGTCCCTAGTGGACCCATGGGCATGTGGGCATTGTTTTTTTCTCCCTCTTTGGGTGAAATGCCCCAAATTCTTCCGCCGCTCCCTTCCCTTTTTCCCGCGATGACTCTGAGGCCGCCACGTGTCCTTGGAGGACCCGTGAGGCATGGGCACAAATGGGAAATTTCTCCCACATAAGGAAAAATTCCAAATGCCACCCCATGACCGCCATCCCAAAATTTTCCTTTCACCCCTACTTGACACGTGTCCCCTTGGGGAAAATTTGACCCCTAAAGTCCACTTGCTCATATCTTGAGTTCTAAGGAGTTAGGAGGACTTATTTATATCACTGAAAGGTGAGAAAATTTCCTATCCAATGGGAATGATTTAGGGAAATTTTGGAAGTGTTAAGTGAGAAAAAATCAAGTTGAAACTCTAAGCCTGTTAGAGAGTGGGTATGGGGGTAAATTACTCCTTGAACCTAACTGAAACTTCTAACCCTAAAATTTGAACCATGTGAACTTGATATTTGTTAATGAAGGAAAATATGTATATTCTCTAGGTTCACACAAAATTTTCAATAAATTACACCAATTTGATCTTTAAAACACCTAAGTTATTCACAAGATAAGGTGAAAATGAACTCACCTTGATGCCCCTTTATATGTTTTCAAAGTTTTATTGCATTAATTGTTCTTCACCTACTATTGTACAAAAAAATAATTCTACTTTTTATTTTTTCATGTTTTTCCACTACTTCCTTCCATGTGCTACAGTGGTAACCTTTTGGCATGCTCACGATTTCCTAGGAAGCATACCTCCTCGTGCATTCTTCACTCGTGCCATAGTACCTAATACTTTATCTATATATCTTGAGTAGTTCAACATGTATTTTCCTACCTCGTGTTACACTGTTGTGTGATCCTTCTTCTCATGTGGTCTTCAATCTGAGTAATTTTCTTACTATCACCATCCTTCTCATTTCTTATGACACCTTTTTCCTCTTTTCGCATGCGCACCCTACAATCGGTACACCATAATTATACTATCACACACACATCACACACACACACACACACACACACACACACACACACACACACACACACACACACACATTAATCCACTTCAACTCACCTTCAAGCACCAATAAGGTCTCTTTTTCATACATTTATACCTAGTTTACCCCACACTAAATGTATGTGTAGTACTCTACACATGAACTCAATAGATGGAAATCATCTTCCTCTGCACAAACACACTTAATATAAAAATCAACAAAACAACAACAAAAACCAAGTAAAATAGAAGACAATGAAAGGGAAACCTATTCTAAATGGTAATACTACCTTATTACAGACACCATGAATTTTATTTATAGTAGGGCTTCAATCTACTCCCATTGAAGTAATTGGGCAACATGGTGCCATCCAACACTTGTAACTAACATGCACCTAATTCAAGTATCTTGGTTACTATAAAAGGTCCCAACCAATGCACCTTCAACTTTCTCGAGAGATGGAACATAAACTTGGAGTCATAGAGAAGGACCATCTTTCCAATTACAAATGTCTTGTTCTTAATGTGCCTATCATGCCATGCTTTTTTCCTAGCCTTATCATTCTTATAACTACATTGTGTAATAATGTGCCACTCATCTAATTTCATTTTTTTATCAATGTGCTCCTAAAAACTTATTCATCATCCAGTCCTCCTATGTGCGCAATACACATGAATGGTAACATGAATTTAACTAGTAGTACAACCTTCATGCCAAACACTAACTGAAATGGTGTGACCTTATTCAATCTCTTATAATTGATCCTATAAGCCCAAAGTATAGTTGAAAATTTATAATCCCAAACCTTTATTCAAACATCGTAAATCTTTATGAGAGTTTGGACCAAAATATTTTTGAAAGATTTTGTAGTACCATTAGCTTGAGGGTGATAAGGGGTGACTTTATGGTGTGTTACCATAAATTCTACCAATGAAATTATGAATTTCTTATTTAATAAATGAGTTCCTCTATAACTATTTAATATCAATGGACAACCATACCTTAAATTATGTTCTCCCATAGGAACCTTGTTGTTGCAGCTGTAGTATAATCCTTCATATGCACAACCTCAGCCCACCTTTGAGATAGTTAGTACAAGTGATTATATAACACATTCCATTCTTGCACATGAGTGGTGTAATAGGGCCTAAAAATTCGATGGCCCACTTCTCGAATGGTTCTTCTCTTGTAATTAGTCAAAGTGACATCTCATCTCTATTTATAGGATTCCAAATGTACCGAAAATGATCATGAGCTTTCAAAAAAACATTCACATCTTTATAAAAATATTCCCACTAAATTCTAGCCATGATGATCTTACACGCAGATCGAATCACTTACATAATGTCCTCTTACTATACCACCAGCCTCCTGTATAATAGCTTCGCAATTATGCTCAAGAACACAATGACACAAGATCTCGTATCTCCCTATCTTTTATAATTCACCTCCAATCAACTGATAGGGTGTAGCTTGAATGGAAATCTAATTTTTCTCCAATGTCTTCATGCCTTTAGGAACTTGTCTTGTGCACGAAATAGTGTGATATCCTCTAATTCAACCGACGTGATTTAACCTGAAAATATATGTATCGGGCATGATATCCTCAATGATTTATGCCTCTTCTCCATAATTAATGTGTGACAAGTGATTGGGTCTTGAATTACTCTTTCCTAAAATTTCCACCATGGTAAAGTAAAACTCTTGAAAAGAAGGACCCACCGAAGATGCACCCTTACAAAACTAGCTTATTGAATAAATACTTCAAGGCCATGTGATTTGTATAGAATAAAAATGGTGTAGCTAATAATTATTGAAGAAACTTATGAACTACATAAATTATAGATAATTCCTGACACTCGGTGGTAGTATAGTTATTCTCCATAGATGTCAAATTCCTACTTGCAAAGCATATGGGATGATCCATATTTCCCTCTCTAGGTTACACCGAGATGACACCAATATCCATACAAGAAGCATCAACATGTACATGAAAGGGTTTGTTCCAAGAAGGAAAGCGCAAGATTGGTGGAGTGGTAATTCTCTCCTTCATTGCTTCAAATGCCTCTTTATCACGCGTCCCCCAATAAAAACTTCCTTTTCCTTAAGAAACTCTTATAGGGGAAAGAAAATTGTTGCATATCCCTTAATAAATTTTCTATAAGTAACTAGTATGACTAAAAATATGCATACCTCACTTTGAATGGTAGGCTCTTCTAAGCCCAATATCATAATTATCTTGGCAGTGTCTACCAACAAACCTTCCTTACGAGATGATGTGCCCAAGTATATTTCCAAAGGGTGTAGCAAAATGTATTTTTAATATTGAGAGGGATACTTAACTACCTTTACCTCTAAAAAATGATCCTTAGGTTATCACAATGATATTTGAAAATCCTATAAATGATCCAATAATCTAGATAAACCTACAAGAACTTATGAATAAAATCACAAAAATGTTGTATAATAATGCACAAAAACACAATGGGTGCATTCTTCAATCCAAAATCCATAAAATTATATTAGTGCTCAATTTGATCCCACCCTTTGTCTAGTATATGCCTTCAAAACATTTTCTTTGACCAGTTGTCCCATGTAAAAACGTATGCTTGAAATATATAATCATATTGAATGCGAATGAAAACCTTTTTTTTAGGGTGTGAATCCTCTTTTTCGGCCGAGGAACATAATAATCATGTTACCACTAAAACTCCTTGTGAAAAATCGACCATGAATCGGGCCAATGTTGTAATTTTGACAATAAGTTAATGAAGTGAAAAGTAAAAAAATATCTTCGATGCCCACCAATTTTTCCATCCCTTCCACATTTTCCTTTGGTGTTCTTTTGTATTTTTTAAGACTCAATTTTTCCTAAGTCTAGAACTAGACACATAACATATCCATGTGTCTCATTCATCACATTGTGGAGAAGGTAAAAAGAATCGGGGGCCTTCAAGAAGCAAGAAATGACCATGTGGCTAGAGCACAACAGTGTAGCTAGAAGAAGAGCTCACATGCCTCCACGTATTGCCTAGGTATATATTCAAAAAAGAGAAAGAAAAGGAGAAACCCCAAAGCTACTCGAGGTCTCTACATGTCGTACAAAGTAGCTATAATTGTGAAAAGGACCAAAAAATAAGTATAAGACTCGATGTTTGGTAGATTGAATGGGATATTGGGTCCTAGGGTATACAATTGAAGACTTGGCTAAAATAAGGGTTGATGTTTTGAATGAAGTCGGGGATAATATGAAGACATAAAATAGGAAAACCTTGATTTTTCAACACCATACAAGCCCAAATGATGGAAGATGAAGATGTAAATATGAATACAGATAACAAGCTTAGGATTATTTTCTTTAAACTATTCTTTCATCCTATTTTAATCTTTAATCTTATTTTATGAAGACCGAATATCGGTTTGAGGCTATTTTTTCAAAATTGAAATGGGGATTCTATAGGGGCCCTTGCCCATGAAAGATACATACATTCTCAAAAAACTACATCAAAAAATAAACTAAGAAAAGAAAGACATTCAGTCATCCTCTACTTTTACTTTGAAATTTTCTGTAAATGGGGGAATTCTATTCAACAACCTGTTCTTCCTCAAGATAAACTCCTCTGAGCCATCGATTAATTACAAAAATACAACTGAGCCAACCAAATTTTTATACATCCCCATATCCATCAATGATTCAATAGTCATCCTAGGGAAATCTATGATATTCCTCATCTCTATCTTCTTTTGATAAAAGGATACCTAGTCAAGAAGATCTAAACCATCCGTAGGTAATGTCATTTTCCTTTTTCCTTGTAAGAAGTAGGATGATTAGGAATAGATTAAGAAGGATCATTTAGAGTGGCTGCGAGAGAAATTATTACAACCTCGAGGATGTGGTGGAACATGGAATTTTGAAGTACACTCGCCCTTGCATCTCCTTATGAAAGGTGGATGCTCTCTTGGGGAAGGAACAAGAAAATGTCCTAATAATTTTTGCTCCATCAAAGAAGCATAGTGCATTAAGTGAATGAAAGGTTAGAGAGAATACTTGCCCTTACCCTCTGGGTAGTAGAAAGTGATGCCTTAGAATGCTGAGGAGATGAAGGCTCTACTTATTCCTAATCCAAAATGAGAATTGTGGGTTGAGATCTTGATTCCCCATTTCCCCTCTTGCTAAGTATTATAGATGGTTGAAGTGGTACATGTCTCATTAGACATTTTCCCATAGAAGTGACTTGTCACTCCAATTATTCTACTTTTAGAAAAATGGTTGGCATAGTATCAATTGAAGTCTTGTCATAAAGCATGTAATACTCCCTATGAACTTCTTTCAGTACAAACCCTTCATTGCATAGAAAGGGACACTTGTATCTAGCCATCCCTGTCATAGTAGGCCTCCTCTCAATCCAAAATTTCTTCAACTCTTATGGAGATTTTTGGTGCTCCCAATGGAAGAGATGATAGTACATCAACTAGAAAGCTAAGAAAATAGGGTTTATCTTAATCAATCTTAAGAGGAGGGAAATCCAAACCTCTTGATATGTCAAGGGCCCTTTATTATCCCTTAGGTCTATAATTTCAAACAAATCCTTAACAAATGCTTCATCTGGGTCAGTTAGATCAAATATTTGATTTAAATCTTCTAAGGATATTTATTTCAAGCTAGTTTCCATATCTACTCTTTCCATTACACAAACAAAAATCCTTGCAGCTTGCTTTTCAAGTCTAAAAATGGAAGGAGGATGTATACCAATGAAGAAGTGAAGCTGAATTTATAATGAAAATAGTATAGATGAGATGAACTGGATGAAATAATTTCCATCAAATGAAGAATGATTTTTCACTCAGCTCACATGAAGGAAATAAATCTGAAATATATTTGAATTGTGCAAAAAAAAAAAATTTGGACTGATGTGACACAATTTATGGAAAAGTATTATGCCCAAAAGACACAAATACGAGTATGTGTTGTTCGAGATCGATCCTCAAAAGATGAAATGGATTTGTAGGTCACATCAAGCCATATGGAGGTACCTAAAAAATATCAAAAGGGGTTTCTTTTCCCACCAAAAGGGAGAAATGATTAGACAAATGTGAAAAGTAATGACATAGCATACCAGTCATATGTAAGAGGTTTGAAAAATGAGAGTAACTCTTAATTCATCCACTTAACAACATGAGATAACATATTAAACTAGTATGGTGTGAAGAAGAATATTATTTGTAGATTCATGATTTCTTTTTTTGGGGAGACAGAGGGTGAATGAGTGATTGAAAATGTATAAATGCGATGAGAATACTCTAGCATATGGGGGGTTAATTTTTTCTAAGATTTAGAGAAAGAAGGGAGAAAACCAATTTGTACTTTCTTAAGCTGAACAAATCTGAGAGACATACTAATTTATTCATTTGTTCCCAAACCTTCTCACTAAGATTATTTTACTATACATGTGTTGGTAGACATTAAGGTCATAGGTATTGTGTCCCCTTGTCGAAGTATTGGTGTTTCATGAATTAATTTGTGTGTATTCTCATGAGAAATGTTAATTTGTTTTAAGATGTTTTACTTTGAATTGATCATCTACATTCCCATTGCAAACTTATGATGATTAATTTATTTGAATTACACAAATTTTTAGTTTAAATAGAAACAATTTGGAAACTGTAACTATATTATTGATGGATATTTCCTTCATGTTGTGGTAAAAAATTTTAAATTCAAGTTGTATCTATCTGATTTAGGATCTTTGTCAATTCTGATTGTATCTAGGACGTATTTTATCATAATTATTAGTTTTTCATTAAGAATTTATCATGAGCTTTTATGTTTAGATTCTTGAAGTTTGTGTGAAATCTTGTGTTCTTGGGCTTCCATGAATACAAACCTTCTAGTTAAAGGAGTGATTTGGATTGTGTGATTTGTATTTTTCATCAAGAAAAAGTATATAGAACATTTTTCAAGGTTCATTTAAGTGTTATGTATAATCAAATTTATCCTCCTTAACTTCCCAAAAAACATCAAAATTACAACCAATATCCATCAAATCCACCTGAACTACCCATGCTTGCATTGTTTATGCACAAATGCTAAGGAGATTTGTTAATTTTGTCCATCCTTTATCCAAAATATGTAAAAGCAAGCTAGAATTGTAACTTTCTTTAGTAACCTAAGAATTATTTAGAGGTCATCTAAATTTTCTAGTGTGAAAACTTTTGACCATGTCTTCTTGAGGCTGTCTTTTTACTTCCCGAGAAATAGAGTCCAAATAGTGTTGTTCTATCTATTTATTTTACAAATACATGTTACAAAACATGTCCTATCACTATGGTTATAGGAAGAACCTAAAGTAGTAGGGTAGGTCATACCCTTTGTGAGGTGTTATCCAATGTTCCCCAACTTTTAGTGAAAAAGAGATTTCTAGATCCATCCCCAGCTACATAACAACTCAAATCCTAGTCTGTCTTTCTCTAAGCATCTGATTTAGCTTGTTGATGTTTCTTGGATTATAAGGAGGGATAAATTTGGGTATGAACACCCTCGTGGTGCCATTTCCAAGGTTTTCTTTTCTAAATACTAAGAAACATCAATCTTTGGTAACATGCTAAATATGTTTAGATGTAAATACATGATCTAGACATCATCCTTTGTTGAGATTTACAAAAAATGGGCTTAATAAGAAGTTATTTACCGAATATTTTCCTAGTAAAGAAATATTTCCATTAAATTTTCTTAGTTAGGGGTAAATATTGACAAAGGATGCTTGATATTTGTCAAGCTTTGTTAAAACAAATCATCATGGTTCATATTGAAAAGTCATTTATAGTGATTTACACATCTAAGGTACAAGACCTTAGTGATGACTCCACATTGTTTAGAATTTATGGTAAATACTAGTGCCTCAAGCTTCAATAAATTGAAATCTATCATCAAGATCTATAAAGATAGAAGGAAGAAGGTCCTTCTTCAAGATAGATCCTTCTAGAAAATTATTTCTAGAGTTGGGAAGGACAAATCCAATTAAGAAAAAAGTCTGGAGAGAATTAGGAGATCAAAGGTCAGAAGAGAAAATAGTGCCCATGGTTAAAAGTTATTATCCTTTAATAGATGATTATTTTAGCTCCTCAGACGATTTTGGATCAAGCAATCCCTGTACAACTTTATATACTCCAACTTGTGAGGGACTTTCATTTGCAACTAATAAGGGTATTCCTCATCTCCCTCATTTTTCACTTAGAAGTAATAATTTTTTTTGTGAAACTAAATCATTAAAGGACCAGTACTTTGAGGATCATACACCATTACCTAAAATACCTCCTATCCCATATCATTTTAACCCTCTATTGGGACACCACCTAGAATAATATGACTTATCCTCCACCTAGAGCTCCATTTGTTGTAAATGTTTTTGGGCCCATAGATTTCACGGTATGGTGGGTTATCCTAATGTAGTTCCACAAGAAGTGAGGAACAGGTTGCCTAAATTTCAAGGAAATAATGTTATTACTGGTGACCAACACCTTAGAATTTTTGTTAATATCATGGAGGATTTTGAGATTGAACATGAAGATGTGTATGTCAAATTGTTCATTCACACCTTAGAAGAGGATGCCCATGATTGGTATAAAGCCTTACCAAATAATTCCATTGATTCATGGGATGAGATGAAAAATTCTTTTAGATTACAATATGGGGAAAAGACTGATCCTAGGTTTATCCTCTCAAAATATGAGAATATCAAGAAGAACCCCAACAAACCAGTCCAAAATTTAACACCATATTTAATTGTTTTTACTAGATTGCTAATGAAATTGAGGCCATGTGATGGTCCTGCATGATAAATTATTATGATACATTTGACAAGAAAGCATCATACTATTTGAGAGAAAAAAACCTGTGACTTTGAGATAAGATTTCTCCATGGCAATACAAATAGAAAATAATATTAAGGTAGCAAGAAAGCCTCTTAAAAGGGAGGGTGTTAAGTTAGTTAATCTTGAAAATCCTCAACCAAGCAAGGGAGTTGATCTAGAGGAACTTGTCAAAACTCTAGCAAGAGCAGTAAAAGAAATCTCTTATAAACTTGCTAGAGTAGAGAAAGGGATAGGACAAAGTTCTCAGGGCCAACACCAAACTCAAGGTCAAAATAGAATTGGAAATCATCCTAGGGGTGATCATAGATTAGATGAGAGAGGGAAAGGTCCCATGGGATCAAGAAATAAACAAAAACAACCAAGAGAGAACAAATTGGTCCCTGATCCTTTAACTGCTAGAGTTTCTATAATAGAAGAAAATCATGTTATTGAGTGGTGTGATAAATTTTTCTTACCACATTCCCCATGTGATCTTAATGAATAAAGTGAAGAGGTTGATGATGATGATACTTTTGGTAATGTGTGCATGATGGAATTCCCTGAAATTCCACAACAAGGAGCTACTTCTACTAAATTTTTGAGTGTCAGGACTATGGAATGTTTTGGGACTGCATAAATTGAGTATTCCTCTTCCTTCTACTAGTAATATTGAAGCTGATATGGTCTAGGATTTTGATCCTACCAATCATGATTTTGAATATTTAAGGGAATTGATGATTAAGAAATATGATGGTGGAATTCCTTTTGAGGAGGATAAATAGTTATTAATGAATGCAGTGGTGGCCCAAGGAGAAATAATATAATCTAAGAAACATGACTGTTAAAATGGGAGGGCCACAACCCAAACCAAAGAATCCCCTCCTCACTAATATCCCAAAGGATCTCCCAAGAAAGATGTACCAACCAAAAGTCAAGTTAATACCAATAAACCCAGTAACCCTGCCCAAGCCATGAAGAACCTCATACCAAAATAAAAATAAATTACCCTACCTCTCAAAGGTACAAATTTACCCAAGTATACACCTTGTGATATGGCTAAAATTTTGAGCCATATCAAGGTCAATGTACCCATTATTGATTTTCTTAAGATCCCTGATCATAGAAGTTCGAGAGAATTTTAGTACTTGGGATTTAAGGAGGAGGTAGTGACCCCTAGAAAATATGTTAACAATCTTGATATTCCTCCTATTATTGAAGAATTTGAAGTTCCATAGATGTTGGAAAATTTTAGGGAATCCCCTGAAGTATATCTAGGCACCTCCCTTGTTGAATCCCAACTTGATGTTTATCCCTTCTATACTATTGTGATTATTAAATAAATACTTGTATATAATTGTATGTTTGATTTAGGAGCTTCATGTAATGTGATGCCCCTTGAGGTTATGAATGAGTTGGATATCAAAGTAACAATAACCTTTGGAAAGTGCACTGTCATGGACTCAAGATAAGTACCAGTAATTGGGTATGTGAAGGGTTTAGTAGTGCAATTAACAACTTATCCTCGTAAGTATTTAATTATGAATGTAGTCATTGCGGACTGTCTTGCTAAGTGGGGTATGTTTTTGTCAAGAAAGTGGGTTACCAGTGTTAGTGGAAGTGTGCAAATGGATATGTCATATGCCATTATACCAGTATAAGGGAATCTTTTCAAGTTCTATGGGGAGAATAAAATGTTATATCTAATTGAAGATCATAATAATGGTACTTATGAAGTTTTGTATATAGATGTTGATGTTAATAATTTTGTTGGGTATACAAATTTTGAAGAACATGGTATTGATAAGAGTAAATGCTGAAAAAGTTGGTGTCCCTTAGACATTGATGTTTGATGGAGATTTATCTAATATGGGAAATTGGGCTAGAGTTGTACTTATATCTCTAAGCCAAGAAACTTTTAATTTCTCTTTCAAATTGAAATTTTAATGCAAAAACAACAATTTTGAGTATGAGGAATTACTATTGGGTTTGAGGATTGCCTTGAAGTATGGTATAAAAGATATAATCATTAAAAGAGATTCAGATCTTGTAGTGAAACAAATAAGGAAATTGTATGCCATGAAAAATCAAAGAATGGGGATTGGGTTTGAGGATTGCCTTGAAGTATGGTATAAAAGATATAATCGTTAAAAGATCTTTAGATCTTGCGGTGAAACAAGTAAGGAAATCGTATGCCATGAAGAATCAAATAATGAAAAAATATAAACATGCATTATGGTATTTTATTGAGATCTTTTATTCCTTTAACATTTTGTATCATGAAAAAACTCATAATGTTGTAGCGGATAGATTGGTGGTGCTTGGATTTAGGTTTGAAAATTTCATTGTTTCTCCTTATTGTGATTATGATATTGAAGTGTTTTCAAGAACATCTGTTCTTGATAATGTGAAACATTGTCAAGTATTTGATGATGATGCCCGTGTTCGAGAGGTTTTTGCGGACCAAAGGAGAATTCACCAATTAGTGTATGGATTGGGAGCTAATGGTTTCTATTTGTGATGGTAAAGAAACCCTATTTGGAAAGGATATTATTTAGTTAAAACCAATACCATTCCTAGAGGGTTGGTTGCTTTAGAATCAAATTTTTATAATGCTGACAGGGTGGTTCATAGACACATCTCTACTTCAAGGGATGTTGAAGAATTCAATTTGGGAACTAAAGAAAAACCAAAAAAGTTTGGATAGGAAGTAATTTGAGTAAAGAGGAAAAGTAATCTTATGTTGAATTGTTGAAGAAATATCAGACTGCTTAGCATGGTCTTACTCAGAATTGAAATCATATAGGGAAGATTTATTTCAACATGAAATACCTTTAGAACCTAATGCTAAACTATTTAGGAAAAAAATAGAGGCCAATCAATCCACTTCTTTCCCTCAAGATGTAGGAAGAATTAAAAAATTTAAGGGATGGAGGGATAATACAACCCACAAGATATTCTTCATGGGTGGAAAATTTAGTGCCAATAAGAAAGAAAAATGGAGATATAAGGTTGTGTGTAGATTTTAGAAATTTGAATAAAGCCTCAATTAAAGACAACTATCCATTGTCAAATATGGATAACATGCTACAATTGGTCACTGGATCAGAATTTCTTTCTACATTAGATGGATTCTCAGGGTACAACCGGTGGTTGTGAAACAATCAGAGAAAATTAAAACTATCTTTACCACCCCATGGGGTACCTATGTGTATGTGAGAATGCCTTTTGGTTTGATGAATGTTGGGGCTATGTTCTAAAGAGTGATGGATGTTGCATTCTCAGGATACATAAATTATTTTACTATAGTCTATCAAGATGATGTGACATATTCTTCGATAAATTGAGCCATGTCGAAAAGATGATAATAAGATGTAGAGATTATTACATCTCATTGAATCCTAAAAAGTGCCATTTTGGTGTTCAAAAGGAAAAGTTGTTGGGGAACATTATATCAAAGGAATGGGTAATGATTGACCCTAAAAGGGTGGAAGCAATTGGTAAGGTCCATGTCCTAACAAATAAAAATGGGATTCAGTCTTTCTTTGGCCAAAAAAAAATCTTTAGGAGATTCATTTATAATTTTTCTGAAATCAATATCCCTATTATAAACATGTTAAAGAAAGACCATATTATTCAATGGGAAGAAGGATCCCTCTAATATTTCACTAGAATAAAAGAAGCATTAAAGAATTCCCCAATATTGGCAACCCTTGATTATAAAAATTCCTTTCAAAAATTTTCTTTTGCATATAAAAATAATCTTGCATCTATGTTGTTGCAAAAAGGATGAAGAGGGAAATGAAAGGCCTATCACCTTTTTCAGTAAAGCCTTGCAGGGCTGAAATAAAGTATACCATCATGGAGAAGCATGATTTTTCTTTGGTAAGAGTGACTAAATTTTTCAGGCCCTATATCTTGAGTTCCAAGATTGTAGCATATGTTCCTCATACTATGGTCAAATATATCTTATCAGAGATGGAAGTTTCTATAAATAGATTCCGTTGGGTGAACAAGCTACAAGAGTATGACATGGATATTTACAAACCAAAATTTGGTTATAGATCAAGGTCCTGGAGGGTTGATGGTAGAGAGTAACCTAAAATTAATGCAAATTAATGAGATTGAGGAAGGAACTATGGATGTCCTAGAAAAAGTAATCAATTCCACATGGTATGGGTCATAATATTTTACCTCGTGGAATGTGGAGTGTCCGGCCATTTGGAAAAAAATCAAAGAAGAACACTCAAGTTAGCGTCCTAGAAATATATCATAATTGAATATGGGTTAGATTGGAAGAATCATGAGGGGGTTATTTCGAGATGTACCGTGAGACGAAGCTCCCAAACTTATTGAAAAATTCCATGGGGAAGTATGTGGAGGCCAATTAGGAATTAGTATTTACATTGTGTAGATAATAATTACATTTGGTAATTATTATTATATTAGTAATTTGTTATTTAGTTTTTATATAAAACAACTAATAACAAATGTGTGTTGAGTTGTTTGGTTGTTACAAACAACTCACGTGATTAGTATTTGTTAGTAGAATAGTTTCCTAATTTATAGGAAACTATGTGCCTATATATTTGTAATTGCATCTTATGTAAATAATCTGGAATGAATTGAAAGATATATCATTATTCCGTGAATTTTATTCTGCAAATATAGTCCAGCTCTTACATTTGGTACCAGAGCAGGTTATTCCTATGAGAGCCAAGAAGATTTAAGAGGCCAAAGAGAATATTCAAAAATCCGTCCAAAAAAATACAGCAAGTAGTGTTCAGTAAAATGAACATATCTTCCTCATAAAATATCGGATTGAGGCGATTCTTTTTGGGTTGAAAAGATGAGAAAAATACGCACAACTTTGTAGTTTACATCAGGGTCAGATTCAGCATGCAGATATGACGAAATTGCTGTCAAACAGACATTTTTGTGGCTGGAAATGCACATCCGGTAAAAGAAATGCAACACACGTGTTTTTTTCTTATTGGTCAATTTTTTTTAATTATTTAGCAAAACTATAGTTTAAAATATATATATATATATATTTCTATAGTTTTTGCTTAATAATTGAATTTTGAGGGCAATTCAATTTTATTTTAATTGGACCAATTTACGGGAAATTGTAACCTCAATAACTTTTACACGGTAACTCAAAATTGAGCACCGTTTTTTGCAAAAGTGTTTATTTTTTAATTCTCATTATAGTGGTTCTAATTTTGGGATAAAATACCCACTTTGAAAAATATCATATTTTTTGGCTATTTTGTGGGACGCATTATCGGTTGTACCTGACGTCCTAAAACTAAAATGTTTCACATTGCAGGGGGAGAATAACTTCAATGTGGAAACAAATGAGCTTAAAATTTTCATTTGGCTGAGTTAGAAGCCAAAAAAATGGAGGAAGGAGGCATCGGAGGAAGGAGGTCAAACAACGACCTCTCGTCAGTCACCAATGACGGGGCCACGTAGAAGCTGTGGTGGCATATGTATGGTGTGAGTATATGATTTTCAGTGTGGTTTCCATTTTCTCAGTGTGCTTCAGTTTGCAGTGTTCCTGTTTTGTGTGGTATTTGATGGATGTTGGAAAGAGAGTTGTGTTGGAGCGCAGATGACTGTCAGTGATCCTCTGACTGACTTGGTCCTCTGACTGCCGTACTTCTTTGGAAGATGGTCAGCTAGAAGAATACGTTCACTAGCATTAGTGACCATGTGCAGCAAGACCTAACTAGCAAGATCCATTCAGGAGTATGTTCTTCGATGCATTTTGCTTCTCAGTATCTATATGAGTGGAATTTCACATTGTGGGGGGGAATACATACCAATGTTCCATTCCCATTTTGCACCCAAAATGACTTAGTCAAGGAAAGCTTCCAGTGGCAGTGGCAGTTTTCTATGCTGTTCGAGATCGAGTGGCAGTGATCAATGACAGAGACTACAATTAAGAACATTATGATTCTTATAGGAAGTAATGTGAAATATTTTCAATATATCTTCTATTGTGCAGTTTTGAGATATGCATGTTGTGTTTCCTACATAATTCCCTAATGTATAAGCATAGTGGTGAACAAGTAGCACTAGAGTAAGTTAGTTCATGGATCTTGAAAGGGTTTGTGGGAGGATCCAGAAAACCACACGAGGTGGATAGTTGATGAAGTTCCTGTCACGTCAAGATTTGTGGTAAGCCTATTTAAAACCATGGAAGGAGCGAGCCTTTCTTTTGGATCAAGGTCATGAGTCACAGAGTTGGACATGCCACAGGGGTGAGCATACTGCAGTTGAGAGTGTGGATGTTTTTCTACCATGTAAACACTAAGGGGGGGAATGTTAGGAATTAGTATTTACATTGTGTAGATAATAATTACATTTGGTAATTATTATTATATTAGTAATTTGTTATTTAGTTGTTATATAAAACAACTAATAACAAATGTGTGCTGAGTTGTTTGGTTGTTACAAACAACTCACGTGATTAGTATTTGTTAGTAGAATAGTTTCCTAATTTATAGGAAACTATGTGCCTATATATTTGTAATTGCATCTTATGTAAATAATCTGAATGAATTGAAAGATATATCATTATTCCGTGAATTTTATTCTGCAAATATAGTCCAGCTCTTACAGAGGCCACTTTTCCAAAAGAGTGACTGACCCACAAGATCTTTACGGTAATTTCTTGTAGCCCACACTTTTCGAGAGATGCATCCTTATTGGTCAAGAAGTGTGAAATTTTCCAAAGGTTTTTAGGAAGAATGAAAGCTTGGTACCCTTCCTTTACAACCAATGTCAATCAAATTTCCTTTTAAACAATGGGGTATGTATTTTATTGGAGAAATTTCAGATCCCTCAAGTCCAGGAATAAATGGATACTTTGGTGGCCATAGATTATTTTACCAAGTGCGTCAAAGCTATTCCCACAAAAAAAAACTCATATAATTGTCATGGATTTCATCTGAATCACATAATTTGTAGGTTTGGGGTACTTGAAAATAGTTGCTGAAAATAATATGAGCTTTAGAGAAAAACCACTTTGGTAGATATGTTCCAAGAGTATGGGATAAATTTAACATATGCATCCAATTATAATCCTCGGGGAATGGCAAAGTTGAATAAAGTGATAAGAATTTTATTAAGATCATAAGGAGGACATTAGATTAACAAAATAAGACGAGGGACCAGTTGAAAGTTTCTTTATGGGAAGATCGAATTACTACCAAAAGGGCTCTTTGGAAAGAGTATGTTTGAATTAGTTTATGGAATCCAATCTCTCTTGCCCCTACATATGTAGTTTTCCTCTTATAAGTTCATACAATAGCCTGAGGATGAAGAGGTGAATCCCTATGAAGAAAGTATGAATTAGATTGTGGAGTTGGATGAATAGAGAAGAGAGTCTCACTAAAGGCACCTTAAGTTCGAGAGAAACTCAAAACCTAATTTGATAAAAAGGTGAAACCTAGAACTTTAAATGTTGGAGAATTTTTTTTTTGGTAAACTATGGGCAACAAGAACGAGGATCAAAGAAAACAAGGTAAATTTGATGCCTTGTGGATGGATCCTTACTCTATTGACATAAGAATTAGTGAGCACACATTTTTCTGAAAGAACTAGATGGAGATTTGCTAGAGATTCCTATTAATGGCAGGCATCTAAAGCACTTCCTGGATTGACCACACTCAAGGTATGAACTTCTATACAATGTATAATCCTGTTGTTTTTCTTTCTTTTTTCATTTTTTTTTTTCCTCTTTTTGTATTCATGGTCTACATTGAATAGTTGCCTTGGTATCTCAATATGTTTTTGTGATGTTCGAGTTGGTTTTGTTTGACCCTATGTGCTTTAAATGACTCCGTAACCCAATGGATCTAGGCACTTGGTTTGTTTTGTGTCTGATTTTTGTGGTTCTTATGGCACCCACAAGGGGTGCCCATGCCCGATTCGGGTCCGGTGTTAGTGTTCAATATGATCTCACCATTTTTCTAGTACATGCCTTTAAAAACCTTTCTATAACTAGTTCACCCATGTAAAAATGTATGCTTGAAAGATATAATTGTATTGAATGTAAATGAAAACCTTATGTTTAGGGTGTGAATCCTCTTTTTTGGTCAAGGAACATAATATTCATGTTTCCCCTAAAAATCCTGTGAAAAATCAACCATGAATCAGGTCAATGTTGTAATTTTGATGATAAGTTAATGAAGTGTAAAGTGTAAAAGGATCTCTGATGCCCACCACTTTTGTTGTCAAGTCCCCTTTTTCCTTTGGTGTTCTTTTATATTTTACAATTCTCAATTTTCCCTAAGTCTAGAATTGGACATGAAAGGTATCCACACATCCCTTCAACAAATTATGGAGAAGGTAAAAATAATCGGGGGCCTTCAAGAAGCGAGAATCGACCACATGGCTAGAGCATGATAGGGTATCCCAAGTGGGTTGAAAATTCAAAATAAATAAGAAGAGCTCACAAGCCTCCACCTATTGCCCGGTGTAGATTACAAAAAGAGAAAGAAAAAGAGAAGCCCCAAATCTACGTGATGTCTCCTTATGTCGTACAAAGTGGCTACCACTGTCAAAAAGACCAAACAAAGAATCAGAGGAATCAATGTTCAGCGGATTGAATGCGATCTCGGGTCCCAAGGCATGCAATTGAAGACTTGGCTAAAATCAGGGTTGAGGTTTTGAATGAAGTTAGGGAGAAGATGAAGAAAAAAGAGGAAAACCTTGATTTTTCAACACCATACAAACCCAGATGATGGAAGATGAAGATGTAGATATGAAGACTGATAAGAATTATTAGGCTTGTTTTATTTGAAATATTCTTTCATCCTATTTTAATCATTACTCTTATTTCCTAAAGACTGAATATCACTTTGAGGCTATATTTTCAATAATTGAAATAGGGATTCTATAGGGGACCCTTCCCATGAAAGATAAATACATTCTCAACAAACTAAATCAAGAAAGAAACTAAGAATATAAATACATTCAATCATCCTCTACTCTTACTTTGAAACTTTTTGTAAATGGGGTAATTTTATTCAATAACCTATTCTTTCTCGATATAAACTCCTCTCCGAGCCATGAGTTGATTGCATAAATACAATTGACCCACCAAATTTTGAGACATCCCTATATCTACCAACGATTCAATAGTCATCCTATGGCCATCCATGATATTCTTGTTGGGTTAAAACCATATAAAAATGTTGCACAAATCTATAATTAGATAAAACATGCAAGTAATGAATGGGGAAATAAGCCGAGAAGATAAAATAAACAAGAGAAAATAACACCCATTTAACACAGTTCACCCAATGTGCACTATGTACACCAAGAAATGGACAACAATATTATTTAGTTCTTTACATAGGAAATACAATGAAGATATGTTGTCTTCAAA
The DNA here is from genome assembly GCA_018340775.1 of Taxus wallichiana var. yunnanensis. Classification (NCBI taxonomy): domain Eukaryota; kingdom Viridiplantae; phylum Streptophyta; class Pinopsida; order Cupressales; family Taxaceae; genus Taxus; species Taxus wallichiana. The sequence continues at coordinate 243,071,435 of CM031242.1, forward strand.
ACACCTCACAAGATGTTTAATGATTTTCCCTCACTCATTACTTTTTCTTTCTCACCAAGCAAACTTACATGCAAAAAATTTCTATTTTTATTCTCTCATACCCTCATAAAATGCATACATGCATATATAACTATTTTGGGAAACTAACTATTCTTATAAATTCAATAAATCATCTTTAAAGAAAGATATTTATTTTGATTTTCGTTTAAATAATAAAACACCTTCACATAGGTGACTGATGCTAGTTCCTTCTCGAGTGATGCCGACCACTTCCTAATCGATGTCGGTTACTTCTGGCTGATTTCAGTCACTGTAAAAACTAGAAACATGTAAAATAAAGTTTCTTGTGAAGTAATTAAGCTCCACACTTAACAATCTCCCACTTGGAGATCAATTTCTACATTATATTGTGCATCACCATCCTTGGTTATTTATCCTTGGCCCATTTCTTCCACTTCAAGTCTCAAACTAGAAGAACAACAGAAGTGGAGTGAAGATCTAACTTATTCCTTTCCAATGGCTTTATTAGCATGTCCACGGGGTTCTAATCCATATGGATTTTCTCTAACTTTAGCTACCCATCCTCGAACACCTTCCGTATGAAGTGATACCTCAACTAAATATATTTTGTTCTTGAATGAAATGCTGAGTTCTTTTGGAGATGGATTGCACTTTGAATATCACCGTATAATTTTCAATCCTCATGCTCCTTACCCAACTATTTCATGAACCTTCTCATCCATATCATCTCCTTGTTATCTTCTATAGTTGCAACATACTCCACCTCTATAGTAGACAAAGCCACAACCTTCTGCAATATTGAAATCCAGCTAACCGTCGTTCCACCTACAATGAAAACATATCCAGTGGTGCTCCTCCTACCATCCAAATCTCTAGCCATATCTGAATCAACATAGCTGTGTATAGAAGTATCTAACCTTCCATAGCGTAAGTCTATGCTAGATTTCACTATCAAATACCTAAGAATCGATTGGACTACTTTCCAAATTTCTTTACCTAGAATAGCCATAAACCTTCTCACAACTCCCACTACCTATGTAATGTTTGGTCTAGTATAAACCATGGCATATATAAAACTTCCTACTACTAAAGTATATGGAACATGTTATATGTACTCAACCTCCCACGTGATGAAGGAAAATGATCATTTCTCAATTTTAAGTGATCAGCCATAGGTGTATTAATAGGTTTTAAATTTTGCATGTTAAACCTTTCTAGCACCTTATTGATATAAGCCTCATGAGACAAATACAAATTCTTGTATTTCCTGTCTCAGTGAATTTGCATGTAAGGGATTTTCTTTGCATCTCCCAAATCATTCATTACAAATGTGTGAGCTAACCTTTCTTTGAGTTTACCAATGTCGTGCATACTAGATCCTATAATCAACATATCATCCACATACAATAACAAAATAACATAGATCTCAGTTTCAAGCTTCTTAAAATAAACAGAATGGCCGATTCACATCTCATATAACCATGCCCATGCATGAAACTATCAAATCTCAAATACCATTGCATTGGAGCTTGGTTGAGCCCATATATGCTTTTTTAGTTTACACACAAGTTTCTCCTTACCCTTGAATTCATAACCAAGCGCTTTTGTATATAAATATCTTCCTCCAAATCACCATGAAGAAAATCCATCTTTACATAAAGTTGTTCTAAATGTAAGTCTTATGTTGCAACCAAACTTAGAACAATACCAATAAAATTCATCTTATCTATAGGAGAAAAAATATCATCAAAGTCAATACCTACTTTTTTTGTAAATCCCTTTACCACAAGCCTCACCTTGTACCTTTTTAGTCCACCTTCTTCTTCCTTGATCCTATAAACCCATTTTTTTGCAATGTTTTCTTACCTACTAGCAGCTTGAACAAATCCCATGTCTAATTTTGTTCCAAGGAGTCCATCTCCTCATCTATGCCATGCTCCCACTACTCATGGGTATATACCTGCATTGCTTCTTCAAAGCTTTTTGTTTCACCACTATCACTACTAATAAATTAGAAAAGGAATATGAAAATATCTTTGGAGGTCTACTTACTATTTGTGACCTTCTTACTGAGATATGGGGTGTCTGGGGCTCATTCTATACCTGTTGCACATTCATGTCAATATTTGTCAGTGACCAACACTGGTCACCTATAACCGACCTCAGTTCTGTAACCAACCATGGTTCCACTATCATCGATCGACTATGGTTTCCTTCCGACATTGGCTCTAGGAGTACCAACACCTATTCCTATAGTTGTCTTCTCTCGAACTTGATATTGTCTGTTGATACCGATTAGCCTAACTGACATCGATTTCTTTAGAACCAACGTTGGTGTCTGTGGATGTTTGTTTTTGTTCTAAAAGTTGATTTTCCTTCAAAATCTCCTCAACTTTGTTCAGTGTTTAGGCACCAAAATCTGATCCTATACATTATTTTTGCATTCCAATCAACGTCATAACTCCTAACAATCTTAGAATCTTCTAAATCCCATAATCGATATCTTAAATCACCAAAGCCATAACCAATCAAAGCACATCTCTTAGATTTAACATCTAAATTCCTCCTACTTTCTCGATTAACATGCACAAAAGCTTCGAGCCAAAAATTTGAGAAAATAAAAATCTACCTCTTTTTCGGACCAAGCTTCTTCCGGCATTCCACCATCCATTGTTTTTGAAGGCCCATTGTTGATCAAGTACACTGTGTTGTATCCATTACTTCTTCCCGAACTTCAAAGGAAAGTTGACATGTATCCTCATGATTCTAGAACATTCCATGATTGTTCTGTTCATTCTTTATGCAAATCCATTTCCCTGTGGATATCTAGGAACCATTCTTTCTCTTCACATTCCATTATCTAAACAATAATAATTGAAATACTTGCTACAATACTCATCACCATTGTTAGATCTAAGGCACTTCAATTTTACATTTTTTTTTCCACAAGGTCTTTCCACCTTTTAAAAGTCTCAAAAACATCAGATTCATGCTTAATACAATAAATCCATGCCTTCCTTGTGGCATCATGAATGAAAGTCACATAATATTGGGATCCTCCAATAGAAGCTACCTAAGTTGGTCCCCACACATCTGAGTGTACAAGCTCGAATTTCTTATCCTTCTTTGTTGACCCAACCTTGAGAAATATCACTATCTTCTACTTTCCAAATATGCAATGCTAAAAAAAATCAAGATCTAACTGTTTAAAATCTGATAACTTACCCTTAGCATTTAAGATCTATATTCCCTTTTCACTCATATGGCCTAGCCAATTATGCCAAATGGCTGCATTTGAATCTATAATATATAACATAGAAAAGGAATCAATAATATATGTAGCTAAATATAAATTTCCTACCTTATTACCTCTTGCCATAAAAATATATTCCTTGGTAACCTTCCAAGAGTCATCTATGAATGTAACCACGCATCTAGATTCACCAAACTGCCCTATGGATATTAGATTTATCTTGAGGCTTGGTACATGCCTCACATTTTTCAATACCAATGGATTTCCATTCTACAACTTTAGATAATCATCACCTTTACCAAAGTAATATTGCATGGCTCATCATATCCTAAATAAACTTGTTCAAAATAATGTTGAACATAATTTATGAAATAAACCTTATTAGGGATAGCATGGAAAGAAGCTCCAGATCTAAAACCCAAGATTCTAATTTATTATCCAAGGAGAGAATAAGGGAATCTTGCTTTACCTCAATTGCAGTTTTTTCCTCTTTACTTTTGTAGATTTTATGTATTATCTTTGTTTTCCTTGGACCAACACTCCTTTACGTTTCCTCTCTTTTTGTAATTCTAGCTAAATCTTTGTACCTAGATCTAGATCTACCATGCCTTAAATTTGATATCCCATTCTTCTTGATCTTTGATGATCTCTCCTTAGATCTTCCCCTTCTTTCTACAGTTAAAGCATTTTCAGATGATGCTTCTCCTGAGATTTTCTTGCATATTTCCTCATTAAAGATTACACTAACAACATCATCAAATTTCAAAACTTTAGAAGTAGTCATCGTATTACTAATAGCCATTACCAAGTTATCCCAACTATCTGGAAAAGAACACAAGAATAAAATTTCTTTCACTTCATCATCAAATGGAGTTTCTACCGATTTTAATTGATTTACAATAGATTGGAAATAATTCAAATGATTAGATACAGATCCATGTTCTTGCATCTTAGAATTAAACAATTTTTCATCAAATAAACCTTATTCAAAGTACTATGAGTTTCATACAAATTTGCTAAATATTTCATCAACTTTACCTTGGTTTTTGCATATGTAAAATTTTAAGCACTGATGTTTGCGAGGCTTAATCTTATAGATCATAGAGACTTTTTATTAAAAACCTTCCATTATTCATCGGTCATCATGTCTGATTATCCATACTCATCTAAAAGTAAGTATTGATCTTTCTTATACAAATAATTATACACCTACATCTTCCATAGTTGATAATTACAAATGTCAAATTTATCTACTTGATATTTACTATCTTCTACCATTTCTCTTCTCTCACTCAATCAAAAACCCTGTATGAGTAAATCCTATAAACACACAAAATCTCTAAACAAAAGAGCTCTTATACAAGTTGTTGGGGTTAAACCATAAAACAGTGTTGCATAAAACTAAAATCAGATAAAGCATATAAGTAATGAATGTGGAAATAATCCAAAAGATAAAATAAAAAAGAGAAATATAACACCATATTTAACATGGTTCACCTAGTGTGGGCTACATCCACTAATAAGTGACCAATAATATTATTCGATTATTTACAGAGGAAATACAATGAAGATTTGTTGTCTTCACAAAACTCACATGATGTTCAATGTTTTTCCCTCACTCAGCTATTCTTTCTTTCTCACCAAGAAAACTCACATGCAAACAATTGCTATTTTCTTCTCATACCCTCATATAATGAATACATGTATATATAACTATTCTGGGAAGCTAACTATGCTTTTACAATCAATAAATCATCTTTAAAGAATGATATTTATTCTAATTCTTGTTTAAAGAACAAAGTGATGTGGCATAGGTGACCATTTTTGTTCCTTATTGACCAATGACGGCTACCTCCTCGACTAATTCGATCACCGTTAAAACCAACAACATGTAAAATAAAGTTTCTTGTGAAGCAATTAAGCTCCACACTTAACAATTCCTCAACTCTATCTTCTTTTGATAATAAAATACCCAATTGAGAAGATCTAAACCACCTATAGGGAATGTTATTTTCCCTTTCAACCTATAAGAAGTGGGATTATCAAGAATAGGTTGAGAAGGAGCATTTAGAGTGGCTGGGAGAGAAAGTATTACATTTCGTGAAGCTGTTGGAAAAAGGGATTTCAAACTAGACTCACCCTTGCATCTCCTTGTGAAATGGATTATCTCTTGGAAGAAGAACAAAAAAGGTCCTAATAATTTTTTCTTCATCAAAAGAGTGCACTACATTGAGTGAATGGAAGGTTGGAGAGTAGAATTTCCCTTACCCTCTTGGGTAGTAGAAAGTGATGCCTTGGAATGCTAAGGAGATGAAGGCTATGCTTCTTCCTCATCCAAAATGACAATTGGGGTTGAGAGATTGATTCTTCCCTTTTCCTTCTCGCTATGATGGTACTAGTATTATAAATGGTTGAGGTGGTACAAGTCTCATTGGACCTTTTTCCATAGAAGTGACCAGTCACTCTAATTCTTCCACTTTGTGAGAAATGACAGGCACAATATCAATCGAAGTCTTATCATAAAACACGTAAGACTCCCAGGGAAAATATTTCAACAAAAACCCTTCATTGCATAGAGAGCGACACTTGTATCCATCCATCCCTGTCACAATAGGTCTCCTCTCAATCTAGAATTTATTCAACTCTTCTGGAGATTTTTTGTGTCTCCAATGGAAGAGATGATAGTACATTGATTGGAAAGATGAGAAAGCATGGTTTATCTTAATCATTATCAAGAGGAGGTAAATCCAAACCTCATAATATTTGAAGGGCCATTTGTTATCCCATGGGTCTACAATTTCCAACTAAGCACCGAAAAATGTTTCATCTGGTCAAGTTAGACTAAATATTTGATTTAAATGTTGAGAGGATATTTATTTCAAGCTAGTTTCCATAGCTACTCTTTCCATTACACCAAAAAAAATCCTTGCAGTAGCTTTTCAAGTCTAAAAATGGAAGGAGGATGTATACCAATGAAGAAGTGAAGCTGAATTTATAATGAAAATGGTATAGATGAGTTGAACTAGATGAAATCATTTCCATCAAATGAAGAAGGATTTTTCACTCAACTCACACAAAGGAAATAAATTTGAAAGAGATTGGCATTGTGCAAAAAAAAGATATCTAGACTAATGTGACACAATTTATGGAAAAGTATTCAGCCCAGAAAGACATGAACATGAGTGTGTGTTGTTCGAGATTGATCCTCAAAAGGTGAAATGGATTTGCATGTCACATCAAATCATATGGAGGAACCTAAAACCATCAAATAGGGTTTCTTTTCCCACCAAAAAGGATAAATTATTAGAAAAATGCAAGAAGGAATGACATATCATGCCACCATATGTAAGAGATTTGAAAAATGGGAGTAACTAATAATTTCTCCACTTGGAAACATAAGATAACATATTAAATTATATGTTGTGAAGAAGAATATTATTTAGATATTCATGCTTTTGGGGGGAAAATGAAGGGTGAATGAGTGATTGAAAATGTATAAATGTGATGAGAATACTCTCACATAGGGGGTTAAATTTTTCTAAGCTTTAGAGAAAGAAGGGAGAAAACCAATTTGTACTTTCTTAAGTCGAACTAATCTAAGATACCTGATATTTTATTCATCTATTCCCAAACCTTCTCACCAAGATGATTGCACTATACAATCATTGGTAGACATTGAGGTCATAGGTGTTGTGTCCCCTTGTCGAAGTATTGGTGTTTCATGAATTAATTTATGTGTATTCTCATGAGCAATGTTAATTTGTTTCAAGATGTATTACTTTGAATCGATTCTCTACATTCCCATTACAAACTTATGTTGATTAATTTATTTGAATTACACAAAGTTTTAGTTTAAATAGAAACAATTTGGCAACTGCAACTACATTATTGATGGAGCTTTCCTTCATGTTGTGGTAAATGGTTTTAAATTCAAGTTGTATCTATCTGATTTAGGATCTTTGTCAGTTCCTAAGGGTATTTGGGATGTATTTGATCAGGAATTATCAGTATTTCATTAAGAATTTATCATGAGATTTTGTGTTTAAATTCTTGAATTTGTGTGAAATCTTGTGTTCTTGGGCTTCCATGAATACAAACCTTCTAGGTTAAAGATCACTTTGGATTGAATGATTTGTATTTTGCATCAAGAACAAGTATATACAACATTTGTCAAGGTTCATTTAAGTATTCTATCTAATCAGCTTTATCCTTCTTAGCCTCCCAACAATACATCAAAATCACAACCAATATCCATTAGATCCATCTGAACTACCCATGCTTACACTTTTTATGCACAAATGCTAAGGAGATTTGTTATTTTTGTCCATCCTTTATCCAAAATATGTAGAAGCAAGCTAGAATTGTAATGTCTTTAGTAACTCAAGCCTTCTTGAGAGGACATATTTATTTTCTAGTGTGACAACTTGTGAGAGTTTAATGATGTCTACATTGACCATGTCTTCTTGAGGCTATCTTTTCACATCCTTGAGAAAGAGAGTTCAAATAGTGTTATTCTATATATTTCTTTCACAAATACATGTTACAAAACAAGTCCTCTCACCTTGGTTACATGAAGGACCTAAAGTAGTAGGGTCGGTCATACCCTTTGTGAGGTTCTATCCAACGTTCCCCAAGTCTGAGTGAAAAATATATTTCCAAATCCATCCCAGCTCTGAGAATGAATCGAATCCCGATCTTTCTTTCTCTAAGCATATAACTCAGCTCATTGATGCTTCTTGACTTATAAGGATGGATCAATTTAAGTACTAACATAGTGTATGCAAAGCTTCCCCATTCAAGTAGCAAAGGTGGTATTCTCTTGGTCCTTGCACCCAATGCACACCTAGTTATATCCTGAAAGTAAGTAAAATTTTCACCTGTGACGCCATCAAGGATTTCCTCTATAAACAGTGTCAAAAAGGATTTGTAACAAATTAAGCATTCAATTCACTATATTCCATACAAATATTGATCTGCTCATCCTTCTTGATCTTGATTACCATGGGGCTAACCCACTTAGACACTTCAACTGGATCAATGATTCTAGATTCAAGAATTTTATATATTTCTTCCTTTACCCATATGCGCAAGTTTGGATTCATCCTATAAGGCCTTTTCAAGACTAGGCATGCACCTTGCTTCATCTTAGTCTTCATTTATCCCGATGGGGTGCAATACTTTCAAATCATGGTAAACTCATGGGAACAAATCCTGGAAGTTACGCAAAATCTCAAGAATACTTGCTACCTCCTATTCTAAGGAATAATCATGAAGAATGGCCTCCTTGGGAGCATCTTCATGCTAGTATTTACCTTATTTTTATATATGGGCACATTATACATGCAAAATTTTTCATCTATTGTATCCATTAATTCACTTGCACCTTTTGTATGCCTAACCTCCAAATTCTCGATCTCTTCATCATCAATGAGGTACATAATTTTACCCTTTTCTTTCTCCTTTTAGACGCGACCTAATTGTAACTCTTATGTCTACTCAAATTCCAAGTGCACTGGGATCGGGTTCTCCAAGAAAATAATGTAGGATATTTTCCACATTTGTGCCATCCCCTAATGTGATGTACCTCATAATCTGCAATGCTTCATGTACTAGAGGTTTATTAGAAAAATAATAAAATGTATGGACCATACCTTCAGTCATATCTCACTAGCTTGTAGTCTCTTGTTTGAGCTTAACATGTACATACCATGCACGTGCACAACCTTATAGAGTGGAATAAAACTTATGCACCCACAGATATGGTGGCAAGGATTCCTAGCCTTCTACTTATATTCTCTCATAATTACGGACACATGCAAACATAGGAAGCTTCCCATGATATTCACATATATGTGTAGGCACATTGCTCTATGTGAACCTAGTTGAGAAGGTGATTCTCACTTCTTACCAACATAATAAGTTAGCTATGTGTGTCACTCACTAGAATGTTGCTCTACCACATAGGGTTATAGGTACATACCAACATGTTCCTTTGATAACCTTCATTCTTCCAGATATTATTTCATGATGTATAAGAAATACTCAGGATTTTCTTGAACTTTTCTTGTAATCCTAACCATGCACAGCCTTGATCATTCTACTTACCTATCTCTTCATCTTGTGCTCGACCATTTCATACATGACATGGGGCTAGTTATCTTAAGTAACACTTGTAGTGTTGCTAATCGATCCGTGCATCTCCCCACCGAAACATGCCTTTCTTGAATGGTTGTCTAGTCTTAGGATCATGTATTACACACGCATAAATCCTATTAAGATCTTATTCACCCGAGAGGCTCAATATGCAATGTAGCTTTTTCTTCATTCAGAGGTATAATGACACGCTCATTCCTATTCTTGAAACTTATGTACCCCTTATTGAAGCATAGGTCTACATTGTTCGCATAACACATTGGTCACTCAAGCAATACTTCAAAATATCCATTACACTTGGATCCATGTATTGTGATAGAAGCATATTTCAACACCCTAATAGGCATAGACCTTGTCTTATTTGCCATATAAAACACATTCAAGGATGGTTCTAATGTTGGTCTCCCAATTTGATTCCATACATCCAGAGTGAGAACATTTACCTCGTACTGCCCGTATCTAACAAAATATTGCTTTCCAACCATCCATCAATTAATGCATCCAAAGTGATTTCCTTATCATACTCATGGTTCTGAGGTGGTAAGTTCACTTTTAGTATTTTTTCTCATACTCAAATCTAGCACACGGTACCTTATCATGCAATAACTCCCCTAACAGAGAATTATATTCTCTTGGAACAAAAATTTACACACATCATTCAAATAATCCACATATTTTCATGGCATTTCAGCGTTATTTGTGTGTTATCTCTCGTGCACTTGTTCCTTCAAGAAATGTATCTCACCTTGCAACTCTCTGATGAATCCCATGGTCTCTTAATAGAATTCATTCTGATGTGTAACATCTAGATACCTAGCATACATGACTTCTTCTCACATGATGATTAGTATGGATTTGATATTTTGTGTGCGCGTGTTGTTTTAGTGTGATTAATGACTAAAAAAGTTTGTAATTGAGGATCAAGTACCTTCTTCAAGATCCATTGATAATTATTATTGCGCTACACCTTGATCATCCTCATGCCATTGTCTTTCTTCTTATTCTTGCTCATGTGTTCATATAGGTATAGACAATATTCTAATTTAAGTTTCTTCCCACACCATTTATAGAATATATTTTGGGGATAATCACACTAGTAATGATCTGGGGACCCAAAATTATAGCATGTATTGCAAAAATATAATTCTACTTTTACAACCTCTGCTTATATATCCTCCAAAGAGTCCACCTCATCCATTATTACGTTCTTTTGAAGGCTATTTATTCTATCCCTAAAGAGATGCTTTCCACCATAGTCTATCATAACCCAATTTCACATGCCTTGTGAATTTTGTCTATCAAACAATAATCATTCATATCATGAGTGTTCGCATTACAAATATTACAGTAAATAGATTCATTCTTCATAGTCACATGCTTTAAGAGAGGAAAAATATGGACATCATGTTCCAAGTGGATAATATCAAAAGACTACAATAACACACACTAACCTGTAGGGGTAGTTATCCTTAGTGTGTCCTTCAACCTCACAATTTGTGCACCATATACCACTTTTAGTCTCATACACGGAAATGACAGAAATATTCTTCAATTGCTTCACCATAGTTGTTATCTACTCTTCCGAAAAGGAATAACTCATTTTTCATACTTCGATTACTTCATCATGTAGGGATTCTTCCAATGCCTCACACAAATCAGTATAAGTCTTATGAGATAATTCCCTTTGGAACAGAGTCAAAAATCCCCAAAAACCCACTATGCATGATGACTTTGATGAATGTCATAATATAAATTAGACAATAGAGTTTTAAACCATGAATCATACTACCGTATGATTTTAGATAAACCCTATTTGATATCATTGAGTGTGCCAATGATTTTCCAATCAAAATTTGGGACATTAAATTCAGCCAAAAATGCATTACGTAAAGATTTATATTCCACCAGTCTGATGTGGGTCATACTTCCTATACTAAATATGTGTGTGCCTTTGTAATGTAGTGGTGAATTAACTCTCCTTATTATCCGAAGCTATAATTCCTTTCACACACCATAGTAATTCACACTTATACACGCTCTTCTCCATCATATATTCCTCTATATTCTCGAAAGTGGAGTGAAATCTTGAAATAAACTTTGAGGTGATTTCTATGGAGGCTGATTTGGCGGTGGTTATTGAGGTGGTGGTTGTGGACCTTTCATTAGAGTAGGAATTGATCTAGAACAAAAAACATCCTCATGGATTCCCTCTATGTAGTGACTGACCTGATCCTCGTTAGCCTCATGTGCCCACTACGGTAAGTTGTCATCTAGTCGATGAACTTCCTTGTGACCGAGTTATAGTACTAAACTAGTACACCCACCGTCTCTGTGCTATCGCAGTAATTACAAAATTTCTCCCAATGGTCTACATGCTAATACTCTTCCATGATGATGCTTCCAAAAATAATACTTCAAAGGTACTCCCAAACACTAGTGCTTGCTATGATACCACAGTGCGTTACTAGTCTGATGCACTTCTTGATTCAATACAAAATGATATCTACCTATATCTACCTAATTACCTTCACTATTGTGTCATTCAAGTACCTTTAGATCTGGAACACCTCATGGAAGGGATAGGTATCTAGGTTGGTTAAAATCCAAACCCTCGGTTCTCATACTTTCCTCTAACGCACTAGTATCCAAAGCGATGGGGACTCTCTACTGCACTTTCCCAAATTTGGGAGGACATGATGTTGTGGCTCCTTATCTTCTACAAGATCTTCAAAACCTCTATGATCCATCATTCTCCTCAACTCCATTAATGCCTCAATGTACCTTATGCATGCCATGTCCGTCTCTCACACTTCATTAAACTTGATCAATAAAGGAATATTCCATGTGATGGAAGGTTTAGAGGACTATAGGAGTAATAGCTTGTCTAGAGGGATGGGTCTATGAAAATATTTTTGTAATATGGGAAGCATAGTTAGGACTTCTGATGCATGAGTCTTATCTGCATTGATACATTGGCCTGTTATGGCCTTGGTGAATGTAATATGGTTGTTGAACTATGATCAATATGAAATATATGGTTATGTTCTAAATATGTATTGTTCATGGGTGTAAAACCTAGTGCATTTCCTTTATGGTATGAATCAGATCTATTATTCATTTGATGTTTCTCTATTATCAAACTAGGTATAATGATATAATAACTCATCTTAAAGCTCTCAGAATGAATGCATGGTTCTTTACCTTTTTACATCTAAGTTTCTGTCATTAAGAAATGTATTCTCACAAGACTCACATAAAGGAGGGGCTCGGCACCTGTGTGCCTCGGTGAGTGAGCACCAACACCCTTTTGGGTGATAGGCCATGCGCATGGGATTAGACTGTTGTTCTAAGGGCATAAAAATGACTACATCTTGGTTCCATTTCCAGGACCTCTTTTCAAAGTTGTTGTGAGAAATGGCTACATCTTGGTTCCATTGATGACAGAAAGTGCTTGACCTTGGAAAGTGTTGAAGCATGGTTCAAGAGTACGAGAGGATGAGTTTTCTCAAAGATTCAACACTTGGACCTAGTTTGATACACATAGATGGGTAGAAGAGCACCTATACCATGAGTTATATGAAACCTTTTTCTATTGCTTTCCAGTGGAACTATATGAATGGCTTTCAGCATATGCATCTAGATCAAGCTGGTACTATAGATCACATGTGTGGACCCAAGATGATTACCAAAGTTGCAGGGATGTGGATCTGACTTGGACGCATGTTGTTGACCACTAGTGGAGAAGAGTGTTGACTAGTTATACTCTAGAATATGCCATTTCTACATATTCTTGTCTAGAGGTTGTTGAGTTTGAGTTCTTGAGGGAGCCCAGAGGATCATTTTTACATGTTATCCCATTGGCTATGAAGATCTTGATCATTACATTAAGTTTGGAGGCATTCCTATGGCTGGCCGATAAAATTCTCTAAGTGTTGGGAAAGGAAGCTAGGGTGGAGGAAGATGGCAATATTGTGGCTGAAAAGGAAAGGGAAGAGAGAGATGACTCAAGTATAGTGAGGCACGCATGAAAAGGGAGTTGGCTAGACAATGTGAGGTTATGGGAGTGATGGATTTATGGAGGTAGATGTTGCGGGAAGGAGTTGAGGTTCACGCAGAGGATGTGGAACTTGAGCAGTCTGTGCTACCCCATCTTGGCAAGCATGGAAGAGAAGCCCCTTTAGCTTTTGATGAGAGTTCATCATGGAGAAAGGAGAGCCATTGGCACGCATCTGAACCCACCTAGTGAGTGACCAACCCCTGGCACTTAGTTTTCTAGATCAAGAGATAAAGTATTGTTAATCTAGTTGGTATCGGGGGAGTAACCGATCTATGCCTAGGAGATATAATTTCTCATTTGGGACATCTATGGCTACACAAACCATTCCCATATTTGGAGGAATTTTTGGACAAGGTGAAAATACACAAAATTTTGGGTATCACATCTCTGGGAGTGGCATGGGACACACAACTAGTAGTGGGGAAATATCACAAACCATCGGCGTGTAGTTCAGTGGGACATTGGGAACACTAGGTGTGACCACTTTAGGCCATTTTCTAGCTACAGAGGTGGATCTGGTGGTGTAGGGGCTGAGGACCTAGTGGACCTAGTGGATCTGGAGGATCTAGTGGGTCAGGAGGGACAGGACCTGGTGGGTCTAGTGGATCTGGTGGCGGAGGAAACACAGAGGAAACCAAGGTTTTGGGTCAGGTGGACAAGGGCCTCAACCACCCCCACAAGTATTTTTTTAGATGTCTTACACCTACTAGACTACATAGGTATTGAGGATGTTGTAGAGCATGTGCACAAGTGTGAATTTCTATGGCACAAAGGGGATCACTACCCCAGAGTGAAAGGAAAGTCAGTTTTGCAACATTGTAGGGGGGGCACACATATATATGGTACCACAAGTATGACCCCCATCAGATGGTCATGGATTACACTACATTGAAAAATTCCTTCCTAGCAGAGTTCCATATCCCTGAGTTTGAGAAAAAGAGCATCAATGCTCTGAAGGAGATCCAACAAGGAATGGAGAGAGTGTGTGAGAGTATGACACATGGTTCAAAACTCTCTTATCAAAACTATCCTATGACATACACCCCTCTCAGCATGCTCAATGGTTTTTTGGGGATTGATAACACCATTTAGAAGGGAACTATCACACAAGACTTTCACAGACCCACGTGAGGCCTTGGAAGCTTCCCTATGTGCATGAGGCTGTTGGGAGCATTGATACTGGTGTGTGAGCCCTTTCCTAGAGGCTCAAATTGTTGCAATGGCCAAGCAGTTGGAGAAGTTGTCTACAAACTCAACACATGAGGTTTGTAGTGGTCTTTGGTGCACAGATTGTGAAGTGGAAGGGCATACAAAGGATAGTTTCCCCTCGAAAAATTAGTACACCATGATAATAGACTATGAAATTTTCCATGGGGATCATGATGCAAGTAGGTGTCCTCTACTACAACATGTGATCCATAAAGAATGTGTCTTGCTATTACAATATTTGTACCTCTATGACCCATGACACCAAGGATTGTAGGTTGATTGACCAGATTCATGATGCCATTGATCTTGGTGTGCACCAGACTAGCCTTGCAGGATAGTTCCAAGGATGATGATCACCATTATGAAGGGCACATAGATGGAGGGGCATGTGGAAGAGGTTTTCATGGAGGATTTCATGGTCACAATAACCATGGTGGAGGAAGAAGTGAGTTCCCATGTGGAACCTATTATAATTGCGGATCGACAAGAGCATTATAAACGTGAGTGTCTTGATCTATTGCAATGCTCATGGTGTGGAAAGAAGCATAAGTATGAGGAGTGTCCTGAGTTGTTTGAACACATGAGCCAACAACACCAAAAGGATAAAGGCATTGGGATGGTAAGCATAAAGAAGGTCACCCATAGTGGATGCCAAGAGTGGCACATGAGTCAGGATTAGAACCTATACTGGTGACAACGTGAGCAGAGGTTGCACATGCAAGGGAGATGCCAAGACAAAAACTAGTTGTTAGGGAAGAAGTGGTACATGGGAAGTATCCAGACCTTCTCATCAGAAGGAGGTGTATCAAGAGACTATGGATGTGATTCGGGGATTACAAGGAGAGATCCAGTGTCTAAAGGAGCAGTCAAGGTAGTTGGAGAAAAGGAAGAATGTTGAGGCTCCATAGAAGGATCTGGATGAGGTCGGGAAGTGTGTAAAAATGTTAAGGTAGGAGAATATCATTCCCTTTCTAGGAGAATGGTTATGGGAGAAGGTACCACACATGCACTAGGAGAGAGCATGAAAGGTAAGGTTCTGCATGCCAACCTTCCTCCTCACAACCTTGACTATGATAAAGAGATCACATTGAATGTAGTTGTTGATGGGTGGCTTTTGAGTAATATCCTCATTGACACAGGAGTGGAGGTCAATGTTCTCACACTAGATGTTTGGCATCAAATGGGAAGGCCCACATTACAACCATCTTTGAATGTGTTGTATATGGAAAAAAAGAAAAAAGCAATGCCCATTGGAGTCTTAAAGGATGTAGTTATCACTATTCAAGGGGCCAAGTTCACTGGGGACTTTGAAGTCTTGGCACTAGCCAAGGTGGATAACTTTCCAGCATTACTTGGGTGCCCTTGGTGTTACAAAAAACAATGCTTGACCTATGGTTTAACAAGGGGTATATCAGTTTTGAGAACAAGGAAGAATGGGTCATCATCCCTTTAACAGATGGGAAATCAACACCCTATATTGAGCCCTTGGGAGAAGAAGTCCTTGACAGAATCTATGTGCACTCCATCAGAGACCCTGAGATAATTCATCCTACAGAAGGAGTTATCCAATTTGAAGATGCTCAGTCGATGAGTGATACAACTAGCATAACATGTGACAATTGGGTGCATGGGACTTATGAGTTAATTGGGTGACAATTGAGAGGATCTATAATAAGGGTGAAAAGGCATGCACTCAGTCAAGCACTTGGGAAGGAAGAAGCTACCAAGTTACTCTGGAGGAGCAAGCCTGATGATTTCTTGTGAGAGATGGAGGCTCAGTGGAAAAATGAGGATGAAAGGAGAAGTATGCTCAGTTATAACTTACTCGGACTACAACGCATTTGGTGGGAAACACATCATGAGAGTCTTCTAGAGTGGCATGAGGTAAGAGTCACATTCTCTATAAGGTTCTACAAAAGCAACATGCCCCACTATTATCCAAGACTACCATGGAAAAGAACCCACCTCTTCCCATATCCAAGCATGTGAGAAGGCCTAGATGGAAGGCAAAAAGCTTTACCACCTTCATTATGGGTGCATAAGTTATATTCCACCTTACAAGGTTGTGCACACACATGGTATATTCACTCAGAGACATGCACCATCAGATAGGAATTGGCAAGGAGTTAACGGTGATCTCATTCAAGATTTTGAGTATCAAAGTACCAAGCCATCAGTAGATAAGGCATTGCAAGTTTTCAAGCACCTTACAATGGGAGATAGTGCCATGGAAAAAGATAGGTTACTAGAATTTTAGGTGAACCTAGTTTGGAGACACGTGTTCGATGAAGAGGAATCAAAGAGATATACACTTGAGCACATGTGCATTGAAAAGGAAAAAGGAAAAATGGTCTATGTAATAGATGGTGAAGAAATGGAAAGTCTAGATGTTAACCATTCTAAAGGTATGTGTGAAGTAGATAGTGCTGATGAGTGAGTGCACACCTACCATGAGCCCTTGAAAATGAAGAAGGTTAACATTGGGTTAGAGGTAGAACCTAAGGAAGCTATCATTGGGGATTATTGGTTGGAGAAAGAAGTTTCAAAGATCATTGATCTATTGCATGAATTTTAGGACTTATTCCCACATGTGGGTACCATGAGCTCAAAGGCATTCACCATTCCTTGGGGAGATGAGGATCAAGTTGAAGGAAGGTGTGTGCACCCGATTTGGAAGAGACCCTATCGGATGAATCTAAACTTGCATGCATATGGGTCAAGGAAGAGATAGACAAGATGATCACTTCAGGCATCATTGAAGCTTGTGGAGGAATCAAAGTGGATAAGCCCAATGGTCATCAAGCATCAAGAAGGATGGAAGGATAAGGATCTTGTGTTGACTACAGGGACTTGAATGTAGTGTGTGTCATTGACCCTTTTCCAACCCCATTCACTGAAGAAATTCTGGAAGGAGTAGCTGGGCATGAGGTCTATTCCTTCATGGATGGGTTCTCAGGGTATCACCAAGTTAGGATTGCAAAGGAAGACCAGAAGAAAGACAATTTTCCACTTGAGTGGGGAAGCTTTGCCTACACATGGTCATGCCTTTTGGATTGAAGAATGTGCCTATTGTGTTCTCACACATCATGGTACAAGCATTTCAGGACTTCATCCATAAATTTCTTCAAGTCTACCTAGATGATGGATGTATATGGGCTAGTAAAAGACCATTGTGACAATTTGAGGTTGATGTTTGAAAGATGTCGGTAGTTGAGGATATCCCTCAACATTAAGAAGTGTGTCTTTTCTACTCCATTTGGAACCTTGTTAGGACATATTATATGTAAGGAAGGCTTGTTAGTGGATCCCACCAAAGTTGTTGTTATTGTGGGATTGGGAGAGCCTACTAGTCAAGCATAGTGCATGGATTTCTTGGGCATATGGGTACTACAGGAAGTTCATCAAAGGATATGCCAAGATCATCATGCCCTTGGAAAATTACTTAAACACAAGTTCCTTTCACTGGGGAGAAGCACAAGTAGAAGGTTTGACACTTTGAAGGATAGGCTTGTTATTGTGCCCATACTACATTTCCCTTCTTGGGATAAGCCTTTCCATGTTCATGTTGATGCCTCAGGAAAACCATTGGAGTAGTACTAGCACAACCTAGTGAGGGATTGTTGATCACCCCCTTTGTTTTGCAAGTCGAAGTTGACACCAGAGAAAAAATTACACAACTACTGAGCACGAGGCACTTGTCAATGATCTACATGTTGCATAAGTTCAGGTAGTATCTACTGGAAACACCTTTTATATTCTACATAGATCACATGACACTAAAGTATTTGGTAAATAAGCCCATTTTGCAAGGGCACATATGTCATTGGGTCCTGTTGTTTCAAGAATTTGAGTTTTTAGTTGTGGTAAAACTAGGGAAAAAGTAATTCAGGACCTACCACTTATCAAGGATTGACTCGGGAGAGGATGCACAGAGCATTGAGGATACCATGCCATAGACATGTAACAACTTTTAGGTTGTGGCATGTGCCCCTCTAACTTGGAGGATATTGTAGTGTTTCTTAAAATAGGTGTGGTGCGAATGAGATGATGAAGGCTTTGGAGAGAAAATAGTTAGTAATACATGTCACACCCTACATGTTGATTAGTGGAGATCTGTACAAGTTAGGCCATGATGAGGTTCTACGCCGATGTGTATTAGAACATGAGCACATGGTGATTATGGAGGAAGCACATGGTGGGATTGTAGGAGGGCACTATGTAGGAAATGCAACCACATGGAAAGATTCTACTCATAGGGATCTGGTGGGAAAGCATCTACTAGGATTGTATTGAGTTTTGTAAGGCTTGCGACCATTGTCAACACCTTGGAAAACCTAGAAAGAGGGATGAGATGCCATTAAGACCTATAGCTAGCGTAGAAACCATTTGAAAAATGGGATCAACTTTGTAGGACCAATTTCACCAGCCACGTGAAGGACTTGGTTCACGGTATATCATTACTTACACTGATTACTTGACAAGATGGGTAGAGGAAATGCCTACAAAGGATTACACTATAGCGAAAACTACTAGATTCTTATGGGAAAACATAATCAATAGGTATGGATGTCCTTTGAGCTTGACTAGTGATAGGGGTACACATTTTCTAAATGAAATGGTCAGATTCTTGTTGCATAAATTTATGGTGGCCCATCACAAGACTACCCCTTATCACCCTCAAGTGAATGGAACAATTGAGGCATTTAACAAGATACTAAGTCACACATTGACCAAAATTTGTGATGTTGGAAGACAAGATTGGGATGACAAGGTATCGATATTCTATGGGCATACAGGACAACCTACAAAAGGTTGAATAAGGCCACACCATTTCAATTGGTGTTTGGCATGAGGCTATTTTTTCTAGTTGAATTCATGTTACCATCATACATATATAGCACATGTAGGAGGATTGGATGATGAATAAGCACTCGAGGAAAGGATTGACAAGTTAATGTAGTTGGATGAAAGGTGATCACTTGCTAGATGGAGTCAAAAGACTAAAAAGGCTAGAAAAAGGCATGGCATGATCATCATATCAAGAATAAGTAGTTTGAGGTTGGGAAGATGGTTCTGTTGTATGATTCCAAGTTTTGTGCCATCTGGGAAGTTGAAAGTCCATTGGTTGGGCCCTTACATCATCTCATACATCCTTGATTCAGGCACCTGCCAGTTACAAGCAGCTTGGATGGGATGAGGTTACCTAGCCATTTCAATGGGAGTAGGTTGAAGCCCTACTATAAATAAGTCTTCCTTGTGTTTGTAAATAAGGTAGTATTTCCATAGCTTAGGATTTCCCTTTATGCATTTCCTTTCCTTGTGTTTCCCTTTCTCATTGCTTGTTCCTTTCTTTTTTATTTTGTGCCTTGTGCATGGTAACCACTTATTACTTTCAAAAAGGTTGTGTATGCATGAGAGAGACCACATCATTTTTTAGTGTGGGGTGGGGTAGTGCAAGTGAAGAAGGATTAGTTGGTAAGTGGAAGTTGTGTTAAATGGCCCAGTTGAAGGATAAAAAGTGTGTAAAGAAGAAGAACATGGAAATGGTGGATAAGAAATTTTGGTGTCAAGATAGCTTAACAAAGACCACATGTAAAAGGATAAGAAGTGTAGGAACAACATGAGGTAGGAAAGGGTAAAAAAATTAGGTCAAGGATAGAAAAAGTGCCTTCGGCACTTGCTAGATGCAGTGCGTAAGAGTCTTCGGTCGGTAAGGATTTTTTTGCATGCAGAAGGTTGTAGAAGGTTTCACATAGGATTGGGCACATGGGTAAGGGTGCTTAAGGTCGGATTTAGTGAAAAAATCCACATTTAATGCTAAGTACATTGGTAGGTGGTGTAGCATTTATTGCTGAAAGGGGGAAAAATCTATAAGTATGAAGTCGGCATGTTATTATTTACCTTGTTATATTAAGATTGAAGAGCTCTTGTGAACTAGGGCATCCATGAAAAAGAGAGTTGTGTGAAAGAAAGAATCATAGAGATTTAAGTACGTGACTAGGGTTGATCTATAAACCAGAGTGGAAGAAGTACATGGGCATAGGGAAGAGAGTTTTAGAGGAGTACACCATCTTGTGGAAGAGTTTTCCAAGTTAGGGTTCTAGCTAGGGCATGGGAGTAGAAGGATTCTTTCCATGGAGTTGAGCCACAAGATTGAGTAGAGAAAGGAAGAGGAGAAAGAAGAGTTTAGGTTGTAACCCAAAAAGTAAAAATGGCACCAAAGAAGGTGACCATTTCACCAAAGAAGAAGGGAAAAGGGAAACAAAATTCCATAACTAGTTTTAATGAGGAGTGGTATGCAGAGATGCAATACCCAGATGGAGTGTTTTGGGGAAAGAATGGGTATCACACATCAGAAGATGGCCATGAGTGACTACAATCATCACACGAGTACCATAGAGAAGAAAGATGGCATTGGAACTGTTCATCCAACTGATACGAGGACACCAGAAGGAATGTTGATCTATAATGATGAGGTGAAGGTGAAGTTGGGTAAGGCTAGGGTTGTTGCTAAACTATATATGAGTTTCCCTATTTTGGAAAGCCTGAGTGGTTATACCAGTGGTTGATGTCACATACACATGAAGACCACTTCTATTTTGTAGGCCACAAAATGCACATAACCCCTCAACTCATATCAAATTTACTAGCCTGGTTTGTGAAGGGGACTCCATAGATGATGACTTGGAGGATAAGGAGGCCATTAAGGTGACTGTGGAAGCCTATGACTACAAAAGGGTTCACACTACTTTGATATCATAGATATCCCTAACCTATAATGAGGATGGCCACATGCACTTGGTTACCAAGCTGAATGGTCAAGAAAGGTGGACACAAGTAAACAAGGCATGGTTGAATGTATGCCAAAAATTTTAGAAGGAACCATCTACAACTTGTCCACCTTTATTGTAGATGAAATCATTAGTAACACATGAAGGAGGGGACAAGATAATGTTTGAAATATTCTCCTCACCATCATCTTCTCAGAGATTGGAGTGCGATGGGCTAGAGAAGTTCATGTATGGGAGTATCCAGATGAAGATCCCTCACCCACAAAAATATTTGAGAAGTATACTTGTGATACCATGATGGCCACCCATAAGGCGCTGCCTAGAAATGGTACAAGTGAATGTGTGATGCATTTGGGGAAGAGTGGAGGATACCTAGAAACTTCCCATGCTTGTAGATGAAGAGGTTGAGTTTGTTGTATATCAACATTTCTACATTGGAAGATTCACTCTGATGGATGGGACTAAGAGTCCATGGTGCAAATTTCATTCTCTTTCACCACGTAGTATTTCTAGGTAGGGGTCAACCATTTCAAGGAGGCCAAAAGGCTAAGGTTCAACTTGAGTGAGGTAGACCAAGACCACCATGAGCTATGCAGAAAAATCTGTATACCCAAAGAAGCATGCATATGTGGAGAAGTATGTCTCCCACAAAGTGCAGATGATGAAGCCATTGACACTTTGCTAAATTTCTAGAAGGACTACAATGAGAGTATACTTGCATTAGGCCAAATTTTGAGAAGGGTGCCTACCTGAGAAATGATGTCTCCATTCCAAAGACCCCACAGGAGGAAGAAGGTTGCGCTAAGAAGAGGGAGAGAGAAGAAGTGTAGGAGAAGAAGGCACCAAGTGTATAAAACAACACAATCTATGGGTGCACTGCTGAAACAAGCACTAAGCCAAGCACTTACGTGCACGTAGAAGAAGTCCCCAGTTAGGGAAAGACCCTAGAAGAAGAGGTGCCGGAGCAAGAGAAGAGATCCTCCCACACAAGAAGAATCACCAAGGAAGGAGTCACCTATGTTGAAGGGGAAGAAAAGGAAGAGTCTCCTATACTGGAATCACCAGTTAGGAAGAAGCAAAAGGTGGCAGAGAAGGAAGACTCGAGGAGACGAGAGAGTTTGGAGGCCTACAGGGGGTGAGAAGGATGATGATGAGGATGAAGAAGTTTAGAATCATCCCATGTATGATATACATGATTTAGAAGAAGAAATGAAGAGAAGGGTGGTGAAGAGGAAGCAGATGCTCAAGGAGAGGGGTGAGTGAAGAGGTGAACACAAAATATCAGAGGACCCCAAGCCTCACCAAGGAGAAAATAGAAGAGGCCATGGAGAGAGAAGTGGTAGGAATTATCAAAAATTTAGTGGAACAGGAGGTAGAGTGCAAGCGGATGAAGTGCTCAAGGAGATAGAAGAGGAGAGCATTGGAAAAGAGTATGGCGCATGGGGGAGACCCCCTAGCCTAGTAGTAATCTTTCCAAAGGCTACGTGAATAGGTGGGAAGAGCATAGTGGTAACACAAGGGAAAGGAATGGGTTATATCAATGATCCAAGAAAGGTGTTACATGCATGCTTCTAGAGCACCATGCCAATAGAAACAACTCCTAGCCATGTCTTCATTTGATGAAGAAGGCATATACCCATGAACCAGAAAGATGTTATCTTGGGCATTCGAGTCCCACGTTGATGAGCCTAGTTTGAAGTGAGCCAAGGGGCAGCTAATGAAGATGTCTAGAGAAAAAGGAATAAACCCCTAGTGAATGCTCAACAGTTTTCGGATGAGCAATTTTGTAATGCACTCAACAAGGTTTCAGTTGAGGTTGAGGCCAAATTTTTGGGAGGAATGATAGGGTGAGATTCCTAGAAGGGGAATTGGAGAAGAAGAGGAGGAGCTCCTCGAGAAGAGAAAGGACCTAAATAAGAAGAGCTAATCAACACATAGTTAAGGTGTGAAATGAAAGAGGAAAAGGAAAGGGTGTGAAAGTATATAAGAAAATTGAGATGATTATGGATGCTATTGTCTTAAAGCATCCCGACCTAGCACCACCTGAGAAAAAGTATGAATCAACCTTGTAGTTCCTGGAGGATTTGACTCGCATCCTCACAATGGAAAGGTGGCCACTCACCTTAGAGTCTGTAGAGGAGGCATGGCATGTGCTAAAAAAAAGAGAAGCTAAAGGTTGTAGAGATCATCACTCGGTATACCAAACTCCTTGCCAATGTAAAGGCTATTGCATAAATTGTTGAAGCTACTTATGATAATTACTTGTGCTGACAGAGATAGGGTAACAAACATTCTAGTTGCTACACATGAAGTAGAGCTCAAGGAGTTTTAGGAGAAGAATAAGGGGAATATAACAGAAAGGGGATAAGATCCTGGCCGAGGTGGAGAAGAAATCAGAAGCCATCGAGACCTTGTGGGGCTTGATATAAAAAAGCTTGAGGTGGATATAAGGAATTATACCCCCTTCAACATCACCCAAAGGATGGATGCATTTGATGATTTTGGAAAAAAACTGGAAGGGATTGTTGATACTGATGAGTGCCAAAGGGGATGAGATAAGTTTTGAGGAGGTGAGCGCGGATTTAACACTCCTCCTTCAACAATAAACAAATTCTTCTTCATTACCCCATAGTGCAAAGATTCCTTCATTATTTATTCCAAACTTTTAGAGTTATACCATTTTTATTCTTTGAAGAAGAGGTTCCCGAGGATCATAGCACCCCTAAAAAGACCTCATTTTAGAAAGCTATAGAAAAATGGTCAATTTTGTGTGAATGCACAACATGGAGTTTTCCTAATGTGTTAGTGGGACCTCGTTTGCTATAGAAAAATGGTCAATTTTGGTGAAAACATCTTTTCCTAAGTGTGGGACCTTAAATTGGGAAAACTCTCCGTGAGATTGAAAAGGTCCTACTCCTCTGTTTAGGTGTATGCATGCAATTTTTATAAAGGTTCTGATTTAAAATTCCTACTCTAAAACTACCAAGGAGACAAGGTTGAGAGAAGCATGGAAAAGGGAAACAAAACTGAGCTAAAACGGGACGGTGATACACCAAAGGAGTGTTGAACTTCTTGTTTTGTAAAATAGACACAGATCATGGAGATGTAACATCAAAACATGCACAGATTGCTAAAATATAATGAAATATCATAAGACAATAATAAACACATGAGAGGATTGGAAAAGCATTCACAGAACATGCATTATAATTCCCAAGTTTGATACAATGTATTACAATAGCAAGAGGAAAAAAAATGTGTTACAATCTTCATGGGAGGTCTGAAAGTCCTTCAAATCTGCCTACTAAGGAGAAAAGAAGAGCTTGCAGAAGCAAGAATGTCCAACAAAACAAAGGATCGAATCCTTTCCATTTATAGCTGAAGCAAGGAGAGAGAAAAATAGAAAAATAAGCAAATCAGATCTTCTAATTCAACAATCTACCATTAATCCCTTTCAAATCAGCTGTAAACCCATCAAATTGATTCCTTTGTTCTTGTTTTGCGTGTTGGAGGAAAAAGTGATGGATTTTAGCAAAACGCATCTCTCCAAGCAATCTGATCTTGGATTAATGGTGTGAGAAGACATTTTAGGGTTTTTCCCTCATCAAATCGAGTTGATTCTTCATCCTTGGCATGTGGGAGAAGGAAACCATGGTGGATTGAGAAAAAACAACTCATTCAAAGCAATTTGGTTCACATTAAAGGCATGAAAGATTTTTCTAGATTTTTCTTCCTTGAAACCTACAAAAATGATGTTTTTACTCCTCTAATGCATAGAGGAGATCAAGATCTTTCCAACAAGTCTAATTTTTCCCAAATCTGATCTCTGGATCGAAAGATATGCCCATCTAAAGATTTAGGGCAAAATCAGGGCATAAATTTGGGCACAAATTTCAAGGCATGAATTAGGTTGAAAAATGGCAGTGAATTAGATTTGAAAATGGGTCCACAGGCCCAAATTTTAAATTTTTCCATTTTGGAAAAATTTCCCAAAAATCTTCGTAGCTCCACCACTCCGAGACACATGGCACCATTTGATTCATCTGCAGCCGAAGACCTGCCCTTTTTTCCTTCTAATTTCATATTGGGAAAATTTCCTAAAATGTCCATGCCTCGCTCTCCCGATGACACATGTCACCTTCTAATTCATCTCGGGTTCAACCTTTCCCTTTTTCCCTTTTTGCAAAAGTGGGAAAATTTTCCAAAATCCTCCGTGGCCCCACCGCTCCACCACCGATGTAGACACGTGGTGCTCTCTCGATTTTGCTAATGGGATCGCGGGCTCATTTCTTTCCTTTAAGTTTTTAGCCCAAAAGGCTAAGTGCCAAGTTTTCCTCCATGCCTCTACCAATGCATTTTCTTCCTTCATTGGGCTTGTGGCTAAAATTTACCTTTGCGCCTTTAACCAAATACCAAAACTAGAAATCCCCCGATGCCCACCGCTCTGCTTGAAACATGGCATCATTTCATTAATCGCAAGCTTTCCCTAGGAAAATTTCCCATCCAAACTCCACTGAGCCATAACTTGCAAAATACAAAGAGTTAGGAGGAATTCCTTACCTTTCTGAAAGGGGAAAGAATTCTCTATCTGATGAAACAATACCTTGAAAATTTTGAGTTCCTAAAATGTGTAAAAATTTGACTAAGGCACAAAAGGAAGCTAGTTAACCCAAAATAAGAGGGAGCCTATTTTGGTTAACAATTTTGCGACTCTCAGGGGTCATCTGCCTGCTAGATGAAGTGACCAGATTCCTAGAACAATCCATTAGGCATGGAGTCATGAACTCAACTGCTTGTTACTCTCAATTTATTATAAAAATATCTAAGATGAAGAGTTTGAGAGTAGAAAAATTACTTTGACCGGAACAAGATCTCAAAAATATGAATCCTGGGTAACAAAACCTATGCCAAAGAACTTAGGGAAATGTAAATCTAAGCTACATAAAAAATGTGCATAAGCACTTAGAGGAATGAAAAAAATAAGCTAATATGTACAAGGTGAGAAGTTTCCTTGTAGTAGCAATGCTTTAGATGTATTCCATTAACTAGAATCTACAGCTTCCTCACCATCCAATGTATACAATTAGAAGGCATTATTGTTTTGAATTTTGTGACCATGTAGAGGCCACTCCAAATGGCATCAAATTTTGAATGTCTTTCCGGCTTTTCTCGAGTCTACATCCCATTTCAACACTAAATCTCCAACTTGGAAAGTTCTAGCCTTAGCTTTCCTATCAAAGCTTCTCTTGATCAATTCTTGGTCCTTTTCCATTATTTGGGCTACATGATCTCTAGTTTCTTTGAGTTCCATCAATTCCACATATCTAACCTCCATGGGCTCACACTCCAACAATTCCAATTGCTTCACGAGTTCCAATGTTGGAAACTCAAGTGATATAGGTAAGACTACCTATTTCCCATAAACAAATCTGAATGGAGAGTTTCTGTGGATCTCTTAGGAGTTATCCTATCAGTCCATAAAGATGATTTGAGCTTAGTGTTCCAAAACCTCTATTTTTCATCAAGAGTCCTCTTGATAATCCTTAATAGATTCTTGTTTGTGGACTCGGCTTGGCCATTCCCTTGAGGGTAATAATTTGATGAAGTGCTCAAATAGATCCCATTTCTAACAGCCCATTCAGCTTACCTTTGATCATATGAATTCCAACGCATTATCTGATATTATAGTTAAAAGTATACCAAATCTTGTTGCTATCCCCTCATAGAAGTCTAGAATGCTAGATTCATTTGCCTCTTTGAGTTCCACCACCTCAGTCCATTTGGTGAAGTAGTCTGTTGCTGTTAGAATCCATTTGTGCCCTTGGATTGAGTTTGGATTAATGAATCCAATGAAGTCCAAACCCCATTGCATGAATGGTTGGTCAACTGATATTGGGTGCAATGGAAGTTCTGCTAACCTCTCTTTTCCTGTGAAGAATGCACAATTCTTACACCTCTTGATCCATGCATAACAATCACTAAACACTTTGGGCCAATAATAACCAGCCTTCATGATCTTGAGAGCTATCACTCTTAGAGAAAAATGACCCCCAGCTGATCCATTATGGAACTCTTCTAACATTTTCTCAATTTTATTTGTCCCAATGCACCTCAACAACACTCCATTGATATCTTTTTTGAACAAGATGCCATCAACAAGTACATACAGAATAGCATGCAATCTAAAGTGTCTTCTTTTGGCTTTGTTCATCTCTGGAGGGCATAGGCCTATTTGTAAGAAGTGCATTATGTCTTGGGTCTAGCAAGGAGTGAGCACACCACCATTTTCTTCTTGAACATCTCTTTGTTCTTGGTCTGTCTGCAGCACCAAAACAACATTCTTCTCTTTGCTTACTTCAATTGGTTGACTCAAGGACAATTTCTCACACAATCCCTTTACTTAGACCACCTTGGTGAATTTTATCTCAATGTTATACTCCATGACATGAGTAATCCACCCTACACATTTTTCATTTAGATCTTTGTTGAGGAGGAAGTATTTAACTTCCACATGAGAAACCAAGAATGAACCTTGTTATTTGAAACTAGATGATTAAATTTCCTTAAGCTCCCAATCAATGCAACAACATGCTTCTCAATGAAGGAATACCTTACTTCATAGTCCTCCAAGCTTTGGCTAAACAATGTAATTGGATGCTCTGCATTTTCTTTGTTCTGTTGTACTAAAATTGTAGAAATTGTGTCGCCACCACCAAATGCATAAAGGATGAAGTCTTTGGAGAAATTTGGGTTAATGAGAGTTTGAGCCCATGAGATAGCTTCTTTGATTACCTCAAAACTTTCCTTATCTTCAGCTATCCATTTGAATGCCACACTTTTCTTCAACACCATAGTTATTGGCTTGATAAGGACTACAAATTTTCGACAAACCTTTGAAAAAATTGATTCTTCCCAAGAAACTTTGAAGAGCCTTCTTATGACTTGGAAATGGAAGTGCTCTTATTGCTTCAACCCTCTCTGGATCAATTGCTAACCCTTCTTTAGAAATAATGTGGCCTAGGAGCTTTCCTTCATGAGCTAGGAATATGCATTTTTTGGGATTCAAGGATACTCCAAATCTTCTACATCTTTGGAACACTTGTCTCAAATGAAAGATATGGTCTACTACACTTTTAGAAAATACAGTAATATCATCTAGGTATATCAACACTATTTTGTTGATCAATCCCTTAAATTCCATATCCATCGCCCTTTAGAAAGTAGCTCTCGGCGTTAGACAGCCCAAATGACATTTTTCTATATACATAGGTTCCCTTTTGGTGGTGAAGGCTATTTTGGACTGATTGTCTTCCTTTACCATGATCTGATTATACCTTGAATAACCATCTAGCAATGAAAACCTCTCGGATCTAGTAACAACTTGCAAAATCCGCCCCATAGAAGGAAGTGGGTAGTGATCCTCGAGGGATGCTCTGCTTCAAATCTCTAAAGTCTACACATAACCTGATTTCTCCACTCTTCTTTCTAACTCGGAACCAAGTTTTCAACCCATCTTGAATGCTTGATGGGAATATGATACTTTCCTCTATTAAATTATTCAATTCCTTCATCATGAGAGGCTCAAGGTGTGGATTGACTGGTCTCTATTTTTTCCGATGGGCTTAACACTTGGATCTAGTTCAATTGTGTGTTGAGATAGCTTGGGATTGAAACATCTCAATTATTAATATCTCCAAGAAAATACATTTGGGAACTCTTTGCAAAGTTACATGAATTCATACCTTTCTTTCTTGGTTGTCACTTTACCAATTTGAAGTGATTTGCCTTCTCCAATCGAGATGGGCTCTAAATCCTCTCCTTGACTTGGATGTTTTATTTCTCCTACCTAAATTGATCATTAGGATTGAAGATAGACTCTAAAGTCACAAGTCATTTCAGAATTTTGTTGGTTCTCAACCTGTACCACTTGATCACCGTATCATTTGTTCCAATTTTATTTGATTTTTAGTGAGAACTCAGCTTCCTCTTGTGAGACATTGATGATTTTTAGTCACTCTCAAACACTTTCCAACTTGCATTATTGTCTGGCACTAATGGCCTCACAATCACATGGATGTTTGGCTATATTTTATCTCTTTTGATACTCTCCAAAACATCAAAAATTTCTCCAATTGCTGCAAGCCTATCAGCAGCTTGGTTCTCTTTCCTAGGGATGGAGTTGCTTTGCCAAAGCCATCAAAATCCTCAATGAGATCCCACACCCTATTCTTATAACTCATGATCAGGTCATTCTTGGCAGCATGCTATACTTTAACTTGATTAAGAATCATCTCACTATCACCAAAGACTTGTAAGTTTTTATGCTTCTCTTCCTTGACCAATGCAATCCATGTATCAAAGCTTCATATTCAGCGGTGTTGTTAGACCATGCAAACTAAAATCTAAAAGTTGAATAATATTGAATTCCTTGAGGTGAAAAAATTATATCTCCTCTTCCTACACCTTGTCTAATTCTTGATCCATCAAATAACAACTACCATACCTCATTGTCATCTCTATGGTCTTGCTTGGTGATGCAAGGAAGAGGCTGATTTTCTTCATGCATGTAATAGAATCCTAGTTTAGATTCCTCTATTTCCTTATAGGGATAAAAAGCATGTACCTTTCTTTCCCATTCATCAAGAGTAAAATCTAGAATGCTTTTAACTTTGGTGTTAGCTTCATGTGTGCTTGGATAATCCTCTTGATCAAACACTGAATAGTTGGCATTGATTGGGCTTGGAGTATGAGGCTCAATGTGAAAGTTTGCAATAGGTTCGAACCTTATTGTGGCCTTGTCTCCACACCTTGTCCTAAATAGAATGTGTGATAAGTTAGAAGATAGGTAGCCTCTAATTCTAGCTTTGAAATCCCTTGAAAAACATATGGCAAAGAGTGGTGGAAAATCTATCACTGACACATCTTACAAACAAAGTGACATTAGGGCATGCATGCAAAGTAAGGCTCAAATATTTAATTACCCAAACTGTTACTACTACTATCCCATCTAATTTCACCACCCCCTTAGATATGACTTCATATTGAAGGCCCAGCTGATCAACTATTTTCTTGGGCATCACGGAAATACTTGCCCCAGAATCAATCATACAATTATGTACTAGTTTATCCCCAATGATCAATGAAACATATAATGGATGGGGCTTCAAAATTTTACCTTGTTCTCCTCCATGATTCCCCTGGATGAGTAGAATTTGTGAGTACCTTCTCTTACATATGAGCTAGCTGATTTGAGGTTGACCAATTCTTCATGGCATCTTGCAATAGATCCCTTTTTCCTGGGATGGATAGTGACTCCCACATAGATATGTTCACATTAGTCTTCTTCATTTGTTCAATGATGTTAAATGGGGATGAACCATCTCTTTACTTCCCTTTATTCTAGCACATTATTTTCTTGTACATGGGCTACAATAGATGGCATTTGATCTGGTCTAGTAGGTTGTTTGGGCTATCCTTGCACATTTGGAATTGCATTTTTCTTGCCAACACCTTGTGGAGTGATGGAAGGTTGTGAATCACTTGGATCTAATGACTGCCCTTCACCAATATTCCTCTTCTTTGACCATGTGTTAGCTGCTACACTCTGAGAAGGTGTTTGATTCATACCACAAAAATATTCAACCTGCCAATTCACAAGTGTAGTCTCATTTGGAGTTGTATCTTGTTGAGATGTCCCTTATTGTTGGTTTTTTCTCAACTCGCTTCACTCTCTACACCATTTTTGTCACCATCAAGGCTTAGTTCAAAGCACCATTAAAGCACATAGATTGGTTGTGAGGTTCATTACATGGGAAACACCAGTCATACTCTTGAGCTATATTATTTTACACTGGCGTTAAGGCTTTAGAGGTAGATGCAACATTGGGGTTATAGGGATCAAATGGTCTATTGGGCAGAGGCCTTACTTGATTTTGATTCGTAGCTAGGTTAGGTGGCCTATTAGGGTGATATGGTTGTCTATTAGGCTAAGTTTGAAGCAAATAAGAAGGCCTAACACTTTGAGCTTGCTGTCTCTTAGTGTAACCAGCTCATTGCCCAAATTTTGCAATTGTTTCATAACTTCTTAAAGCTCATTTGAGGCACTAGAGGATGAAGTAGAAGTTTCATTTGAACTTTGGTTTCTAAGGGTTGGAATAGGAGCCAAAGTAAGAGCTTGACTAGTACTTGGGCTTCCCAACTCTAGATATAAGGGTATAGGAGGCCTAGGTGCAAGTTTACTAGCTTGGATAAAATAATTCTCATCCCTAACGGTGATATTGTAAGCTGCAGGTAGAGTTACACCTCCCATGGTTTGGATCAACATAAAAATGTCAAAATTTAAAGCCTTGAGAAAGTATAAGAAAGCACCTTGAGTTGTTGGCCTCACTTTGTCAATGGGATTATAACCCATGTTCTATGAAATCTAAAATTGAAGTCTATTAGCTGCTCATTAGGGGCTCTCTTGATTTTTTTAGTTACCCCAATAGAGATAAGTTGTCCCCTTTCTCTCCAAATTGGTTATGTGGTGCTGTGTACAACTAGTTTCAATTTTGGATAGAGCCTGACTCAAGGCTCCTGAACTATTGCAAGGATTTCCATTTGAATGAAGATGTCAAAAATTTGACAACAATATCATGGATTCCAAAAACATTAGCAATGTCTTTGACATGATCACTAAGAGTGGTCTAATTTTCTTTAGTAAAGTATGGGATGTTCTTCAATGTTATAATTGGAACTAGGTTTTGTGTATTGAGAGCAAGTGCGATGCTACCAAGAAATTTGACATAAGGATTGGGTTATGCCATTCGATTAGCTTGAGAACCCTTGTTGATTGGATGAAAGGTCTACCAGGTGGAGGAGTTGATAGAGTTCTCATTTGGTGGAGATGGAGCCCTTTGAATCCTTATTCCCATTTCTCCTCTTTCTAGGGATAATTGCAGATAGTTAAACAATCCCTCTTCTTTGGTCCTTGACCTTGTTTAGATCCTTCTCATGAATATTCAATCTTGGATTGCTGAAACTAGTTGATTCTATCCTTTTGGAGTCACCAGATGTCCAAATAGAGGCTCTTTGAAGCAATAAAGTTACAACAATTGCACATAAACTTTGTTGTAATGAAGATGAATACCTCTAAGGTCCCACCGGTGTGTCAAAAGCTGTTAGTGAAAATTCACAAAGACACCCTAAAATGACCTCGGATCTATTGTAGATAAAATATTAATTTGGTGTGAATACACAACATGCTATTTTCCCTAAGTGGGGGCCTTGTAAATTGGGAAAACTATTCAAATTGAGGTTGGATCCTACTCCTATATTTAGGTGTATGCATGTAATTTTTGTAGAGGTTCGATTCAAAATTCCTACTCTGAAACTACCAAAGATATAGGGTTGAGAGAAGCATGGAAAAGGGAAACAAAACTGAGTTAAAATAGGATGGTTATACACCAAAGGAGTGGTGAACTTCTTATTTTGTAAAATAGACATAGATCATGGAGATACAACATCAAAACATGCAGATTGCTAAAATATAATGAAATATCAAGACAATAATAAAAACATGAGAGGATTGGAAAATCATTCACAAAACATGCATTATCATTCCCAAGTTTGATACAATGCATTACAATAGAAAGAGGAAAAAAACATGCCACAGCTTCTTCATGGGAGGTCGAAAGTCCTTCAAATCTTCCCCGCAAAGGAGAAAAGAAGAGCTTGCGAAGTAAGAATGTCTAACAAAACAAAGGATTGAATCCTTTCAATTCATAGCTGAAGCAAGGAGAGATAAAAACATAAAAAAGAAGCAAATTATATCTTCTAATTCAATAATTCACCATTAATCCCTTTCAAATCAGCCTCGCAAACCCATCAAATCGATTCCATTGCTCCTATTTTGTGTGTTGGAGGAAAAAGTGATGGATTTTAGCAAAATGCATCTCTCTAAGAAATCTGATCTTGGATTAATGGTGTGAGAAGAAATTTTAGGTTTTTTCCTCATCAAATTGAGTTGATTCTTCATCCTTGGCATACGGGAGAAGGAAACCATGGCGGATTGAGAAAAAAACAACTCATTTGAAGAAATCTAGTTTGCATTAAAGGCATGACAGACGTTTCTAGATTTTTCTTCCTTGAAAACTGCAAAAAAATGATGTTTTTACTCCTCTAATGCATAGAGGAGATCAAGATCTTTCCAACGAGTCTGATTTTGCCCAAATCTGATCTCTGGATCAAAAGATATGCCCATCTAAAGATTTAGGGAAAAATTAGGGCATAAATTTGGGCAAAAATTTCAAGGCATGAATTAGGTCGAAAAATGACGGTGAATCAGATTTGAAAATAGGTCCACAAGCCCAAATTTTAAAATTTTCCCTTTTGGAAAAATTTCCCAAAATCTTCGTTGCCACACCTCTCCGAGACACGTGGCACCTTTTGATTCATTCGCAGGATGAAGACCTACCCTTGTTTCCCTTCGATTTCATATTGGGAAAATTTCCCAAACAATTTTGTGCCCCGCTCTCCTAATGACATGTGTTGGCTTCTAATTCATCTACGGGATCAACCTTTCCCTTTTTCCCTTTTTGTGAAATTAGGAAAATTTTCCAAAATACTCCACGGCACCACGTGGCGCTCTCCGATTCACCGATGGGATCATGGGCTCATTTCTTTCCTTTATGTTTTTAGCCAAAAATTCTAAGTGCCAAGTTTTCCTCCGTGCCTCCGTCCAATACATTTCCTTCCTTTGTCAGTCTACGGGCCAAAATTTTCCTTTGCACCCTTTGACCAAATGCCAAAAATATAAATCCCCCGATGCCCACCAATCTACCTTGAAACGTGGCATCATTTTATTGGTTGCATGGCCTGCCCTAGGAAAATTTCCCCTCCAAACTCTATCGAGCCATAACTTGAAAAATACAAGGAGTTAGGAGGACTTCCTTACCTTTCCTAGGAAAGGGGAAGAATTCTCTATCCGATGATAAAATACCTAGAAAATTTTTGAGTGCCTAAAATGTGTAAAAATTTGACTGAGGCACAAAAGGAAGCTAGTTAACCCAAAATAAGAGGGAGCTTATTTTGGTTAACAGTGATGTAGAGTGGATAAGGTGTCGAATGAAAATTTGGTGGTCAAGAAAGGAATATTCCATGTGATGGAAGGATCCAGAAAGACATCATTGTAGAGAGTGGAGATCCCGGATGGGAATAAGCATGCTCCATTAGAGGACCACCTTGACACTTGGCGACCGATCTACTACTTGAAAGGCATGGTGGTGGGTGATGCAACTATATATAGAGATGATCAGGTAAAATAAGGGGGTGCTATAAAGGAAAAGAGCGTGAATAGAGAGAATAGAAGGAAAAGCTATGAAAAATAATAAAAAGGTTCTAGAGAATTGGGGTTCTCATTTAGAGGACTATAGGAGTAATAACTTGTCTAGAGGGATGGGTCTGTGATAATATTTTTGTAATATGGGAAGCATAGTTAGGACTTCTGATGAATGAATCTTATCTCAGTATTGATATATTGTCCTTTCACGGCCTTAGTGAATGTAATATGGTTTCGAATTGTGATCAATATGAAATATATGGCTCTGTTCTAAATATGTATTTTCATTGGTGTATAGCCTAGTGCATCCCCTTTATGGTATGAATCATATATGTTATTTTTTTATGTTTCTCCCGTTATCAAACTAGGTATAATGATATAATAACTCATCTTAAATCTCTAAAAATTAATGCATGGTTCTTTACCTTTTACATCTAAGTTTATGTCATTAAGAAATGTATTCTTAAAAGACTCACATAAAGGAGGGGCTCAAGTGCTTGTGCGTGCCTCATGTGAGCACCTCACACTTGTTTTGTGATAGGATGACATGCATGGGATTATATTTTTGTTATAAGGGCATAAAAATGACTACAGAGGTCCCGAAACATAACCAAAATGTAGTCTTGTTTATTTACACACTAATGCTATATGCACTAGTACCTCATCTAAAGAGATCTGAGTGCTCACCCAAAGCATGCGTAGCTTCCAGTGTCCTTCCTTTTTTATGCTTACCAAGATGTTAGCATGCATAAACATAATGATAATTCACCAAGTAATCAATAAAGTATTCAATACCATTGCATACAATCACTTTGGAAACACATGTAATAAGGAAACATATCAGTTAAACAAAAATTAAGATCAATTAAATAAACATACCACCATACTTAGTTACATCAACGATCATAATCCAACAAAAATTATCCATTAATCTTCAAGACCAATTACATAATTAGAATTTCCCCTTCACCACCTATACACTTCCAAATAATAGGCGTGCCCAAAAATAGCCATGCGTACTTACATGCATTCTTTATTAAACACTTGTTAATAATAGATTATCTAAGAATATCATACTTAAATCTTATTAATGGCTAAATCCATGAATGTGCTTTAATCCCTGATCTATATGTGCTTTCTCCAAAATTTCCATTGCTTAATCACCAAGTTATCCTTCTTTAATCCTTTTCTTGGTGAACAATCCAAGTCTAAATTTATCCTTCCCTCGAAGACAAATTAAGTCCTTATTTAATCTACCTATATACATAGTCCCATATGTAATCATGTTCCTCTCAAAGTGTGTGTCCTCTTACATGCTATCCAAACTCCTCTATGCACATGCGTACCTACACGTAAGCCTTCATCCCTCTTGGTACTTAGTCAATTATGGAAAACAACATTCATCCAAGGTCCTCCTTATGATCCTCAAAATATTCTTATTTGTGGACTCATCTTGCCCATTACCTTGGGGGTAATAGTTTGAAGAGTTTCTGAAATAGATGTCATTGTTGACAATCTAGTCGATATTTTTGTGCGAAGAAAATCTAGAGGATTATCGAAATTATTGTGGAAGGAACACCAAACCTGGTCACAATGCCTTTATAGAAGTCTAGAATGCTAGCCTCACTTTCTTCCTTTAGTGTGATTAAGAAAAATATGGAAACAAATGCCTAATCTGATTCTATGTAACAAGAAAATAAACAAGCAATTAAGTAAAAAAAGTAACCCAATCTACACTAATCTAGAAAATGTAAAACCCTAGTTGAAAATAAGAGATAAGATGACCTAGCTATTTTGTAATTAATTCTTGGCTATGCTAAAGTGAAAACCATGTGAAAATAGAGGGAGAAGTTTCACTCAGCCTAAAAAATGTACCAGTGGCGCTTCCTAGACTGGGGTGCCTAGAAAGGAGCAAAGGCGCCAGCCGTGGTGCCGTAAACCTATTTTTGGCACTGTGGATCTGCTTAAAATATCGAAAACCATCTCCAATTGGTCATAAGGGATTTTTGTCCTATTCCTTTGGTCACTAGTATGACATATGATGATTTCCAAGGTTGTTGATAACCTACCATAAAATATTGACCTATAGAACCCTCAAAAGCACATGAAATCCCAAAAAGAAAAGAATGCATATAAGGGGTCGGACTATCCTTAGGTATCAAATGAGTGAAATTATGACTGATTGTTGCACCACATTTTAGACCCAATGTAGTTCTAGGTGTGTGCGTGTAAAATTATGCCCTATGTGGCTTTTGTGCGTGTCTCACTTTACAAAGAGCAAGTAGCTATATGCAAAGAAATGTAATAGATGTGTGTATGGAATAGAATGAACTTCCCCTCCTATGAAGTGTATGTAGAAGAATGTAGTAATTTACCCTTGAATGGATGTTTGAATTATATTGAAAACCTTTGGATGCAAACAATTGGTACCTAGATTTAATCTCCTTCAAAGGACAAGCAACATCATGGATTTGACAAGAGACTTAGGGAAGATAGATAATTATATATGTCATTTTATAGTCGGGAAGCATAATATCTAAATTTTTAGCACTCGGATTTGAAGAAGTGGGTAGCACCTTAAAAGGATGTGATCTTATCCTAATTATTTTAGGTTGTGCCTTTAAATCAAGGTAAGAGAACCTATTTTATAACCTCTCATTATTGAAGAATGTTGGTAAATCCTTCGTTTACACAAATTTTATAGAGAAGACCTTGGGAAAATATGATCAACACACCAAATATGACTCTCATGAGTTGTCACTTCTAGATTATGGAGATATTTTCAATACAAGGCAAAGGTTACTAAAGACATTAAGAGATCCTGATTGTTCTGCATATTTTTGCAAGTAGATTTTGTTCCTTTATTGATACATAGGGCAAACAGGGGTAGTTAAAGGTGGAAATGGTTTTTAAATGATTTTGGTGGGAGATGAAGCAGGATAAATTTTATTATACCGATCTTTGGAGGGAGTTCACAATAATGAACAACTTCACAACATAAAGCTTTAGAACTCACAATACGTTCCTTCAATAGAAGGCGTGCTTCAATGGAGGCTCGATCAACACATTTTCACATAATATTTGAGAATCCAACACGAAGGCTCATATTGGAAGACTCAATTAAACACTAAGTTTTTTTATTAATCATGCCTAAGGTACACCCGAAGAATTACAAACAATATTTATCAACAAATGATAGTGAATTGATTTTAAATTTGTTTATCTTATCCAAGATGAAATATCTTCTTGAAATGAAATTACAAATACCATTAGATTGTCACATGTACGAGATCCTATGTGATTTCACAAAAAATTTAGTGTAATATTGCAATAGGAATGAAAGAAACTATTTATAGACATTCTGAAAATAAATCAAACACAAATTTTCTACAGATTAGACACAGACTAATTCTAAAATTGCTTAGATTAATTAGCAGGGGAAAGCTTCTAGAGCAATCTCGAGCTTGTCAATGGCTATACATTTGCAACCAACCCGACAAGATAGAAAATATAACACATAAGAAAATAACAGTAATCTCAGCTTTGGTATCTCGGAAGATGAATTTCTCAAAAAAATTTCTCAAGAATTCAAACTCGACCTTTTGCAATAGTACTCTCATTGCATTTATAATACACCCTTTACATCTAATTTTCCCCCAAAAGAGAAATATTAACAGAACCTTTGTTGCACATATTGGATCATGATTTACGTAAAGTGACATTCAATGATTTGTAAAAAGTTGTCGTGTGTTTCCAAAAAGGTGAATCATTACAAATATTTGCATATTATTCTAACTCGGAGGCATATTCTTCATCCTCGCGCCTATAACCCCTTTTACCCTCATCATTTTTCCCTCTCAAATTTTATTCTCAGAACTTTTTGTATTTGGCATTTTGCACTTTTGCATGAGCCCAAGAAAAATCCACTCCAAAAGTACCTCATATTTACAAATTGAGCTCCCAAATTGATTCAATTGAACTTTGCAGACCAAAATGACATAAATATTCCAAAAATTGATGAAGAATGATGCAAAAAATGCATCTCCAAACATCCTAGAGCTTTAATGGTAGAAAAATCAAATGAAATGCACATTTACTATTGATCCTGCCTTTCAAATTTTAATCTAAGCCTTCCACGTGGAAAAATGTGATTGGAAACAAGCTTGGGAGCACTTTTTGATATTTTATAACTTTTGGAAAAAAGTAAAATTTTGAAATTTTTCTCCACCCCTTCGCCCTTAGAAAATGGGCTTGACACATGTCCCAATGTGGGTCCCAAAGGAACCGTAACTTGATTATGCTATTTTACCTCATTTTTGGAAAAAGGAAAATTTTCCAAATTTTCCCCGCAGCTCTGCCCTTCCACCTTTAGCTTATGATGTGGGTTCCAGCAGACCTACACTTCATTTTTTCAATTTATACTTATTTTCCAAAAAGGAAAAACTTCCACATTTTCCTGTGGGCCCGCACCTCCATTTTTGACTATTCAACGCTAGCATTACTTTCCTATTGGGGATGCACTTCTAATTATAATTTTATCTCTTTTTACAAAAGGTCAAAACCTTAAATAATCCCGAAGCTTTGTTTCTCCATCTCTCCGCCCGCCACGTGTCTCAACAAAGGCATTTTGAGATGGTCCTGTTATCCCGTAATCACGGAACCCCCGTGCATATATATGAACTCACAAAGTGTGATTGGATAACATGGGTACTATCTCCAAGTTATGGGACTTGCTACTTGAGACAGATGACCTCCGAGAGAAAGCTGGTTCTTGCTCCTAAACTACCTGCCACAATCTACTCTAATGCAGGATAAGCTAACTATTCTAATCTAAATTTCCAAGGGACCAGGGAGAGAGAATACATAAAATGAAAGCCTACACTAAAGTGGTGATACACCAGAAAAGGAGGGTGTGAGAGTAATCTCCAAATGTGTGAAATACAGAGGGAAAGTGCACACTAGAAGAGGTGATGACAGTTCACCATAATCTAGCAAAATGCATTCACAACAATATTCCAAGCATACACAATGTTAGTGAATTCCTACAAGAACATAATAATAGACACAATATTCTTGTAGAAAGATAAAAGGGGCAAGAAGAATGCAAGAAAACACAGCAGGGGAAGATACATCCACAAACTTTGTATTTTATTGCTTCCTGGTATGCACAGTTCAGTCTATTACAAGATAAGGGCCTGGATCACCATGCAAGGAGTCCACTACAAGGGCCTGCAACACACTGGCTTCACAAAGCAATTTTGACAGAGCTTTGCTACCCAAAAACTCTCTCCTTTACAATGAGCCCAACACTCCAATTTATAGAAAAAATGAGAAGGAGAAGAGAAGGGAAAATGGAAATCCCGAAATCTGTCCTTCAACCACCTGTAAGAAGCATTAAATTGAGTGAAATGATTGTATATTACTTGCAAAAGGCTCCCCATACTGTCCCATGTGCTGCAGCAGAGAAAGAATGATGACCATGCCTCTTAATTGCACTCCCAGCTACCAAATAAAACACTGTTCTGAACCTGGCCACGTTTTCTTAAAAACTCAATTAATTTCTAATCAAATCCATAATTTCTTGATTTTTGTGCATTAGGCTCGGAACCATGATTCCAATGGTACAAATTTTGTGCAATTTCGTTGAGAAATGCAAAATTTATGGCCTTCTGAGTGCGGGCAGCTATTTTGGGTCTGGCAGGCGTTTTCTGTCATTTGACGGGAATGAACATTAACTGAATGGAGCCGAATATGTTTCTCCTAATTAAATATATCTACCCTCATTAAAAATAATAAATCCAGTTTCTGTGGCGTAGAGGACGTCGTTCTCGCCCGTAAAGTCCAATTTTGTGAAAATCGAGCTCGAGTCAAAAGTTATGGCCGCTTTGAAGTTTCGCAGTCAAATGTTGACTTTTCCTCTTCTCGTCTTCGCCCATTTCGTGCTTTCGTGTCCCACGCGTCCCTCGCGTACTTTTGTCCCGGCTGTCCCGAAAAAACTCTTCCTTCGGGTGATCCGCGCTTTCACGTCCCACGCGTCCCTCGCGTACTTTTGTCCCGGCTGTCCCGGACGATCCTTCGCCCATTTCGCGCTTTCGCGTCCCACGCGTCCCTCGCGTACTTTTGTCCCAGCTGTCCCGGACGAACCTTCACCCATTTTGCACTTTCACGTCCCACGCGTCCCTCGCGTACTTTTGTCCTGGCTGTCCCGGAGACCAAGACTTAGCCATTTTTCATGATTTTTCCTGGCCCGAGCCTGTCTTCTGCAACCTTTCCACATTTTTTCAGAGCTTGCTCTTTCTTTCTTGGCCAGGGGAGTTAGAAAAAATCTGAGGGGACCCCAGCAACATGATGCTTTGCCTTGAATCAATATAATTGCTTGGGACTAAAGAATTTGATGCATGTTATCAAAATTTACCTTGGGGGTGAATTTTGGATAACAATTTGGTGACTCAATGCGGGTTATCCGCCACCGATGATGAAGAACGGCCAGCTGCTTGTGGAAATCCATTGGGCATGGAGTCTATTTGATAATCTCTCAGCTGATCTGAAATTTGAAAGCTTGTATCAATGAGCCATTTGACATTTGTTGAGCTGGTTTTCCCATGGCTGCAAATTCTTTTCCAGGAGCTTGATGAACTGCAAACATGCACATACTAGAAGCAATAGGACATGTGCACAAGCACTTAGGGAAATAAAAACTACTCTAACAGTAGTACAATGTGCATAAGCACTTAGAGGAATGGAAAATCTAGATTAATATTTACAAGGATGAGAAGCTATCTTTCTAGTAGCAACGTTTGAGATAGATTCCATTGACCGGAATCTGTAATTCTTCACCATCCAACTTAGCCAATTGGAAAGCATTGCTACCTTTGCATTCAATGATCATATACACCACTCCGATGGCATCAAACTTGGAGTGCTTTCCTGGTTTTGCATGATCAGCATCCCACTTCAGTACCAAATCTCCAGTTTGCAATATCCTGGCCTTAGCTTTCTTGTCAAAACTCTTTTTGACCAATGCTTTATCCTTTTCTATGGTCTGTATTGCATGCTCTCTTGTCTCTTCTAATTCCATCAGCTCTGCATACCTGATTTCCATAGGTTCAAACTCAGCTAGTTCCAACTGTTTCATGAGTTCCAATGCTGGCAACTCGAGTGATATGGGTAGAACTGCTTCCTTTCCGTACACAAGCTTGTATGGAGAGCTTCCTGTAGACCTCTTGGGTGTGATCCTATCAGCCCATAGGGCTGATTTGAGCTTTGTGTGCCAAGTTCTTTGATTTTCATCCAGAGTCCTCCTGATGATTCTTAGTAGGTTCTTGTTTGTAGACTCGGCTTGGCCATTACCTTGAGGGTAATAGTTCGATGAAGTGCTGAGATACACACAATTCTTGACAGCCCATTCAGTGATCTTTGTGCCAAGGAATGCCAATGCATTGTCTAATATGATAGTCGCAGGGGCACCAAACCTCGTGACTATCCCTTCATAAAAATCTAAGATATTAGATTCATTTGCCTCCTTGAGTGCCACCGCTTGACCACTTGGTGAAATAGTCCATCATTGTAAGAATCCACTTGTGACCTTGACTCGGGTGGGATTGATAACCCCAATGAAGTCCAATCCCCATTGCATGAATGGCTGATTTACTGAAATTGGACGAAGGGGCAGCGCTGCTAACCTTTCTTTCCCCGTGAAGAATGCACATTTCCTACATTTCTTGACCCATGAGTAACAATCATTGAACACAGTAGGCCAATAGTAACCAGCTTTCATGATTTTGAGAGCTGTCACTCGTGGAGCAAAGTGGCCTCCTGCTTCCCCGTCATGGAACTCGTGTAAGATCTTCTCAACTTGACCTGTTCCAATGCATCTTAATAGAACACCATTGATGTCCTTCTTGAACAAAACTCCGTCAACAAGCACATATGGAATGGCTTGTAATCTGAAGTATCTCCTTTTTGCTTTGCTCACTTCTAGAGGGCACAAGCCTGTCTGGAGGTAATGCACAAGGTCTTGAGTCCAACATGGGACGGGTGCATCATCAGCTGGTTGTTCTTGATCATTCTGTAGTAGCAGGACAACATCCTCTTCACTTTTTGGCTCGTCTGATTGTTTGGAAGCGAGCTGCTCACACAAGCCTTTGCCACGAACTAGCTTGGTCACTTTGATTTCAATATCATATTCCATCACCCGAGTGATCCAACCTGCTCTCTTCTCGTTTAAATCCTTGTTTAGGAGGAAGTCCTTGACACCAGCATGAGACACCAGTAGTTGAATCTTATTGTTTGAGACCAAATGTCTGAACTTCTTCAAGCTCCTGATGACAGCAAGGACATGCTTTTCAATGAAAGAATACTTTATTTTGTAATCTTCCAAGGTTTGACTGAAGAATGCTATGGGCTGTTCTGAACCTTCTCTATTCAGCTGTGTCAAGATAGCTGAGATTGTATCTGATCCTCCAAACGCATACAACATGAAGTCCTTTGAAAAATCTGGGTTGATAAGAGTTGGAGCTTGTGATATTGCATGCTTGATGTCTTCAAAACTCTCTTTGCCTTCTGCTGTCCATTTGAATGCCAGATTCTTCTTCAACATCATTGTTAGAGGCTTCACAAGAGTGGCAAAATTAGGCACAAATCTGCGGACAAAGTTTATCCTTCCTAAGAAGCTTTGGAGAGATTTCTTGTGGTGTGGCAATGGAAGCATTCGGATGGCTTCAACCCTTTCAGGATCAATTGTTAGCCCTTCCCTAGAGACGATGTGGCCCAACAGTTTGCCTTCATGTGCCAAGAATACACACTTCTTTGGATTCAATGACACTCCGAACCTTCTACACCTCTGAAATACTTGTCTGAGGTGAAAGAGATGGTCTGCTGCATTCTTTGAGAAGATAGTGATATCATCCAGGTATACCAGCACTATCTTGTTGATCAAGCCTTTGAACGCCATATCCATAGCTCGCTGAAATGTTGCTCCGGCATTTGACAGTCCAAATGGCATCTTCTTGTAAGCATATGTGCCCCATTTTGTAGTGAAGGCCATTTTGAATTGATCTTCTTCTTTCACCAATATCTAATTATAGCCTGAATATCCATCTAGCAATGAAAACCTTTCTGAACCAGCTAGAACCTGGAATATTTGTTCCATTGATGGAAGCGGATAATGATCCTTGAGTGATGCTCTATTTAGATCGCGAAGTCCACACACAATCTTATTTCTCCGTTTCTCTTTCTTACCGGCACCAAGTTTGCAACCCAACTTGAGTGTTTGATGGGGAAGATGATACTGGCCTCAATGAGCTTGCCTAACTCTTTTCTCATGAGAGGCTCGATATGAGGATTTACTGGCCTTTGCTTTTTCCTGACAGGCTTGGATTCCGGATCCAACTCAATAGTATGTTGTGCCAATTTTGGGTTGAAACCTCTTAAATCTTTGTAAGTCCAAGAAAAGACATCTGGGAATTCTTGACAAAGCTGAACAAAATCAGATTTCTCTTGTGGAGTACTTACTTTGCCAATTTGCAATGTCTTGCCTTCATCTACTAAGATAGGTTCTGAATCTTCACCCTTTACTTGAATGTTCGCCTTCTCCTTCCGGAACTGATCATTTGGGTTGAAGATTGACTCCAAGGTTATGAGGCCTTTTGGTAATTTGTTGGTTCTCAGCTGCACCACTTGGTCACCATACTGCTGCTCCAACTTGTCTTGATTCTGGCGGAGAACTCAGCTTCTTCTTGTAGGAAATTAACAATTTGCTGATCATTCTCGAAGACTTGCCAACTTGTGTTGTTATCCTGGAACAGCTG
The DNA here is from genome assembly GCA_018340775.1 of Taxus wallichiana var. yunnanensis. Lineage (NCBI taxonomy): Eukaryota > Viridiplantae > Streptophyta > Pinopsida > Cupressales > Taxaceae > Taxus > Taxus wallichiana. The sequence goes on from CM031242.1 coordinate 243,116,046, forward strand.
GTCTTATAACCACTTTGATATGAGGCTGAGTCTTCTCACTTTTGATACTTTCTACAACATCAAACACAGCCCAATTACTGCCACTGTCAATGCTTCATTCTTTTTCCTTGGGATGGAAATGATGCTAAAAGCTTCAAAATCTTCAATAAGATCCCATACCCAATTTTTGTAGTTCTTCAACAGATCATTCTTGGCAGCATTTTTTCCTTTGACTTGGTTCACGATCAGCTCACTATCACCAAATACCTGTAAATTCCTGATGCATTTCCTCTTTTCCCAGTGCAATCCATGAATTAAGGCTTCATACTCAGCTGTGTTGTTTGAACAGGAAAACTGGAAACGGAAGGCTGAGTAATACCTTATACCTTGCGGTGAAATGAGCATAGCTCCTCCTCCTGCACCTTGTCTACTCCTTGACCCATCAAAGAACAATTGCCATACTTCATTCTTGTCTTTATGTTCTGGCTTGGTGATGCTAGGAAGAGGTTGATTCTCTTCATGTATGCAATAAACTCCTAGCTCAGATTCTTCTATTTCTTGATAAGGATCAAAATCATGCACCTTGCTTGCCCATTCATCAAGAGTCAAATCTGGTATGCTTCCAACCTTGGTGTCAGCTTCATCAGTGCTTGGATAATCCTCCTGATCAAATGCTGAACAGTTGGTATTGATTTGGCTTGGAGTGTAAGGCTCAATGTGAAAGTTTGCAATAGGTTCAGACCTAATTGTGGCTTTGGTTCCATATCTTGTTCTGAACAACATGTGCGACCAATCCGCTGAAAGATAGCCTCCGATTTTAGCAGTGAAGTCTCTTGACAAGCACAATGCAAAGAGTGGTGGTAGGTCTATGACTGACACATCTTGTAACACTACTACGTTAGGACATGCGTGCAGTGTGAGGCTCAAACCTTTGATTACTCCAACCGTTGTCACTGCTGTCCCGTCTAATTGCACTACACCCTTGGAGATGACTTCATATTGAAGCCCTAACTGGTCAGCTATCTATTTTGGCATTACTGAACTACTTGCCCCAGAGTCAATCATGCAATTATGCACCAACTTATCTCCTATGATCAATGAAACATAAAATGGAGGGGGCTTCAACATTTTACCTTGCTGTCCTCCATGATCTCCTTCAGGCTGGGCAGCATTTGTGAGTACCTTCTCTTGCATTTGGACCTGTTGATTTGAAGTTGACCAGTCCTTCATGGCAGCTTGTAGCAAATCTCTCTGTCCTGGGATAGATAGGGATTCCCACATGGATATGTTTATATTTGTCTTCTTCATCTGATCAATGATACTGAATGGAGATGAAGTATCCCTCTGCTTTCCCTTGGCCTGCATGTTCATTCCTTGCAAATGAGCGGCAGCAGCTGGCATCTGAGTTGGTTTAGGAGCTGGTATGGATGCTCCTTGCATGTTTGGATCTACAGTTTGTTTGCCAGCGGCTTGTGGATTACTTGAAGCCAATGGCTGTTCTTCACCCAAATTTCTCCTCTTTGACCTTGTGTTGGCTGCAACACTTTGAGAGGGTATTTGATTCATACCACAGAAATCTTCAGCCTGCCAATTGACAAGAGTAGTTTCGTTCGGAGATGTTTCTTGCTGAGGTGCTTCCTGCTGCTGATCTCCTTCGTGGCTGGACTCTTGCGACCCACCAATGGTTTGCACCATCAGGGCCTGATTTAATGCACCGTTAAAGCACATTGATTGGTTATGTGGCTGACTGCATGGAAAACACCAATCATATTCTTGGGCCATGTTATTTTGGACTAGCACCAAAGCTCTGGATGCAGATGCAACATTGGGGTTGTAGGGCTGAAATGGTCTATTGGTAGGAGGCCTTGCTTGATTCTGATTTGCAGCTGGATTGGGTGGTCTTTGAGGTTGATATGGTTGCCTGTTAGGCTGAGCTTGAGGCTGATACGGTCTAGCACTCTGAGCTTGTTGTCTTTTGATAGTAACCAGCTCATTTCCCAAATTTTGCAATTGTTTCATGACCTCTTGGAGTTCATTTGAAGCACTAGAGGATGAAGTAGAAGTTTCATTTGAACTCTGATTTCTAGGAGTGGGAATAGGAGCTAAGACAGGCGCTTGACTAGTACTTGGGCTCTCTAAACTTGGGTATAATGGCATTAGGGGCCTAGGGCCAATTTACCACTTGAATAAGACAGTTTTCAGCTCTAATGGCAATACTATAAGCGTGAGGTAAGGTTGTGCCTCCCATAGATTGAATTAACATAGAAATATCAGAATTCAAAGCTTTAAGATAGTATAGAAAAACACCTTCTGCTGTTGGCCTGACTGCCACTGGAATCCTATCCCAAGACCTTTGAAATCTGAAGTTGAAGTTAGTCAGCTGCTCGTTGGGGCTCTCTTGATAGTTGTCAATTGTTCTAGAAGAGACAAATTGTCTCCCTTCTCTCCAAACTGCTCATGGAGAACTATGCACAACTGATTCCAATTTGTGATAGAACCAACTTCAAGGCTTCTGAACCATTGCAATGCCTTCCCTTTGAACGATGATGCCAGCAGTTTGACAGCCACATCCATTTCATTTATCTCATGGATTACACAGACGTTAGCAATGTCTTTGACATGATCACCAGGAGTGGTACTATTTTCTCCAGTGAAAAATGGAATGTTCTTCAATGCTTTGTAATTGGGCTGGATTTTGTGCATTGAGGGCAAGTGGGCTGCTGCCAGTGAAATTGACAAAGGGATTTAGTGGTTGCACCATTCTGATTGTCCGAGAACCCTTGTTGATGCGAGAAAAGGTCTACCAGGTGGAGGTGTAGACAAAGTTCTATTAGGTGGAGACGCAGATCTTTGAGCTCTTCTTCCCCTTCTTTCTCTGCCTGGAGATAGGTGTAGATAAACAAACAATCCTTCCTCCCTAGTTCTTGACCTGGTCTGTATTCTTCTCATAAATTTTCTAGGCTTGGACTGCAGAAACCAGCGAGATTATGCCTCTTTTGGAGTCGCCAGATGTGCGATTTTAAAGCTCCTTCAAAGCTGGAACTTACAACAAGTGCACATCAATCTTGTTGCAATGAAAGTGAAGACCTCTAAGGTCCCACCGGGTGTGCCAGAACTGTTATCCCTGAATCACAGCACCCTTTTGCATGTATTTGAACTCACAGTGTGATTGGATAACATGGGTACTATCTCCAAGTTGTGGGACTTGCTACTTGAGACAGACCTCCAGAGAAAGTTGGTTCTTGCTCCTAAACTACCTGCCACAATCTACTCTAATGCAGGATAAGTTAACTATTCTAATCTAAATTTCCAAGGGACCAGGGAGAGAGAATACATAAAATGAAAGCCTACACTAAATTGGTGATACACCAGAAAAGGAGGGTGTGAGAGTAATCTCCAAATGTGTTAAATACAGAGGGAAAGTGCACACTAGAAGAGGTGATGACAGTTCACCATAATCTAGCAAAATGCATTCACAACAATATTCCAAGCATACACAATGTTAGTGAATTCCTACAAGAACATAATAATAGACACAATATTCTTGTAGAAAGATAAAAGGGGCAAGAAGAATGCAAGAAAACACAGCAGGGGAAGATACATCCACAAACTTTGTATTTTATTGCTTCCTGGTATGCACAGTTCAGTCTATTACAAGATAAGGGCCTGGATCACCATGCAAGGAGTCAAATACAAGGGCCTGTAACACACTGGCTTCACAAAGCAATTTTGACAGAGATTTGCTACCCAAAAACTCTCTCCTTTACAATGAGCCCAACACTCCAATTTATAGAAAAAATGAGAAGGAGAAGAGAAGGGAAAATGGAAATCCCGAAATCTGTCCTTCAACCACCTGTAAGAAGCATTAAATTGAGTGAAATGATTGTATATTACTTGCAAAAGGCTCCCCATACTATCCCATGTGCTGCAGCAGAGAAAGAATGATGACCATGCCTCTTAATTGCACTCACAAAATACCAAATAAAACACTGTTTTGAACCTGGCCACGTTTTCTTAAAAACATCAATTAATTTCTAATAAAATCTGGAATTTCTTGATTTTTGTGCATCGGGCTCGGAACCATGATTCCAATGGTACCAATTTTGTGCAATTTCGTTGAGAAATGCAAAAGTTATGGCCTTCTGAGTGCGGGCAGCTATTTTGGGTCTGAGCGTTTTTCTCGTCATTTGACGGGAATGAACATTAACTGACTGGATCCGAATATGTTTCTCGTAATTAAATATATCTACCCTTATTAAAAATTATAAATCCAATTTCTTTGGCGTAGAGGACGTCGTGCTCATTCCAGAAAGTCCAATTTTGTGAAAATCGGAGCTCGGAGTCAAAAGTTATGGCCGTTTGAAGTTTCGCAGGTCAAACGTTGACTTTTCCTCTTCTGTCTTCGCCCATTTCGCGCTTTTGTGTCCCACGCATCCCTCGCGTACTTTTGTCCCAGCTGTCCCGGATGAAAAACTCTTCCTTCAGCGATCTGCGCTTTCAAGGCCCCACGCGTCCCTCGCGTACTTTTGTCCCGGCTGTCCCAGGACGATCCTTCGCCCATTTCGCGCTTTCGCGTCCCACGCGTCCCTCGCGTACTTTTGTCCCGGCTGTCCCGAGACCAAGACTTAGCCATTTTTCATGATTTTTCCTGGCTTGAGCCTGTCTTCTGCAACCTTTCCACATTTTTTCAGAGCTTGCTCTTTCTTTCTTGGCCAGGGGAGTTAGAAAAAATCGAGGGGACCCAGTGCAAAGAACATGATACTTTGCCTTGAATCAATATAATTGCTTGGGACTAAAGAATTTGATGCATGTTATCAAAATTTACCTTGGGGTGAATTTTGGATAATAGGTCCCAAAACTAGAGACCCCAAACAAGTGCAGCTCAACACATGTCTCGGTTCGGAAGACTCATAAACATTTGAAGGTTTAGCGAGAAGGTTTAATGTGTCTAAGTTCCAAGATAGTCTTCTTCAGCTATTGAAAAGTCCAAGCAAAAAGCCGAGTGAGTGGAAGCCTCAAGTATCCTCCTAACGCTTCTTCAAAATAAAACTCGGGGCCGATCCCCAAACATGTGCAAATTCCTCCACGTGGAAAAGTTTTGGGTTGAAGCGAACCATAGAGTTTTTACAAAGGTTCCCCACCGAGCTGCATGTAACCAAAAAGGACCATGTTTTTGCTGATGCAGAGATCTAAATTTGACGGGGAAAACTCAACCGTCAGACCATAAAAATGTAGGAATACCATCATTTGAGCCCAGAGATGAATTTTTCTTTAAGGATAGAGAATTTGGAGATGTTATTAAGTTTCAAACATGATCCTATGAGCTACATCCAATCTTGTTTCCTCGTATTTGGGACAAAAATGACAGGGACAATAATATGTGATCGCAAAAAGGAAATAAAGGAGCAACCTTTGAGTTTTATGCCCAATTTATAGACTCCTTCAGATGGATAGAGAAATGAAAAATGAATTTTGGACCTTTAAGTGATCCTCGACCTGTTGGTACCTAGATTTAATCTCCTTTAAAGGCCAAGCAACATCATGGATTTGACAAGACACTCAGAGGCAGATAGATGATTATGTATGTCATTTTGTAGCTAGGGAAGCAATCTATCTAACTTTTTAGCACTTAGGCTTTGAAGAAGTGGGTAGCACCTTAAAAGGATGTGATCTTATCCTAACTATTTTAGGTTGTGCCTTTCAACCAAGGTAAGAGAACCTATTTTGTAACCTCTTTTATTGAATAATGCTTTGGTAAATCCTTCTTTTACACAAATTTTATAGAGAAGACCTTGGGAAAATATGATCAACACACCAAATATGACTCTCACAAGTTGTCACTTCTAGATTATGGAGATATTTTCAATACAAGGTAGAGGTTACTAAAGACATTAAGAAATCCTAGTTATCTGCATATTTTTAAAATTAGATTTTGTTCCTTTGTTGATACATAGGGAAAACAGGGGTAGTTAAGGGTGGATTAATGGTTTTAAATGATTTTTGTGGGAGATGAAGCAGGATAAAGTTTATTAAACTGAATCTTTGGAGGGACTTCACAATAATGAACAAATTCATAATGGAAAGCTTCAAAACATTCAAGACGTTCCTTCAACCAAAAGGTGTGCTTCAATGGAGGCCCAGATCAGCACATTTTCACATAATCTTTGAGACTCCAACATGAAGGCTCAAATTGGAAGACTCAATTAAACACTAAAGTTTCTGATTAATCATGCCTAAGGTACACCCAAAGACTTACAGACAATCTTTATCAACAAATGACAATGAATTGATTTTAAATTTGTTTATCTCATCCAAGATGAAGGCTCTTCTTGAAATGAAATTACAAATACCATTAGACTGTCACAAGTAAGTGATCCTATGTGATTTCACAAAAATTTCAATATAAGATTACAATAGGAATGAAAGAAACTATTTGTAGACATTTTGAAAATAAAGAAGACACAAAATTATTAGAGATTAGACATAAATTAATTCCAAAATTTCTTAGATTCATCAGTAGGGGAAAGCTTCTAGAGAAATCTCAGTGCTTGTCAATGGCTATACATCTGCAACCAACTTGACATGATAGAAAATCTAACACAGAAGAAAATAATAGGTAATCTCAGCTTTGGTCTCTTGGGAAGATGGCTTTCTCAAAAAATTTCTCAAGAATTCATACTCCAACCATTTGCAAGAGTATTCTCATTGCATTTATACATTTTTTCCCACTCAATTTTCCCCCCAAAAGAGAATAATATTTGAGGGACCTTTGCTTGTTTCCAATTTGTTTCAGATAGTGACACTTAACAAATTCAAATCTGAAATCTTCCAAGTGGATCAATTGTGAATTGATCATAGTTCTTGGGCCCTCGACTAATGACTAGGATTTCATGCCAAAAGTTTTGGGAGTCCCTCTAATCATTCTAATTTTTCATACGATAAATACCCTTTTTAATCATTTTTCAAAGCCTTTGCATAGCTGGACTTCACAGGTCATCCCTTTTTTCTCTCAAGGCAACGCCTTTTTCACCTTTTGCACCTACACCTTCATCATTTCACCACTTTTCCCTCCTTTTCCTCTAAAATTTTACTCTGCAACTTTTGGATCTAGGATTTTGTGTTTTTGCATGAGCTCGAGCAAAAAAACACTTCAAAATTACTTCAGATCTACAAATTGATCTCCCAAATTGATTCAATTGAACTTTGCAGACCAAAATGACACAAATTTGCCAAAAATTTGATGAAGAATGATGAAAAAATGCATCTCCAAACATCTTAGAGATTTAATGGTGGCAGAATTAAATGAAATGCACAACTACCATTGATCTTGCCTTTCAACATTTAATCTGAGCCTTCCAAATGAAAAAATGTGATTGGCAATGGGCATGGGAGCACTTTTTGATATTTTATAACTTTTGGAAAAAAGTAAAATTTTGGCATTTTTCTCCACCCCTCCACCCTCAAGAAAATGGGCTTGACACGTGTCCCAATGTGGGTCCCAGTGGACCTGTGCTTCATTTTTTCACTTTATACTTATTTTAAAAAAAGGAAAAAAGTTCCAGATTTTCCCCACACCACCAACACAGGGAGGTAAAAAATGTGACAGAGGCCGCAAACTGAGGAAATTCAATGATAAACAAGGTGAGACTAATTTGAGCACCAACATCGGCTCTGACTCAGGGATGGGAACTCCCTGTGAGTGCCATAAGAACTAAATAATAGACCAAGTTCCAAAAATAGACCATTGGGAAATGGAGTCAAAGAATAAGTTTGCAGAGAAGAACAACCACAACCATCCTCCAAAAAATGAACCAAGAAACCAGCAAAACCAGTCACCCAGACCAAAACTAACAAAAACAAAAAAGCATAATGAGAAAAAAAAAAGCTATGCACTATATAATGGAGAGCATCCCGACTCAAAGAAAACAATAAAAAAAAAACTTCAAGTGCCTACTGTTAGTAGTGCAAAATCACAGCACCCCCGGATGCGAGATAAGGCTTTTAGGTTGATCACTCGGGCATCCAAGTGTGATTGCACAACATGGAAACCTCTCTCCCAGCGTGGGACTTGTGAAACTGAGATAGGAATCTCCAGAGAAGGCTGGTTCCTGCTCCTAAACTACCTGTCACAAGCTATTCCAGTGTAGGCAAGCTAATCTAATCCTAATCTAACCATGCCAAGGAGACACAGAGAGAGAGAGAGAGAAAAAGAACAAAAGCCTACACTAAAACGGTGATACACCAGAGAAGGAGAATGTTGGACATCTATCAAAACTACCATGGGACAAAGAGAGGTGAGCAATGGGAAGGATGGACGGATGCATCACAAGCCCAAGGATAGATTTCACACGAGAAAATGTCCCAAAACTCCATGAACATAGCTCCAAACTGCAATGAACATTCAAACATGCACAAATACCTCTGATGAAGAGAGGAAGAAGAGAAACAAGCAAAAATGAGCAAGGATGGACGGATGCATCACAGACACGTTTTGTTGCTCCGTTTGCACGAACATCATTTCAATAGTAAAAGGCAAAAAACGCCATTACGAGCAAGGGAGGAGGTTCAAACTCCATTTTCAACCCTAGAGAAGAAAAGAAGGGAGGGCGGAGAGCGAAAAGATGAACAACATTGTTATTCCCCCTTTTGAAAGAAGCCCCTCTTGTACATATATAGGAAGAAAGAGAGAGGGAAGAGAGGAAATTGAAACTACCACAACCACTTCTAGGTCACATTTTAAATCATCTCATTATGGTAGAAGCGGCGGATCCTGGCAAAACGGCAGGCTGTCTGCTACATTAAAGCTGGTTGTTGAAGCGTCACTTCTGGCATTACCATGCGTCAGATCCGTTTCTTAACTTTCTCTCTCTAGACTACACAAAAATGGAAGATTTATTCCAGAATCATGTAGAGAATTTCAACAGCTTTCCGTTGATATAAAGAACGTGCAAATCCGAGCTCTGGATCAAAAGATATGACGATCTGAAGATTTAGGGCACGAAACAGACCAAAACGGATTTTGAAATATTTTCCCGCGCTTCGCCACCTAGATGACACGTGGCAGGCTCTGATTCGCTGAATAATTCTCTCTCCTCCACCTTTCCACGGGCTTTCCTTTGAAATTTCCTTGTGGGCCCTAGCCGGGACACGTGGCACTATCCCATTGGTTCGGGCTGACCCTTCAAAACTCGCCCTTTGACTTTTTGACCTTTTCCCTTGTGACACGTGTCATGATTTGATTGGTCTGCGGGCCTGCGCTGGCTCCTTCACGCCTTTCACGTCTTTTGTCCCGGATTTCCCATTCTTTGCCACACAAATTCCTCCACCTCGCCCGATTCGGCGGTTCGCGTCCTCGCGCCCGATGTGTCCCATTTGCTTCCGATCATCCGTTTGCTCTCATTTCGGCCCGATCCGGCTTTCGGTTCACGACTTCACGTACATTTTGTCCCAGAATGTCCCTTTGCTGCTTGGGACAAATTCTTCCGGTTCGCCCGACCCGGCCGATCTGCGTCTTTTGTCTGGATGTTCCAAACTGTTTAGTGCGGAAGTTCTTCTTTTCGCCGAACCGGCCGGTTCGCGATTCACTCAAGGCCCAAATGTCCCGAACATTTTAGCTCATCGCTAGTTAGTTGTTTATCTTCCTCTTTGGGCTGGATCGGCTTCTTGCTTTCCCCTGACACCGCGTACTTCTGTCCCAGATGTCCCTTTGCTTCACGGGCCACCTTGAGGTTTTTCGGCCGATCCGCGCCTAGATGTCCCTAATGTCCCGACTGCCCCTAGGACTAGGACTTAGTCATTTTTTATGATTTTTCCTGGATCAATCTACATGCTTGGAACTTCAAAACTCGATGCATGTTATCGAAATTTACCCCTGGGGTGAAATTTGGATAACAATTTGGCGACTTCAGTGGGGCATCTGCTACTAGATGAAGTTGCCGGTTGCTGAAGCAATCCATTGGGCATGGAGTCATAAGCAAGCCTGAAAACTGATCTGAACTTTGAAAACTTCCCTCTGAGCCACTTGAAACCCACCGGACATGGAGTTGTTCTTACCAAAATGCCACTGAAACGAACTGTGCAAGAGCAAAACCAGCACAACAAAAACTATGTACAGAACTGAAAATCATACATGCTCCAAAATGAAACATGTAGAGTGTGCACAAGCACTTCTTCTACTGAAAGCAAATCTACCTACTCTACTCTAACTGGAAGCAAAGCAAGCTAAACAAACCTTGCAATTGGTTGTGAGAAATAGCTTCCCTTTCTCAAAAGTGGCAGCCATGTAATTTATTTGGAGCTGATCATGGCTGTTAGGATGAGTGGAAAATCAACAAGAAGCTGGTATTCCATCCAAATCATCAAGGTATTAGCTGAAGGAAAATTCAATACCTCTTTTAGTTGCTCTGCATTTGGATTGAAGAGGTATGACAGCTGATCCTTGGTACTTTGTAGCTCACCCTCATGCTCAGAAGAAAGCATGACTGGTTGTGACTTCTCCTTTGGCTCCAACGAAGCCAAATACCTGATTGGGCAAGGTCTGATCCTTTGAATATGCCCATTTCCTTGATTTTCAGCTCCAAGAATGGAGTTTTCTTGTAGACCTTCTTGAATGGATGGTGTGGAAGAAATGGTGAAATTCCTCTGTCCTTTCTCTTCCTCCAATGAAGAACATGAAAGATTAAAATCTTCCAATCTTGATTCCGAAGAGCTGTTATAAGATGCAGGCTGCTGCAAATGAATGTTCTCCTTCATGACAGCAGACTCTTGTGTTTGGAATGTGGATGATGAAAGAGAGAATGGTGGAAACTCAACCGGCTCTTCTCCATCAAAACAGTCCTCCAAATCTGACAGATAAACTGCCTCATGGCTGTCCTGCTGCAAATGTTCAACTTCCTCCATGGTGTCCTCTTGATCTGTAACTTGACCACCATGGTTTCTTTCTCCCTCCAACATTGATTTTGAGAGGTCAAACTCCTCTTCAGCACTGGAACTTGAGAGAGGTGAAGTAGAAAGAAGAACTGAAGGTTCTCCTGTAGCCTGCTTTGTGCTCAGAGCTCTTGGATCTGCAACTTTCTCCTCCACAGCTAGAATGTGCTCCTCTGCTGCTGGATCTGGAGCAGCTTCTCCTTCATCCAATGTTTGAAGACAATCTTGCTCTTGAATGAGCTCCTCCTCCAGCATGAAGTTTGTCAAGTCAAACTCTTCAATCTGCTGCTCTAGAGGACAAGTTGGGACTGCAAGATCTTCTTCTTCTGCTGCAACAGAATCAGTCCTGACCACCATTTGTTCTCCAACCTTAGCCTCTTATGTAGGCTTAACCATCAAGGGGATCTTTGTCATCCCAAACTTGGCAGCCCAAACCTTCAAGTTGTCTGTCATTTCTTTTCTGTTGGGCTCCTCTTCTTGCTGTCCTTGATGACTAATTTTTGCAATTTCTTCTTTCCCACATGAAATTGGGAATGCAAGAGGAGGGATAGGTTGAAACTCAATTGATTTGGCAATTTTTTGTGGTGGTTAAGGAGATGAAATCTCTTGTTTCTTTAGAGGAGGGGGAATTTCATTTAGCTCTTGTGGAGAGGATGACTGTTTGGAAGGAAAAAGGAAAGAAGAATTGAGGTGTGGTGGAAGACTGAGAGGTGGAGACATGGGATCAACATTTGGGACAGATGGAGAGTTTAAAATTTGCAAGTCCAAATGAGATGATCTTTGCTTGAGTAATGGGAAGAGAAAAACTAGATGATGGTGTAGAACTTACCCATTGACAAGGTTGTTCAACACCGAATGTATAGGCCTCTATTTCTGCTGTCCATTGTGCAAGTTGGGGCAGCATCTTTATCATGAAGTCCAGCTTCTCTTGAGGGCTGAAGTGTCTTGGAAAAGGGCCTCCCCATGGACAAGGAGTCCTGTAACCAATTCCGAAAGCTCTCATTTGAGTTGTTGCTCTGGACTGCACCATCTTTTCCTCCATCTTTTGGATCTTCTCCAACAGACCAGCATCTTGGATCTGATGGTCTTCATTGTATGCACACCCTTGCTCTTGGAAAGCTTCATAGCCAAACTGACTTTGGCACAGCTGCTCATATGGGTATGCATACTGATCTTGAATCTGCTCAAAATGTTGATTTGGAGGATTTGTAAAACATGTTGGAGGTGTGATATACTGCTGTTGTTGATGTGAATTCCATGATGGAAATGAAGTCATGATTGCACAACTTCATAGAATGAAAGAAGATGGAAGAGATGGAAGGAAGAATGGATGGAAAATGAATGAAAATGAATGGAAAGGAAGGTCTGCAACTTCAGAGATGGGTTGTTGACCGGATGGAGTCGCGGATGTGTTTGCAAGTGCCTCCAAAGGATGAAATCTTCACGGGAACACATCAACTGCAAAAGATGAAGTGGAATACCTCAAGAGTCCCACCGGCATGCCAAAACTGTTAGTGCAAAATCACAACACCCCGGATGCGAGATAAGGCTTCTAGGTTGATCACTCGGGCATCCAGTGTGATTGCACAACATGGAAACCTCTCTCAGCGTGGGACTTGTGGCGAGAGAGGAATCTCCGAGAGAAGGTTGGTTCTGCTCCTAAACTACATCACAAGCTATTCCAGTGCGGGCAAGCTAATCTAATCCTAATCTAACCATGCTAAGGAGAGAGAGAGAGAGAGAGAGAGAGAGAGAAAGAAAGAGAAAAAAAGCCTACACTAAAAAACGGTGATACACCGAGAGAAGGAGAATGTTGGACATCTATCAAAAGCGCCATGGGACAAAGAGAGGTGAGCAATGGGAAGGATGGACGGATGCATCACGAGGCCCAAGGATAGATTTCACACACAAAAAATGTCCCAAAACTCCATGAACACAGCTCCAAACCTGCAATGAACATTCAAACATGCACAAATACCTATAATGAAGAGAGGCAAGAAGAGAAACAAGAAAAAACAAGCAAGGATGGACGGATGCATCACAAAACATGTTTTGTTGCTCCGAAGTTTGCACGAAACATCATTTCAATAGTAAAAGGTAAAAAACACCATTACAGAGCAAGGGAGGAGGTTCGAACTCCATTTTCAACCCTAGAGAAGAAAAGAAGGGAGGGCAGAGCAGAAAAGATGAACAACTTGTTATGTCCCCCTTTTGAAAGAAGCCCCTCTGTACAATATATAGGAAGAAAGAGAGAGGGAAGAGAGGAAATTCGAAACTACCATAACCACTTCTAGGTCACATTTTAAATCATCTCATTATGGTAGAAGCGGCGGAACCTGGCAAAACGGGCAATGGCTATCTTGCATTAAAGTTGGTTGTTGAAGCGTCACTTCTGGCATTACCATGCGTCAGATCTGTTTCTTAACTTTCTCTCTCTAGACTACACCAAAATGGAAGATTGATCCCAAAATCATGTAGAGAATTTCAACAGCTTTCCGTTGATATAAAGAACGTGCAAATCCAAGCTCTGGATCAAAAGATATGACGATCTGAAGATTTAGGGCACGGAACAGACCAAAACGAATTTTGAAATATTTTCCCGCGCATCGCCACCTGGATGACACGTGGCAGGCTCTGATTCGCTGAATAATTCTCTCTCCTCCACCTTTCTGTAGGCTTTCCTTTGAAATTTCCTTATGGGCCCTAGCTGGGACACGTGGCACTATCCCATTGGTTCGGGCTGACCCTTCAAAACACGCCCTTTGACTTTTTGACCTTTTCCCTTGTGACACGTGTCATGATTTGATTGGTCTGCGGGCCTGCCGGCTCCTTCACGCCTTTCACGTCTTTTTGTCCCGGATGTCCCATTGCTGCCTGGGACAAATTCCTCCGGTTCACCCGATTCGGCCGGTTCGCGTCCTCGCGGCCCAGATGTCCCATTTGCTTCCCCACTGTTTGTTCTCATTTCAGCCGATCCGGCCGGTTCACGTACTTCACGTACATTTGTCCCAGATGTCCCTTTGCTGCTTGGGACAAATTCTTCCGGTTCGCCCGACCCGGCCGATTCACGTCTTTTTGTCCCGGATGTCCCAAACTGTTTAGTGCGGAAGTTCTTCTTTTCGGCCGAACCGGCCGGTTCACGTACTCAAGGCCCAAATGTCCCGAATAGTTTAGCTCAGTAGTTAGTCATTTTTCTTCCTCTTTCTGCCGGATCGGCTTCTTGCCCCCGTACGCGTATCATTTCCCCAGATGTTTCTTTGCTTCACAGGCCGCCTGGAGGTTTTTTGGCTGATCTGCGCCTAGATGTCCCTAATGTCCCAATTGCCCCTAGGACTAGGACTTAGTCATTTTTTATGATTTTTCCTGGATCAATCTACATGCTTGGAACTATGCAAAACTCGATGCATGTTATCGAAATTTACCCCTGGGGGGTGAAATTTGGATAACACCTACCATTATGGATATGACCATGCTAAGCAGTTTTGATATGTTAACAGCTGGTCATATGATTGCCTCTCTTTTCCATCCAAGTCGCTATTTGACTAGATTTCTTCAGGATTATCCTTTGTGCATGGGTCAAGTTTTATAACATCTTTCGAGGATACATCAAACATCAAATTCTCAGGAAAATCATCCTACTCATGATACTTACATTGATCAATTTCATATTCCTTGAAAGCAAAATAACTCACAGAGTTATCAATATCAATATTGCAATACTTCGTAAGAAGCATTGTTGGGGTCCTCAATAATATATAACATCTTCTTTTCACCAGGTAACTTCACAAGGTTTCCCTCAATTGGTATGGTGGCATAAGACATGTCCATCTAAACATTTCCACCAACACTTGTAGCCCACTTTCTTGATAACAACATGCCCCATTTGGTAGGGCAATCAAAAATGACAACATCAAGTTTCAGGTTCTTACTTGGATAAGCTGCAAGTTGTACCACCAAATATTTTACACAACCAACAACGGGAACCTCTCTAGATTCCATGGTAGTGCATCTTCCATATTTTGTTTTCACTTTGATATCTGGCTCATTTATGACCTCAAGAGGCATGACATTGCATGATGCTCTGGAATCAAACATACAATTGTGTAGCAATCTATCTTTAATAATTAGTGTTGTAAAAAATGGATCAACATTTAATTAAGACTCAACCAAAGATGTTCCCAAGTAAAATTTAGGTGGTTCACCTAGTTCCTCCAGTACTTGGGGTTTTTTCAACTCTGAAATGGTAGGAGTATCAACATTTCTTCCTTAGGTGACCTTTTCTTCTCTAAACCCCAAATATTCACTCTATTCCTATGCTCAAGGATTCTAAGAAATTCAACAATAGGAACATAAATCTTGATCTGACTCAAGATTTGGGCTATGTCACAAGGAACATATTTGGGTAATGCAGTGTTAGGAGGGAGGTTTACAAATTCATCGATGGCATGGGATTTTTACAGTCTAAGCATAGGGAGGGACATAAGTTTTACTTGAGACAACAAGGCCTTTGCCATATGTATCTTTCTTTAGAGTCTCTTTTGGGATACTGGTAAGCACTAGAATTTTGTTTTGGCCTGAGGCCCTGCCCCTTTGGAAACCCTACTCCTAGTATTATATTATTTTTCATGGCCAACCACAACATTCATTAACAACTACCTATCCTCCTCAGAAGGTATTCCTCCATCATACTTCTCAATCATTAGAGCTCTCAGGTACTCAAAATAATTATTAGGAAGTTCAAAATCTTACACCATATCAATTTCAAAATTATGAGTGGGAAGAAGAGGTAATACCCCATGAATGCAATCCTAGAAATCTTTAGTAGTTATAGCACTCATAATCTCAGTTGAGGTTGCTCCCTGCTATGAACTTGTAGAGGAATCCACCATGTATGCATCATCATCATTATTATCATTATCATCAGCTTCTTCAACTTTTTGATCTACTTCACATGTCGGGTGGGGTAAGAAGCATTTATCACACCAATCCATTTTATTTGTCTCTTGAACCACAACAACTCGGCATTCAAAGGATCACACACTACTCTATTCTCCCTATCCTAGGGTTATATAGCTCCCATGGGTCCTTTACCTCTATCATCATACCTCTGATCATTTATAGGATGATTCGCAACTTTGTCTTATCCTTGTTTCCTATGTTGACCTTGTGAACTCGCCCAATTCCCTTCTCTACCCAGGCTAGTTTATAAGAAATTTATTTGACATCCCTTGCAAAAGTTTTATTAATCTCCTCAAGATACACATTCTTTATTGCTTGAGGTTTTTCTGGTTTTTGAGTTTAACACCCTCCCTCTTAGGAGGTTTTCCAATGGCCTTAATGTTGTTCTCAATTTGCAGAGCCATAGTAAAGGCCCGGCTCGAGTGCGGAGTTTTTATCCCTCAAATAGTATGTATCCTTCTTGTCAAATGCATCAACATACTTTGTAAGACAAGATTCATCACATGGAATCAAATTCACGGAAATCTTCTCAATGTCTTATTTAATCTCGTATTAAAGTCATGTAATGAATCATTAGGATTCTTCTTAATATTCTCAAATTATGACAAAAGAAACCTAGGGTCTATTTGGTCACCATACTTGTAATCTAAATGCATTCTTTATTTTAGTCCAAGAATCAATAGAGTTATCGGAAAGGATTTATACTAGTCCTTGCATCCTCTTCTAGAGTATGAATAAATAATTTAATGTATACATCTTCAAAATCTATTTCAAAATCCTCCATCATATTGAAAAAGAGTTTCAATTCCTAATCACCGATTATTGCATTATTTCCTTGAAACTTAGGAAATTTGTTTCTTACATCTTGTGGCACAACATTTGGTTAACCAACCATCCCTCCAAAACTGATGGGACCAAAAGTATTAATGAAAAATAGAGGTCTAGGTGGAGGCTAAGAAATATTATTCTGAGGAGGTGATCTTATAGGAGAAACATAATGATGAGGAGTGAGGGGTCTGTGTGCTACAACGATATAATTTTCAGAATGACTATCCCCTAATGGCTCTTTTTCACGGAAGACACTATCAGATTTAGAAAATACAGGGGTATAATGAGATGTAAATATTTCAAATACAAAATAAGGCCCCTCTCCAGATGGAGAATTCATATTTACAAAGAGACTACCTGATTCAGAAGCAGTTGAGGAAGCATTGTAGTCTTCAATCACATGCCGATCAGTTTCACCAATGGAGACCTCTTTTCTTGATGCTTGATCTCCAACAATCTTCCAAATTCTTCCTCCTTCTCAATTAGACTTTCTAAACTCGAAACAACCTTCTACTAGGGTCTGTAGTAAAGAAAGATCTTCTTCCTTCCAACATTACAAATATTAGTAACAAATTTACATTGACAAAGGTTAAGACACTAACATTCACCAAAAACAAATCAACACGGAGTTGCCACTTTAAGGATTTTCACCTAGTTTTGAAAATGCACTAAAATAATATGTCAAATGTCTATCAGCACTAAAAATCATGCAAATATTTACAAATCATACCTTCCTTCACATAAATTTATCAATGGCGAGGAAAAATTAGTACAATAACGATGGAAAAAAACATACATCACACAAAACTTATAACTTTGTTCAATTCTTATAGATATGATTAGAGAATGATGTTTACAAAATTTATTTATAGACAAAACTATAATAAAAATTACCAGGTCTATATGCATACACCTTTGTTCAAATACTTCAAAGAGTCCTCGACAGGTGACACCATAAGCATTGTTGACGGGCCAAATGGATACAAACTCAAATATGTAGGCACATGGATCAAATTTAACTCCCCAAAAATGACACCTTGTAGTGTGTTGTTGATGGGAAAAATGGATACGTACTAGAAAACAATCAACAAATAAGTCTTGCAAATATAAATAAGTCCCCAAAGAACGTAAATCGGTTCCTCGGAAACATAAATCGAGTTTCTGGAAACGGCGCCATTTTTGTGTTGGTACCCATATTTAATCTCCTTCAAAGGCCAAACAACATGATGGATTTGATAAGACACTCAGAGGAAAATAGATGATTATGTATGTCATTTTGTAGCTGGGGAAGTAATCTATCTGACTTTTTAGCACTCGGGATTTGAAGAAGTGGGTAGCACCTTAAAAGGATGTGATCTTATCCTAATTATTTTAGGTTGTGCCTCTCTACCCGGGTAAGAGAACCTATTTTGTAGCCTTTGTTATTAAAGAATGATGGTAAATCCTTCTTTTACACAATTTTTATAGAGAAGACCTTGGGAAAATATGATCAACACACCAAATATGACTCTCACGAGTTGTCACTTCCAGATTATGGAGATATTTTCATTATAAGGAAAAGGTTACTAAGGACATTAAGAAATCTTGGTTGTTATACATATTTTTGCAAGTATGTTTTGTTCCTTTGTTGATACATAGGGCAAATGGGGGTAGTTAATGGTGGATCAATTTTTTTTAAATGATTTTTGTGGGAGATGAAATAGGATAAATTTGATTATACTAGATCTTTGGAGGGAATTCATAATAATGAACAACTTCACAACAGAAAGCTTCGAGAACTATCAAGATGTTCCTTCAACCAAAGGTGTGCTTTAATGGAGGCCCAGGTTTAGTATGTTTTCACATAATCTTTAAGACTCCATCACAAAGGCTCGAATTGGAAGACTCAATTAAACACTAAAGTTTCTAATTAATCACGCCTAAGGTACACCTAAAGACTTACAAACAATATTTATCAACAAATGACAGTGAATTGATTTTAATTTTTTTATCTCATCGAAGATGAAGGCTCTTCTTGAAATGAAATTTTAAATACCATTAGAATTTCATAGGGATGAAATCCTATGTGATTTCACAAAATATTTAGAATAATATTGCAATAGGAATGAAAGAAACTATATGCAGACACAAAATTTTTAGAGATTATACACAAATTAATTCCAAAATTTCTTAGATTCATCAACAGGGGAAAGCTTCTAGAGAAATCTCAATGCTTTTCAATGGATATACATCTACAACCAACTTGACATGATAGAAAATCTAACACAGAAGAAAATAATAGGTAATCTCGGCTTTGGTCTCTCGGGAAGATGAATTTCTCAAATTTTTTCTCAAGAATTCATACTTCAACCATTTGCAAGAGTATTGTCATTGCATTTATAAATTTTTCCCCACTCAATTTTCCCTCCAAAAGAGAAGAATATTCGAGGGAGCTTTTCTTGTTTCCAATTTGCTTCATACAGTGACGCTTAACAAATTTAGATCCGAAATCTACCAGGTGGAGCAATTGTGAACTAATCACATTTCTTGGGCCCTTAACTAATGACTTGGATGCCATGCCATAACTTTTCAGAGTCCCTTTAATCATTCTAATTATTTCATGCAATAAATCCCCTTTTTAATCATTTTTCGGAGCCTCTGCATAGCTGGACTTGACAGGTCATCCCTTTTTGCTCTCGAGGAAACGTATTTTTCGCCTTTTGTGCCTGCACAATCATTTCATCCCTTTTCCTTCCTTTTCCTCTGAAATTTTACTCTATAACTTCTGGATCTAGCCTTTTTCATTTTTACACGAGCTCGAGAAAAATCCACTTCAAAAGTACTTTAGATCTACAAATTGAGCTCCCAAATTGATTCAATTGAACTTTACAAACTAAAACAGCACAAATTTTCCAAAAATTTGATGAAGAACGATGCAAAAAATGCATCTCCAAACATCCTAGAGATTTAATGGTGGCGAGAATTAAATAAAATGCACAACTACTATTGATGGAAAATCACAGCACCCTTGAATGTCTACAACTCGATGGGTTGAGACTCTCAGTGTGATTACATAACATGGAGCTTCTCCCAAGTGTGGGACCTTGCGAAATTGGAAAAGCTCTCCGGATGAAAGTCGGTTCCTATTCCTCTATTCAGATGCACATGTAAAAATGTAGAGGGTTTACTAAAAAACCTAAACTAACTTTCCAAGGAGGCAGGGTAAAAAGATGCATAAAATAAAAACTAAAATAACAAAGGTGATGCACCGAGGAATGAAGAACACTTATCTTGCCAATAAACACAAACCATTAAAATGCAATGCAAGATCATGCACATATAACAAAATTTGTAGTGAAAGGTCAAGAGGATGCAAATAAACATAGAGAGGGTTGAGAATCATCCACAGACATGTATTATTTTCTCCAAAGATTGATACAATACATTACAAAATGCCAAGAGGCAAAGTTACATTACAGTTTTAGATGGGAGGTTTGAACTCCACAAATTCACCTACCAAAGAGAAGAAGGGAGGGGAAAAATAATAATGTCCAACCTTTAGAAAGAATCCCCTCCTTACAATTTATAGGAAGAATGAGAAAGAAAAGAGAGAGAATTCCAAATCTACCCCAACCACCTCTAGGTTACATTTAATTCATCTCATTATGGCGGTAGGTGAGAACCCTAGCAAACCCAAAAGTGGCGAATTGTATTTTTCATTTTTGAAGAACTTTTTCTCACCCAATTAAATATATCCAGTCGTAGTTGGATAGAGGACCTTGTAAGCTTTCTAAAAAGTCCAACCTTGCGTGAATCTGAGCTCCCTGTGAAAAGTTATGGCCATCTGAATATCTGCGTCAGGGTTTGCTTCATGTTGGGGTGTCAATGCTTAAAATGTTGCGCCTCCTGAAGATGCGCCTTGGCGCATCCATCCTTATGTCAAACTACTCTTACGTGCAACATGGGAACAATTTTTTCATGTTGACACTCTGTGTTGTGCGCCTCTAACCTACGCCTTGGCGTGAATTTTGTCATGTCGACACTCTGTGTTGTGCACCTCCAACCTGCGCCTTGGGCATAAATTTTTCATGTCAACACTCTATGTTGTACACCTCCAACCTGCACCTTAGGCATGAATTTTTTCATGTCAAAACTCTGTGTTGTGTGCCTCCAACCTGTGCCTTGGGCATGAATTTAGGTGTTTCGACATCTTCTTACTTGTGCCATAGGCGCATCCATTTTCATGTCGACATTTTCTTACTTGCGCCATAGGCACGACCATTTTTCACTTCGACATTTTGTGCTGTTGACTATATTTACCCAGGGGGAAGATATATACAACAATTTGGTGACTCAACGGGATCACCTACCTACTAGGTAGAAGATCAGTGGCCTTTTAGCAATCCATTGGGTATGGAGTCATAAGCAATAACTTGAAACCAACTCGATATCCGATCTCGAGCCCGATACCACAAATCATTCTTTGAGAGCACGCTAGACTCAGTAGAAAATCAACTCGAGAGAAAAAAAAATTGTGTTGAAGTACTTAGGGAAATTGAAACCTAACTACAACAAGACAATGTGCATACGCACTTAGAGGAATTGAAATCTAGGATAATATTTACAAGGGTAAACCTTTCCATTTAGTAGTAATGTTTAAGGTAGATTCCGTTTATCGAATCGGGAGTTCTTCTCCATCTAATGTAGACAATTAGAAGGAATTACTACTTTTACATCCCGTGACCATGTAGGGGCCACTCCAAATGGCATCAAAATTGGAATGCCTTCCTGGTTTTGCCCGATCTGCATCCCATTTCAGAACTAGGTCCCCTTCCTGGAAGGTCCTTTCTCTTGCTTTCTTATCAAACCATATTTTTACTAAGGCCTGATCTTTCTCAATCATCTAAACTACATGCTCTCTGATTTCTTCCAATTCCATCAACTCTACATATTTGGCCTCCATTGGTTCGAACTCAGACAACTCCAACTACTTCATGAGCTCCAATGCTGGGAATTCTAATGATATAGGCAATACTACCTCTTTCCCATAGACCAACTTGTAGGGAGAATTACCTGTAGACCTCTTTGGCGTTATCCCACAGCCCATAATGCCGATTTTATCTTGGTATTCCATGTCCTTTGGTTTTCATCTAGAGTTCTTCTGATGATTCTTAGCAAATTCTTGTTTGTGGACTCTGCCTATCCCATTACCCTATGGGTAATAATTTGAAGAGGTGCTCAAATAGATTCCATTCTTGACAGCCCATTCTATAATCTTGGAACCTATGAATGCCAATGCATTATCTGATATGATAGTGGCTGGCACATCCAACTCCGCCACTATTCCTTCATAAAAGTTTAGTATGTTAGACTCATTTGCTTCTTTGAGCGCTACCGCTTTGGTCCACTTGGTGAAATAGTCCGTTGCCATGAGAATCCACTTGTGGCCTTGGTTTGAGTTTAGAATGATGACCCCGATGAAGTCCAATCCCCATTGCATAAATGGTTGGTCAACCAAAAGTGGGTGTAATGGAAACGCTGCTAGTCTTTTTTTCCCATGAAAAGCACACATTTCTTGCACTTTCTTATCCATGTATAACAGTCACTAAACATTGTCGGCCAATAATACCCTGCCTTCATTATCTTGAGAGTTGTTACTCATGGGGTGAAATTTCCTCTAGAATCTCCATCATGAAAATCTCGTAACACCCTCTCAATTTGACTTGTCCCAATGCACCTCAATAGAACTCCATTGATGTCTTTTTAAACAAAACACCATCAACAAGCACATATGGAATGGCTTGTAATATGAAGTATCTCCTCTTTGCTTTTCTCATTTCTAGAGGGCATAGGCCTACCTGTAGGAAGTGTATCATATTCTGAGTCCAACAAGGAGTGGGCACATCATCATTTTCTTGTTCTTGACCATCCTATAGTACCAAGACAGTCTCTTTTTCATCACCTACTTTGACTTGCCGACTCAAAGCTAGCTGTTCACATAGTCCTTTTCCACATACTAGTTTTCTTTCCTTGATCTTGATGTCATATTCCATGACATGGTTTATCCATCCTGCACATTTCTCATTCAAATCCTTGTTTAGAAGGAAGTCCTTGACTCCCGCATGAGAGACCAATAATTGGATCTTGTTATTTGAGACTAGGTGCTTGAATTTCTTTAAGCTCCTGATCACTGCAAGGACATGCTTTTCAATGAAAGAGTACCTATTTTCATATTCCTCCAAGCCTTGACTGAAGAAAGCAACTAGTTGTTCTAATCCTTCTTTGTTTTGTTGTACCAAGATTGCAGAAATTGTGTCTCCACCACCGAAGGCATATAGCATGAAGTCCTTGGAGAAGTTTGGATTGATGAGAGTCGGAGCTTGAGATATAGCCTCTTTTATTGCCTCAAATCCATAAATGCCATGCTCTTATTTAACATTAGTGTTATTGGCTTTACGAGAACTGCAAAGTTTGGAATAAACTGCGGAAAAAATTGATCCTTCCTAAGAAGCTTTGAAGAGCCTTCTTGTGACTTGGCAATGGCAATGCTCGAATTGCTTCAACTCTTTTGGGTCAATCGTCAACCCCTCCTTTGAAAAAATATGGCCTAGAATTTTTCCTTCATGAGCCAAGAATATGCATTTTTTGGGATTCAATGATACCCCAAATCTTCTACACCTCTGAAATACCTGCCTCAAATGAAAGAGGTGATCCACTACATTTTTAGAGAATACAGTGATGTCATCAAGATATATCAAAACTATTTTATTGATCAACCCCTTGAATGCCATATCCATTACCCTTTGGAAAGTGGCTCTAGTATTTGATAGCCCAAATGGCATCTTCTTGTAGGCATAGGTGCCCCATTTGGTGGTGAAAGTCATCTTAAACTGGTCATCTTCTTTCACCATTATCTAATTATACCCTGAGTAGCCATCTAGGAGAGAGAATCTCTCTGAACCGATACCACTTGCAATATTTGTTCCATTGAAGGAAGTGGGTAATGGTCTTTGAGAGATGCCTTGTTGAGGTCTTGGAAGTCCACACACAACCTAATTTCTCCGCTCTTCTTCCCGAATGGAATCAAGTTTGAAATGTAGCTTGAGTGCTTGATTGGGAATATAATGCTTGCCTCTATTAACTTGTTTAGCTCTTTCTTCATTAGAGGCTCAATGTGAGGGTTGACTAGTCTCTGCTTCTACTTGATGTGCTTAGCATTTGGATCCAATTATATGGTATGTTGTGCCAACTTTAGATTGAATCCTCTCAAGTACTCATAGCTCCATGCAAAGACATTTGGAAATTCTTGGCAAAGCTATATGAAATCTGATTTCTCCTGCTCAGTGGCCACTTTACCAATTTGAAGTGTTCTTGCCTTCCCCAACTAGAATTGGCTCTAAATCTTCTCTCTTGACTTTGTATGTTAGCCTTTTCCTTATGGAACTGGTTGTTAGGGTTGAAGATAGTGTTATCACCGAATCACAACACCCTTGAGGATGCTTGATCAAATTTCTAGTTTGATCACTCTAAGCATCCAAAGTGTGATTGATAACATGGGTACTATCTCCAAGTTGTGGGACTTGCTACTTGAGATAGACCTCCTCAGAAAGCTAGTTCTTGCTCCTAAACTACATCAACAATCTACTCTAATGCATGAGAAACTAGCTATTCTAACCAAAAATTCCAAGCGACCTCAGAGAGAGAGAATGCATAAAATGAAAGCCTACACTAAAGCGGTGATACACCAGAAAAAGAGGGTGTGAGAGTAATCTCCAAATGTGTGAAATACAGAGGCAAAGTGCACACTAGAAGAGGTGATGATAGTTCACCATAATCCAACAAAATGCATTCACAGCAATATTCCAAGCACACACAATGATAATGAATTCCTGCAAGAACATAATAAATAGACACAATATACTTGTAGAAAAGATTAAAGGGGCAAGAAGAATGCAAGGAAACACAGCAGGGGAAGATGTATCCACAAACTGATATTTTATTGCTTCATGATATGCACAGTTCAATCTATTACAAGATAAGGGCCTGGATCACCATGCAAGGAGTCCACTACAAGGGCCTACAACACACTGGCTTCACAAAGAAATTTTGACAGAGCTTTGTTACCCAAAAACTCTCCTCTTTACAATGAGCCCAACACTCCAATTTATAGAAAAATGAGAAGGAAAAGAGAAGGGAAAATGGAAATCCCGAAATCTGTCCTTCAACCACCTGTAAGAGGCATTAAATTGAGTGGAATGGGTATACATTACTTGCAAAAGGCTCCCCATACTGTCCCATGTGCTGCAGCAGAGAAGGAATGATGACCATGCCTCTTAATTGCACTCCCAGCTACCAATTAAAACACCTTTCAACCCGGCCACGTTTCCTTAAAAAACTCAATCAATTTCTGATAAAATATAGAATTTATTTATTTTTGTGCATCGGGCTCGTAACCACGATTCCAATGGTACCAATTTTGTGTGATTTCGTTGAGAAATGCAAAAGTTATGGCCTTCTCGAGTGCGGGCGGCTCTTTTGGGCTCAGCAGGTTTTTTCGTCATTTGGACGAGAATGAGCATTAACTGATGGAGCCGAATATGTTTCCTTTATTTAAATATATATACCCTCATTAAAAATAACAAATCTAGTTTTTGTGGCATAGAGGACGTCGTGTGCTCGTTCGAAAAGTCAATTTTGTGAAAATCGGAGCTCGAGTCAAAAGTTATGGCCGTTTGAAGTTCCACGTGCCAAACGCGTTGACTTTTCTTCCTTGCCTTCGGCCATTTTGGATTTTCACGTCCCGCGCATCCCTTTGTCCCATTTAGTACAGTTCTCCTTGTGCTGATTTCGGGTGAATCGGCTTCGGGTTCGCGCCCATTGTCCCAAACGTCCCGATGCTTTTGCCACTCATTTCGCCTTAGTTCGGGCTGGTTCGCGTCTTTTTGTCCCACTTGTCCCAAAGGCGACCCTCTTAAAGATTAGCCAATTTTTTCTCTTTTAGCTTGATCGGATTTTCGCGCCCGCCACGTACTTTTGTCCCATTTGTCCCAATTGCTTGGATGCTTGTGCTCATTTCGGCCGATCCGCGCCTTTTTGTCCTAATGTCCCAAATGCTGCGAGGACTAGGACTTAGCCATTTTTGTGATTTTTCTGGCCCGAGCTTGTTTTTGCAAATTTTTCATTTTCTCGAACTTGCTCTCTTCTACTTGGATAGGGAGTTAGAAAAATATGAGGGGACCCTAGAAATATGAATTTTTCCTAGACTCAATATAATTGCTTGGGACAAAAGAATTTGATGCATGTTATCAAAATTACCTTGAGGGTGAATTTTGGATAATGAGATAGACTCCAATGTTACTAATTCTTTTGGAAGCTTGTTTTTCCGCAGCTACACTACTTGATCCCCATACTGCTGCTCTAGTCTATCCTTGAGTCCTAGCTAAGAATTCAGCCTCTTCTTGCAAAAATTGACGATTTGTTGTGATCATTCTCAAACACCCGCCAACTTTTGTTATAATTTGGAATCGCTTTAGCCTCACAATCACATGGGTATGTGGTTGTGTTTTTTCCTTCGATGTTGTCAACCACATCAAACGCGTTTCTCCAATCACATATTACGAGCCTATCTCGGCTTCATTTTTCTTCCTGGGTATGGACACGATGTTGAAAGCTTCGAAATCCTCAATGAGGTCCCATACCCTGTTCTTGTAGTTCCTCAGCAGGTCATTCTTTGTAGCATGTTGTCCCCTGACTTGGTTGATGATTAGCTCGCTATCTCCAAACACCTGCAAGTTCTTTATGCCCTTTTTCCTGCCCCAATGAAGTCCATGAATCAAGGCCTCATATTCAGCTGTGTTGTTTGAACAGGAAAACTAGAAATGGAAAGCTGAATAATATTTGATGCCTTGAGGTGAAACAAGCATAACTCCTCCTCCTGCACCTTTCCTACTCCTTGATCCATCGAAAAATAACTTCCATGCTTCATTGTCATCCTTATGGTCTGGTTTGGTGATGCTAGGAATATACTGGTTTTCTTCATGTATGCAATAGACTCCTAGCTTAGATTCTTCTACTTCTTGGTAGGGATCAAAATCATGTACCTTGCTTTCCCATTCATTGAGAGTCAAATCGAGATGCTTCCAACTTTGGTGTCACTTCATCTCGTGCTTGGATAATCTTCTTGATCAAATGTTGAACAGTTGGCATTGATTTGGCTTGGAGTATGAGGCTCAATATGAAATTTTACAATTGGTTCAGATTTGATTGTGACCTTAGTACCATATCTTGTTCTGAACAACATGTGTGACCAATCAGCAGATAAGTAGCCTCCAATTCTAGCTATGAAATCCCTTGATAAGCATAGGGCAAAGAGTGGTGGAAAATATATCACTGACACATCTTGCAAAATGGTAATGTTGGGGCATGCATGCAAGGTAAGATTCAAACCTTTAATCACTCCCACCATTGCTACTATTGTCCCATCCAATTGCACTACCCCCTTTGATATGACTTCATATTGGAGACCCAGCTGATCAGCTATTTTCTTGGGCATGACAGAACTACTTGCCCCAGAATCAATCATGCAATTGTGTACTAGTTTATCCCCAATGATTAATGAAACGTAGAATGGAGGGGGTTTCAAAACTTTACCTTGTTTTCCTCCATGATTCCCTTCAGGCTGAGCAGCATTTGTGAGGACATTCTCTTGCATATGGACCTACTGGTTCAAGTTGACCAATTCTTCATGGAAGCTTGTAGAAGATCTCTTTGGCCTGGGATGGATAAAGATTCCTACATTGATATATTCACATTTGTCTTCTTCATTTGATCAATGATGCTAAATGGGGATGAAAGATCTATTTGATGTCCTTTAGCCTACACATTCCTTTCTTGTGCATAGGCAGCAACAGCTGGCATTTGAGTTAGCTTAGAAGGTGGTTTGGGTTGTCCTTGCGTGTTTGGAACTGTATTTTGCTTACCAACACCTTGTGGAGTGATGGAAGGTTGTAGATCACTTGGAGCCAATGACTACCCTTCACCAATATTCCTCTTCTTTGATCTTGTGTTAGCTACTACACTCTGAGAAATTGTTTGATTCATGCCACAAAAATCCTTAGCTTGCCAATTCACAAGTGTGGTATCATTTGGAGTTGTGTTTTGCTGAGATGTCCCTTGTTGCTGATTTGTTTCTTGACTCACTTCACCCTCTACGCCAGTAGTTGTCACCATCAAGGCTTGGTTCAAAGCACCATTGAAGCACATAGATTGGTTGTGAGGTTCATTGCATGGGAAACACCAATCATACTCTTGAGCTATGTTGTTTTGCACTGGCACTAATGCTTTAGAAGCAGATGCAACATTGGGGTTATAGGGCTGAAATGGTCTATTGGCGGGAGGCCTTACTTGGATTTGATTTGCAGCTGGATTGGGTGGCCTATTGGGCTGGTATGGTTGCCTATTAGGTTGAGCTTGAGGCTGATAAGAAGGTCTAAAGCTTTGGGCTTGCTGCCTCTTGAGTGTAACCAGCTCATTTCCCAAATTTTGCAATTGTTTCATGACCTCTTGGAGTTCATTTGAAGCACTAGAGGATGAAGTAGAAGTTTCATTTGAACTTTGATTTCTAGGATTGGGAATAGGAGCCAAAGTGGGTGCTTGACTAGTGCTCGGATTTTCTAAGTTTGGATACAAGGGCATGGGAGGCCTAGGAGCCAGCTTACCAACTTGTATAAGATAGTTTTCAGCCCTAATGGCAATGTTATAAGCAGTAAGGTAAGGTTGTGCCTCCCATAGATTGAATTAACATAGAAATATCAGAATTCAAAGCCTTAAGATAGTATACAAAAGCACCTTCAACTGTTGGCCTAACGGCCACTGGAATCCTATCCCAAGACCTTTGAAATCTGAAGTTAAAGTCACTCAGCTGCTCATTGGGAGCTCTCTAGATAGTTGTCAATTGTTCTAGTAGAGACAAATTGTCCCCCTTTTCTCCAAATTGCTCATGGAGGACTATGCATAATTGATTCTAATTCTGGATAGAACCAGCTCCAAGGCTCCTAAACCATTGCAATGCCTTCCCTTTGAACAAAGATGCTAACAATTTGACAAAGAACATCCATTTCATGTATCTCATGGATTGCACAAATGTTAACAATGTCTTTGACATGATCACCAGGAGTGGTATGATTTTCTCCAATGAAAAATGGAATGTTCTTCAATGCTGCAATTGGAACTAGATTTTGTGCATTGAGGGCAAGTGGGCTACTGCCAGTGAAGTTGAAAAAGGGTTTTGTTGTGCCATTCTGATTGGCCTAAGAACCCTTGTTGATTGGATGAAAGGTCTACCAGGTGGAGGGGTTGATAAAGTCCTGTTAGGTGGAGATGGTGATCTTTGTGGTCTTCTTCCTCTCCTTCCTCTTCCTGGTGATAGTTGCAAGTGGACAAATAGCCCCTCTTCTCGAGTATCAGACCTGGTTCAAATTCTTCTCATATGCCTGGGAAACTTTTGCTGCTACACCGCTGAATTCTATCCCTTCGGAGTCATTAGATTTTCTGTGAGCGAGCCTCAAAAGGCTGGATTTTGCCAAGTTACACACCAAACTTGACAATATTTAAAAGAATTTAAAACTTTGAAGGACCCGAAGATACAATTTGGTTATTGGGTCTTGTTGTGCAACTACTAATCCTTGAAGGTACAGGTGAAACTTAGGTCATGCAAGGCAACTTACAAAACCTGAAACACACTTTGTTCCCAAACTCGGGACATTCTCAACACACAGGAAAACCTGAAATACTAAAAACCATGAAATTTTGAAAGTCAAAATATCAAAAATCTAAGAATACCCTTTTGAAGATTATCCCCGATCTATCAACTGGTGAAATTTTGACTTGTTTTGAGCAAGTTAAGCCCTTGAAAATCGATTTCAAAGTTTAGCCTGGAAAGTGAAAAAATATGAAATTGGAGAACTTGTAATTTCTAAGTCCAAATTTCTTGAAAATTCCTTCAAATCTTGTGGAATGACCTCTTGGTCCCACCGAGCATGCCAAAACTATTGATGGCAAATCACAACACCCATGAATGTCTGCAACTCGATGGGTTGAGACTCTCAGTGTGATTGCATAACATGGAGCTTTTCCCAAGTGTGGGACCTTGCGAAATCGGAAAAGCTCTTCGGATGAAGGCCGGTTCCTATTCCTCTATTTAGATGCACATGTAAAAATGTAGAGGGTTTACTAAAAACCTAAACTAACTTTCCAAGGAGGTAGGGTAAGAAGATGCATAAAATAAAACCTAAACTAACAAAGGTGATGCACCGAGGAATGAAGAACACCTATCTTGCCAATAAACACAAACCATTAAAATGCAATGCAAGATCATGCACAGATAACAAAATTTGTAGTGAAAGATCAAGAGGATGCAAATAAACATAGAGAGGGTTGAGAATCATCCACAGACATGCATTATTTACTCCAAAGATTGATACAATACACTACAAAATGCCAAGAGGCAAAGTTGCATTACAGTTTTAGATGGGAGGTTTGAACTCCAAAAATTCACCTACAATAGAGAAGGGAGGGGCAAAACAAGAATGTCCAACCTTTAGAAATAAGCCCCTCCTTACAATTTATATGAAGAATGAGAGAGAAAAGAGAGAGGAATTCCAAATCTACCCCAACCACCTCTAGGTTACATTTAATTCAACTAATTATGGTGGTAGGTGAGAACCCTAGCAAACCTGAAAGTGGAGAATTGTATTTTAAATTTTTGAAGAACTTGTTCTCACCCAATTAAATATATCCAGTAGTATTTGGATAGAGGACCTCGTAAGCTTTCTGAAAAGTCCAACCTTGTGTGAATCTCGAGCTCCTGTGAAAAGTTATGGCCATCTGAATATCTGTGCCAGGGTTTGCTTCCTGTCGGGGTGTCAATGCTTAAAATGTTGCGCCTCCTGAAGATGCACCTCGGTGCATCCATCCTTATGTCGACATACTCTTATGTGTGCCATGGGCACAAATTTTTTCATGTCGACACTCTGTGTTGTGCGCCTCCAACCTGCGCCTTGGGCACGAATTTTGTCATGTCGACACTCTATGTTGTGTGCCTCCAACCTGCGCCTTGGGCACGAATTTTGTCATGTTGACACTCTGTGTTGTGCGCCTCCAACCTGCACCTTGGGTGTGAATTTAGGTGTGTCAACATCTCCTTACCTGCACCATAGGCGCATCCATTTTCATGTCAACATTTTCTTACTTGCGCCATAGGTACGACCATTTTTCATGTCGACATTTTGTGTTGTTGACTATATTTACCTAGGGGGAAGATATATACAACAACTACCATTGATCTTTCCTTTCAACTTTTAATCTGAGCCTTCCACATGGTAAAATGTGATTGGAAATGGGCTTGGGAGCACTTTTTGATATTTTATAACTTTTGGAAAAAAGTAAAATTTTGACACGTGTCCCAATGTGGGTCCCAATGGACCTCTGCTTCATTTTTTCACTTTATACATATTTTCCAAAAATGAAAAAGTTCCACATTTTCCTTGTGGCACCAACACGAGAAGGTAAAAACATGACAGAGGCTACAATCGAGGAAATTCAATGACAAACAAGGTGAGACTAATTTAAGAACCAATAGACCCAAGAAGGAAATGATCATGGAAACCAAATGGAGGATAGAGTCTTTCAAGCACCAACATGGGGAGATAAAAATGTGACAGAGGCTGCAAACGAGGGATTTCAATGACAAATAGTGCGAGACTAATTTGAGCACCAACACAACCTTAGGTGGTGATAGGTAATGCTTAGTGCTTGGTACCTCATTTTGATCACATAACTTTATATTTATATGATTACCTTGGTTGAATTTCATAATTAACTCGAAAAGGAAAACCACCAAAAATATAAGATGCTTAAATGGCTAGAAAGGACCCAAAATATGTGATTAAATTATAAAGAGGCCAATGGTTCCCAAAGGGGATGGGGGCACCTAACATTGGCATCCTTGCTGGGAATTGGTTTCCGGGGTGAGAGATGTTGAGGTGTGAAAATATAGACCGAGAAAGTAAGGGTGTAATACAAAAATGGGTAACAAAAACAAAGAAAGGTTGCCAAAGACATGGGTTAATTAGTAATTTTCTTATTTAGGAAGCATATGAACAGACTAAATAATCATGACTAAATAGATAACCAAAGTGCATGATTTTGTATCTATATAGTACATCTTCCTCCATTCATTTAGTAAAATTTTTAGTGGTCGTGAGGATCCAATTATGACCCAAGATTATATGTTGGTTGATCAATCTAATGAAGTCTAATCTCCACTATATGAATGGATGATTTATAGAGACAGGTAAATTGGAAGGGATGTTAATATTTATTTCCCTGTAAAGAATGCACATTTGTTGCATCTCTTAATCCATGCATAACAATCATTAAAAATGTTACGCCAAAGAGTAACCATCTTTCATGATCCTCGGAGCGTTGCCTTTGGACTAAAGTATCCTCTCGCTTCTCCATTATGGAACTCATGCAACACTTTATCTATCTAATTTTTCTTAATACACCTCAAAATAACACCATTCACATCTTTCGTAAATAATATGTTATCAATAAGTGCATAGGTAAATTATTAAAGTATGAAATACCTCCTTTTAGCCTTTCTCAATCCTTGAGGGCATTGGCCTATTTGGAGAAATTTGACTACATCATGAGTCCAACAGGGATCAAGTAAAGACTCAACCGACTATTCTTGATCATGTTGAAGTATGAGGATGGCTTCTTCATCAATATGTTGGTCCGATACTAGTTTTTAACACAATTGCTTACCTCAAAAAATATTAGTCACTTTGATATCTACATCATATTCCATTACTTGGTTATCCAACCAGCTCTTTTCTCATTCAAGTCCTTGTTCAAAAGAAAGTCTTTCACACTAGCATGTGAAACTAGTAGATAGATCTTGTTATTGGATATCAATTCCTTAATTTCTTCAAAAAAATTATGAAAGCAAGGGTATCTTTCTAAATAAATGAGTACCTCACCTTATAATCCTCCAGACCTTGGCTGAAAAATGCAACAAGCTATTCAAAGTCTTCTTCATTCAGTTGTACCATTATGGTGGATAGTATTTTGTAAAATATGGATTGATGAGAGTTGGATTTTGTGATATTTCTTATTTGATGGCTTCAAAATATTCTTTCCTACAGCTTTTCCACTTGAAGACCATGCTCTTATTTAAGATCAGTGTTAATGTTTTGGAAAGGTTGGGAAAGTTTGGAACAAACCTCTTAACGAATTTAACTCTCCCAAAGAAGCTTTGGAGTTCCTTCTTATGACTTGGTAATGACAATGCAAGGATGACACTAACTCTTTCTAGATCAATAGTTAATCCTTCGATAGAGATAATAAATCCATGGATTTTACCTTCATGAGCTAGAGAGATGCACTTTTTAAGATTGATAGAAATACCAAACAACAAGAGATTTTTTTTTTTCATGTGGAGTAATTTGATAAGTGCTTCCTAGTTCTAAATACATAATTTAGAACTCATAGATCAAACAATCATTCTTATAACAGATAACCATATGCAGCTGTAATGACTCGGTGTACCACCGATCTATTCATTCCATGACTCGGTGATCTACCGATCTATTCATGAGTATCATAGAGTTGGCATTTTTATCTTAACACTTCACTCTTGTGGTTCTCTTCCCTAATCTAGGATTTCATAATGCTCTGTCCAAGGAACCTATCTGAATAATTGTTACCATTATTCATCGGCATCACGTCCCTCAGACTAGGTGACATAGGACAACGCAATCAGCAGCTTGCGATACTTTGGCCAAAGATTTGAAACATACTATTCATGTCTCGTATTCCTTGACGGCATACTCATCAATCTGGAATATGTCCTTCACCCCACTCTGATGTTAAATAGAATGTCTTATACTGACTTCTGTCAGCCTCCATGTCCCAAGTCATTCACTCAGAATGGATTAATATCATGACACACGTTGTAAGGATGCTCTTGAGGACTAGGAGCCGACATACATCGGGTCAACCATAGTTAACCCCGTGTGTGTCAAGGTACCCCAGAGTCTCCAAGGGCAGCCTCAAACATGACCATGGTCCTAACCAGTCCCAGAGTAAAAACTTGTTCGAGTTTAAGGTGTAAATCTTAACGATCAATGCAAAGGGTGTCGCCATAGGTCACCTACATTGTTGTATCCTCGAGAAGATCCTAATCTTCTCGAAGGTACAACCCTGCAGTTGACATGTGTCGACATCCTACAAACCACCTCGGAAAGATATTTACATAACTTCAAAGAGTTACTTAAGTTGAGTTGAAATTGAATTACAGACTCTCCTAACTAGGTAGTCTTTTCCCAACCCCGAGTTCCACACCTTTGAGTTGCCTTACATAATTAAGTTCAATTTCACAGAGAGAAGTTTAATAAGATTTGAGATCTCGTCTAGGAGATCATTGGTTCCCAATAATCTTATTCTACATAATTGGGCAATAGCCCTAAGTTCTCTCATAGAAGATAACTAAACCCGTAAGGGTTTATATCAACTCCGAAGTCTAAAGTATATCATGCTTATTGTTATTAAGACATAGTGATTTAAGATCATCAGATTACGTTGTCTTGACTTAGATCATGGATAGTGAGTAATAGATTACTCTTCCCGTTTCAGCTACCTATTAAGGTTTAGTTTAATCTTAACTTCTCGAAAGGCAGTGGACTAATTTCCAATTTAGCCTTATTTAGAACATAACAGAACTACTAATCATTCACGAAGTATTCAGTCACATAATCTTTACAAGGCCTACTTGGAGAAACCAAATAACTCCAAGGTATACAATAATAAAAATGCACTTAAAATCAATCGAACTTAAGAAGTTCAATCCACAAATAAAAATGCAGCCACATAAATAACAATCTCCCCATTTCATTTATTTCCAAGCCATACAATTACAATTTATGCTCTTCAAAGATATTTGATGCAATACTCAACAACGCAAAAGAACAACTATCTTCATATAGTACAAATAGAGAAATCAAATTGGAATTCATCATAAAACCAGATTAAACAATCTGAGCATCATATCAGATCTGCGTGTCTTTACCACTTATGATGACCATCTGCAAAAATTGCTAACACGGGTCAGTTCAACGAACTGAGCATGATAAGCTCTAATTCTTAAAACAATTGCATTCCACCAATTGTTTCCATTAGACAACCTGTTTAAATGAAATCATTTCATCAAACCTATAAACATGAATCACTCTAATTATCTTTCTACCATACAAGACTTTTTAACATAAATTCATAATATAACTATCATATTGACTCTTCTCGGATAATTCATCTTATGTTAGAGACTAAGAAGAACAAAATGAATCTAATATATCCATCCATCCAAAACCAGGATAGTATCAATCCTAATAAAATTACTCCATTCAGAAATGAATTCTTACCAGTACGTGTATCCAATAGCTGTGCATTTAATAATTCAAGCAAAGATAGATTATAGCCTCTAGCAAGTTCAACTGATGGATTTCCTTTATACTCATTGCATTATTTCCAAGACTTCGATAGATTTACCAACTTCTATTACAATTCTACTTTTATCAAAGTAGATAACTGAATAACTCAAACAAGGTATTATTATAACTGTAAATAAGAAAAGACCTTAGGCCAAGACTAAGCATTTACCATTCTTTCCTCATAAATTTAACAGTTTAAACATCTTATGCCCCTATAGCAGAGTTCTTATGGAAATACAAAAGAAGGGAGCAATCATAATTTCCAGAAAGGAAGAGAATACTTTCGCATTCCAAAATTCCTATAACAACATGTGCTTTACAACTAAAGAGAAAGAACAGAGGCATTCAGATCTCCATTCCAAACAAGTTCAGACAGTACCAACTTTCCAGGAGCAAAGCATATACAAATAATCTTGAATTCCTTTAGGGAAGAAAAGAAAGTAAGAAAATCAACACAATCCCATCCCTTCCAAGTACAAAATCTAATTTCCATCATGCAGATCTAGGATTACCCACACTCTATTAGGATTCAGAGTTCCACAAAGCAAGATTTCTCTCAGTCAGACTGTGTTCCCATTAACCAAGTTAAATCGTAAGGAAAACACAGCTACACTAGATATTTCATCACTTACAGAACCCATAATTAATGACCATCCCATCCCCTTTTCAACAGAGGTACAGACTTGTATTCATACATTTTTTTTTCATACACCTGTTACTAAACCAGTCGAGTTCCAAGAAAGGGATTACAGTTTCATCTCAAATCAACCATGTACTCACCTGAAGCTATCAAGCAACAAAAAGAACTCATACGACCAGCGATAAACAATAAACCAACTAATAAGACACAACAATTTTCTTTTATGTCATTCCTCAACCAAGAAATCATCCAACGCAACGTCTAACAAGGTACAGTTGGGAACTTATTACCTCAGTTCCTCAAGAAGCAAGGAAACAACACAACAGAAGTCGAACCCATAAGCAATCACAACTAGCACTTCAACAGAAGTTGGATTCATATGAAACATTGCAAGGACTTCAAAGAAGTCATATCCACAAGGTAATCACAGCTACACTTCAACAAGTCGAACCAACATGAAAACACAGCAAGCATTCCAACAGAAATCAAACCAACATGAAAACACAACAAAGACTTCAACAAAAGTCGAACCAACATGCAAACGCAGTAAGGACTTCAACAGAAGTCAAGTTCAAAAGAAAACACTACCAGGACTTCAACAGAAGTCGTATCCACAAGTATTCACAGAAAATACTTCAACATAAGTCGAACCAACATGAAAACACAAGTAGGCATTCCAATAGAGATCGAATCCATTTGAATACACAACAAATATTTCAACAGAAAACAAATCCATATGTATACTCATGTAAAGGATTCAACAAGTCAAACCAGCATGAAAACACAAAAAGCAAGCATTCCAACAGAAGTTGAATTCACAAAGAAATCATGGCAAACACTTCAACAGAATTTGAATCCATAAAATAAACACAACAAACTCTTCAACAGAGTCTACGTAAAACCATGGATTCCCAAATCATCAAGAAATAGAGAAACCCAATACATTGCTACCATTTAAACCAACTGAACCAAAAATCATCTGAACAGAGTTGTTCTAATGAAAGCATTTAAAGGAAAGAAATATTTTTAAAAGTTAGGGCCTATCATGCCTGATAGTGTCGCTTAAAAATTCAAAGAAGACCTCTGAATGTGCTCGCACCTTCTCTTCTTCTTCCACGATAGATTAAACAACAATAAATTGTTACCTCCATGCCTTATATACTTTCCCCGACAGAGAAGGAAGCTAGAAACTCTCACAGTTGCCATGCAACACAGAGTAGATGACTGGTTCAAGAACCAGTGCTCAAGCAGTGAAAAAAAATGGAATGCATGAAAACCAAACAACCAAACAATATTCCATTTGCATGCCTTCCCAAGCAATCTGCGCTCGGGAACCAAAGTTCATTAATTGCATTAACTTCCATCCTCCCACCTATTTTCCATTGCCACCGACCGCCAAAATTGGTGATAGCCAAAATAAAACAAACAACCTTTCCCATACTTGGTGATACTGCCACGTCGATTATTATACTAGCCGTTTGCAACCTCCGCCAAATCTGACAACATCCCAAGTCCTTCAACCTTATCCCCCTCATAAATGCCATGGAAACCACCACCCATGACTCACGCCCCTTCATAGGTCCCCCTCCATTCTTGTCATTAGTTAGGATAGGTAAGAAACATAGGTTAGATCATAGGGTAAGACATTAGTCTTACATCCATAGTGCTAGAAGAAGTTAACTCTTAGGAGCATTAAGCTTATAGTTTAGGGCTAGGTTAGATTAGCAGTTATTTTAACCAATAGGTTAAAGTTTAGGTTAAGATTATTAACCTTAACAAATCCAATCTAGGTCTCCCAAGTAGGACCAATCAGTATTAGAGCCAAACAGGGTAAACATTCCTGTAAAGGATCCTATCTGGCATTGCTAATTAAGCTTACGGTATTCACAAGAACATCTTACCTAGCTTAAGGTCTAGGCCTTCCTGATGTTACGATATCAGGAACCAAATTTCATTTAACATGTTCAACCTGAGTTAAACTCCGGGATAGCTCATTCAATCTCATTCAGACCTTGTAACTTTCGTAAGGTCCATAAATTTTGTTCATCCTGAATAAGCTTAAAACATTCCTTGGATCAATGTAACTGATCCAAGGCTGAGTCAAAGATCTTCAAGAGCAAAGAAGATACAATCCATATCAAGCATGACTTCCCAAAACCAAAGGAACATGTCCTTATACAGAAGAAATCATATATCAACACTTGAATGCTCAGGAGAAGGTAACAACAGTTCAGGGTGTTACATGCTTCCCTCCTAAAAGATTCATCGTCCCGATGATTACATCTTTTGATTTACCTTCCGGTCAATCAATTTATTAGCTCACATTACAAAAGACCAATTCCAACATGAATTATTTCATAAATCAATGTCATGATACAATTTATTCAACCTGAATAATGTTTGCCTCAAAGCTGGCTTACATAAAGACATGAAAAAGATAATTTCATAATAATTAAATTTTTTTGTCAACAGATTCCATTCTATTCAAAAAGAAAGGGAAAAGAAATTTTCATCTCTTCCAGATTTTCCCAAGTTGCACTCTCTTCGTTAAACTGGTCCCACTGGACCTTACATTGCTTTGTATTTCACGATTTCTCAAATGCAATTGGCGAGTTTCTAGCACTCATGTGGGTTTAACCACGATTATTCCTGGGTCTTGGACCTGCAAGGAATTCCAATTTAAAACATGTGACAAGTCTGAAACGTATTTCTTAAGCAAAGAAATATGGAAAACATCATGCATGCGAGACAAAGCAGGTGGTAATGCTAATCGGTAAGCTACAGGATTGATTATTTCGACAATTTCGAAAGGTCCCACATAACGAGGTGACAACTTGGCAGCCTTGCCAAAAGTTATAGAACTCTTTCTAGGTTTAACACGAAGAAAAACCTTTTCACCAAGTTCAAACCTTCGATCAACCCACTTAAGGTCAGCATAGCTCTTCTACCTATCTGCTGCTTCCTTCAATCATTCACGAATCATCTTTACTTGTTGTTCCATTTCAGTGAGGATTTCTGGTCCAATTACCACTCTATCCTCAATACTATCCCAACTAACAGGGGTTCTGCACTTTCTTCCATAAAGTGCCTCAAAAGGTGCCATTTTAAGAGATGAGTGATAAGTGTTGTTGTATGTGAACTCAACTAATGGAAGATACTCTTCCCATTTATACTGTTGATCCATGCAATACATTCGTAACATATCTTCCAACACTTGATTTACTCTCTCAGTTTTTCCATCCGTTTCCGGATGATATGCAGAACTGAAGTTTAGTTTCATTCCAAGAGCTGCATTAAGCGTTTGCCAAAATCTTGATGTCATTCT
The DNA here is from genome assembly GCA_018340775.1 of Taxus wallichiana var. yunnanensis. NCBI lineage: Eukaryota > Viridiplantae > Streptophyta > Pinopsida > Cupressales > Taxaceae > Taxus > Taxus wallichiana. The sequence continues at coordinate 243,155,233 of CM031242.1, forward strand.
AGATCCCCTGTCAGATATAATCAATTCTGGTACTCCATGTAACCTGAAAATTTCATGCACGAATCTTTTTTGCTAACACCGGAGAATCATCCTTCGATTTCCAAATGATGAAATGAGCTACCTTTGTTAGTTTGTCTACAACTACCAAGATAACATCATGTTTATTTCTCGACATAGGCAACCCTTGTACAAAATCCATGCTTATTACTTGCCATTTATACTTTGCGGTATGCTATGGGGATATAATAGTCCAGCAGGGTGCATGTGTTCTGCCTTAACCCGACATTCCAGACAATGTGTCACAAAATCAATAACATCCTTTTTCATACCTTTCCAAAAGTATTGCTGTTTTAGATCAACAAGCATTTTTGTGATACCCAGGTGTCCAGAGAAGGGCGAATTATGAAATTCAACTAACAATTTCTTTCTCAAATCATTTAGCAAAGGTACATATACCCTGTTTTCATAACGTAAGATCCCTTCATTATCAAAATGAAAACCTTTATACCTTTCATCTTTTGGTTCTCACAAGTGTGCTACTTTTACTTGCTTTGAAAGTATATATCGATTCTCGAGGCACTTTTTACCTCATCTTTAAACTGAGTTCTTAATGTTATAAGAGCAGAAATGTGCTTCCTACGACTTAGAGCATCCGCTACTCTATTCTCTTTCCCTTTGATGTAGCTAATATCAAAATCATATTGAGATAAAAACTCTAACCACCTTCGTTGTCTTGCATTTAGATTAGGCTGAGTGAAAATATACTTCAGCCCTAAATGATCAGTTTTCAACTCAAAAGGTTTCCCAAGTAAATAGTGTCTCCATACTTGAAGCGCATGAACAATTGCAGCAAGCTCTAAATCATGAGGGGCATAATTCAGCTCATGTAACTTAAGCTTTCTACTTTCATATGCTATGACATGATCATTTTGTAACAAAACACCTCCAAGGCCTTCCCTAAGCATCCATTTCTACAACAAAAAAGTTCCCATTAGGGTCTGTACAATACTAATATAATATAGGTGTTGAAGTCAAGGGCTTTTCAACTTTTTCAAACTTTTAAAAGCAGTTTCACACTTATCATTCCAAATAAATTTCTTATCCTTCTTCTCGCAATGAAGTTATTGGTGCAACCACTTTAGAAAAATCCTTAACAAATTTTCTATAATAACCAGCAAGGCCCATGAAGCTTCTTACTTCATGTACATTCTTTGGTGTAGGCCACTCGGTTATTGCCACTATTTTTGAAGGATCCACTACAATTCCTTCTTTACTAATGACATGACCCAAATAGTGAACTTCAGTATCAAAGAAAGAACATTTGGATAACTTACCGTATAACTTTCTTTTTCTCAAAATTTCCAAAACTATCTTCAATTGCTCATTGTGCTCTTCAACGCTTTTAGAATATATGAGAATATCATCCAAGAATACAAGCACAAACTTGTCCAAATATTCTTGAAAGATATTATTCATTAAGTTCATAAAAGTTGCGGGTGCATTAGTTAATCCAAAGGGTAGAACCGTGAATTCATAATGTCCGTACCTGGTTCGAAAGTTGTTTTATGAATATCTTCATCTTTAATCCTTAATTGATGATAACCAGATCAAAGATCTATCTTGGAATAAACCGCTGCTCCACGCATCTAATCAAATAGATCATCAATCCTTGGAAGTGGGTATCTGTTCTTAATTGTTGCTTTGTTCAACATCCGATAATCAATACATAGTCTAAGTGTTCCATCTTTCTTTTTTACAAATATTACTCGCTCCCCAAGGTGAAACACTTGGTCTAATTAAACTCTTAGACAAAAGTTCTTGCAATTGTGCCTTAAGCTCGACTAACTCTATAGTAGTCATCCGATAAGGTGCCTTAGAAATAGGTTCCGTCCCAGGTTTGATTTCAATGGTGAAGTCAAATTCCCTTTTGGGTGGTAAACCTAGTAATTCCTCCGAAATACATCCTTGAAACTTTGCAACAGTGGGTAACGTTTCATGGAATCACCATCTTCTTCTGAAAATTCAGATATCTTTATGGCATATAAGGTACATCCTTTGTTTTTAGCCTTTTTAAGTTGCATAGCTGATAGTTTCCTAACTGAAATTTCCCGTTTCACACCTTGAATCTCTGTTGTTTTCAGCCGATCATCTAAACATCTTATATTCTTTTCAAAGTAGTCTACTTTTGCTTTATGGTCAGCTAACCAATTGACGCCGATGACAATGTCATAGGATCCCAAAGGTGCAACATATAGGTCAACTTCCGTGGAAAAGTTAGGTAAGTCAAGGACTGCCCCAAAAAGACACATACTCACTATATGAACAGAGTTATTACCATACTATACAGTCCAAGATTTATCCATTTTTCCAGCCTTTCTTTTAAGTTTAGAAGCAAGTTTACTAGAAATAAAACATTCAGTAGCTCCTGTATCAAAAAGAATAGTGACAGGTATGCCAAATAACTTACCCGAAACTTCTATAGGTGTCACTTGCTTTTCAGCTTGCTTGTCTGCTACTGCAGCATATATCTTATGTTACTGATTACGATCATCCTTCTTCAAAGGGCACTAATTTGCGTAGTGGTCTTTGCCACAATTATAAAGCAACCTCCTACAGGTCCCTTTTTAGGCTCAAAATTACTTCCAGCCTTAAAATTATCACGTTGTCCTCCATAGGGCTTCTGCCCATTGTTATAATTTTTGGCAAAACTATCCCTTACATTTCCAGCAGGCTTATTCGCTATCGTTTTCTTACTATTGTCCACTGGAAACTTACTTCTGTTTCCAAACTTTTTCCATGGCCCCTTCTTGGGTGCAAGTGAAGTTGAAGAAGGGTTTGCAATCTTCTTCCGCACTTCTTCTTTATGAGCAGAAATAGCCTTTAATTTCTGTTCTTGCCTTATGGCTTTTTCAACAACCCCTTCCATAGTGGTTGGGCTGTGAACATCAACCTCTCCTCCTATCACAGGATTCAGTCCCATGATGAATTTCCATATTCTGAACTTCTCGTCAGTTTGATACTACGGTACGTACTTGAGGAGTTTCGTAAACCGCTCCCAGTATTCAGTTACAGTTAGCTTTCCTTGAGCTAAGTTCTGGAATTCTATCATTTTCTGATCATAGAAAAGTTGTGGCAGCCAACGTTGCCTAAAATAGCCTTTAAATTGATCCCAAGTGATATTGGTCTCATCAATATTTAGCTCAGCTTTACGGCTGTCCCACCACAAGATGCTTCGTGGGAAAGCTGATAGGCTCCCCAAATAGCTTTGGTTTCCTCGAGAAGTTTCTTATTGCAAAGTACTTCTCCATCTCACTGAGCCAGTTCTCAGCTCCATCTCCTAATGTGGTGCCATCATATTTAGGTGGACTTATCCTTTTTATATCATTAGTGAGTTCCGCTGCCAACCTGGCCTTTTTGTTTTCTAGTTGGATAGGTACATTTTCAGTGTTATTACCAACACCCATATTGGGGTTGTCCTCAGGAGGTAGCTGATTGTCGTTACCAGCTTCTTCATCCTCCTCATTTCCCATTACTTGTTGTTCAAGTACAGCCAAACGATCTCTTGTGTCCAATAGGGCAGCAAGGATCTCATCAAGTTTTTGGGTTGTTGCTTGCCCCTTCCTCAGGTGGAGCATTATCCGCAACGTTCCCCCTTGTTCTAACCATTTTCTGTTACAAGAAAATTCAGGTTTTTATCAGATTATGGACACAATAGGTCCAAGAGCTGCAACCTTCAGCTCTGATACCAAGATGTAACATTCCCATTTTAATACATTAGAACAAGAGATTTTTTTTTTGATAAGTGCTTCCTAGTTCTAAATACATAATTTAGAACTCACAGATCAAACAATCATTCTTATAACAAATAACCATATGCAGCTGTAATGACTCGGTGTACCACCGATCTATTCATTCCATGACTCGGTGATCTACCGATCTATTCATGAGTATCATAGAGTTGGCATTTTTATCTTAACACTTCACTCTTGCGGTTCTCTTCCCTAATCTGGGATTTCAGAATGCTCTGTCCAAGGAACCTATCTGAATAATTGTTACCATTATTCATCGGCATCACGTCCCTCAGACTAGGTGACATAGGACAACGCAATCAGCAGCTTGCGATACTTTGGCCAAAGATTTGAAACATACTGTTCATGTCTCGTATTCCTTGACGGCATACTCGTCAATCTAGAATACGTCCTTCACCCCACTCCGATGTTAAATAGAATGTCTTATACTGACTTCTGTCAGCCTCCATGTCCCAAGTCATTCACTCAGGAATGGATTAATATCATGACACACGTTGTAAGGATGCTCTTGAGGACTAGGGTAAGCTGACATACTGGGTCAACCACAGTTAACCCTGTGTGTCAAGGTACCCCGAGTCTCCAAGGGCAGCCTCATAACATGACCATGGTCCTAACCAGTCCCAGAGTAAAAACTTGTTCTAGTTTAAGGTGTAAATCTTAACGATCAATGCAAAGGGTGTCGCCAAAGGTCACCTGCATTGTTGTATCCTCGAGAAGATCCTAATCTTCTCGAAGGTACAACCTTGCAGTTGACATGTGTCGACATCCTACAAACCACCTCGGAAAGATTTACATAACTTCAAAGAGTTACTTATGTTTAGTTGAAATTGAATTACAGACCCTCCTAACTAGGTAGTCTTTTCCCAACCCTGAGTTCCACACCTTTGAGTTGCCTTACATAATTAAGTTCAATTTCACAGAGAGAAGTTTAATAAGATTTGAGATCACGTCTAGGAGTTCATTGGTTCCCAATAATCTTATTCTACATAATTGGGCAATAGCCCTAAGTTCTCTCATAAGGAAGATAACTAAACCCGTAAGGGTTTATATCAACTCCGAAGTCTAAAGTATATCATGCTTATTGTTATTAAGACATAGTGATTTAAGATCATCAGTTACGTTGTCTTGACTTAGATCATGGATAGTGAGTAATAGATTACTCTTCCCGTTTCAGCTACCTATTAAGGTTTAGTTTAATCTTAACTTCTCGAAAGGTAGTGGACTAATTTCCAATTTAGCCTTATTTAGAACATAACAGAACTACTAATCATTCACGAAGTATTCAGTCACATAATCTTTACAAGGCCTACTTGGAGAAACCAAATAACTCCAAGGTATACAATAATAAAAATGCACTTAAAATCAATCGAACTTAAGAAGTTCAATCCATCAAATAAAAATGCAGCCACATAAATAACAATCTCCCCATTTCATTTATTTCCAAGCCATACAATTACAATTTATGCTCTTCAGCATATTTGATGCAATACTCAACAGCAAAAGAACAACTATCTTCATATAGTACAAATAGAGAAATCAAATTGGAATTCATCATAAAACCAGATTAAACAATCTGAGCATCATATCAGATCTGCGTGTCTTTACCACTTATGATGACCATCTGCAAAAATTGCTAACACGGGTCAGTTCAACGAACTGAGCATGATAAGCTCTAATTCTTAAAACAATTGCATTCCACCAATTGTTTCCATTAGACAACCTGTTTAAATGAAATCATTTCATCAAACCTATAAACATGAATCACTCTAATTATCTTTCTACCATACATGACTTTATAACATAACTTCATAATATAACTATCATATTAACTCTTCTCGGATGATTCATCTTATGTTAGAGACTAAGAAGAAACAAAATGAATCTAAAATATCCATCCATCCGAAAACCAAGGACAATATCAATCCTAATAAAATTACTCCATTCAAGAATGAATTCTTACCAGTACGTGTATCCAACAGATGTGCATTTAATAATTCAAGCAAAGACAGATTATAGCCTCTAGCAAGTTCAACTGATGGATTTCCTTTATACTCATTGCATTATTTCCAAGACTTCGATAGATTTACCAACTTCTATTACAATTCTACTTTTATCAAAGTAGATAATCGAATAACTCAAACAAGGTATTATTATAATCAGAAATAAGAAAAGACCTTAGGCCAAGACTAAGTATTTACCATTCTTTCCTCATAAATTTAACAGCTTTAAACATCATCTTATGCCCCTATAGCAGAGTTCTTATGGAAATACAAAAGAAGGGAGCAATCATAATTTCCAGAAAGGAAGAGAATACTTTCGCATTCCAAAATTCCTATAACAACATGTGCTTTACAACTGAAGAGAAAGAACAGAGGCGTTCAGATCTCCATTCCAAACAAGTTCAGGACAGTACCAACTTTCCAGGAGCAAAGCATATACAAATAATCTTGAATTCCTTTAGGAAGAAAAGAAAGTAAGAAAATCAACACAATCCCATCCCTTCCAAGTACAAAATCTAATTTCCATCATGCAGATCTAGGATTACCCACACTCTATTAGGATTCAGAGTTCCACAAAGCAAGATTTCTCTCAGTCAGACTGTGTTCCCATTAACCAAGTTAAATCATAAGGAAAACACAATTACACTAGATATTTCATCACTTACAGAACCCATAATTAATGACCATCCCGTCCCCTTTTCAACAGAGGTACAGAACTTGACTTTATTCATATATTTCATACACATTACTAAAACCAATCGAGTTCAAGAAAGGGATTACAGTTTCATCTCAAATCAACCATGTACTCACCTGAAGCTATCAAGCAACAAAAAGAACTCATACGACCAGCGATAAACAATAAACCAACTAAATAAGACACAACAATTTTCTTTTATGTCATTCCTCAACCAAGAAATCATCCAACATAACGTCTAACATGGTACAGTTGGGAACTTATTACCTCGGTCCTCAAGAAGACTAGGAAAAACAACAAACAAAGTCGAACCCATAAGCAATCACAACTAGCACTTCAACAGAAGTTGGATTCATATGAAACATTGCAAGGACTTCAAAGAAGTCGTATCCATAAGGTAATCACAACTACACTTCAACAGAAGTCAAACCAACATGAAAACACAACAAGCATTCCAACAAAATCGAACCAACATGAAAACACAATAAAGACTTCAACAAAAGTCGAACCAACATGCAAACACAGTAAGGACTTCAACATAAGTCGAGTTCAAAAGAAAACACTACCAGGACTTCAACAGAAGTCGTATCCACAAGTATTCATAGCAAAGACTTCAACAAAAGTCAAACCAACATGAAAACACAGCAGGCATTCCAACAGAGATCGAATCCATTTGAATACACAACAAATATTTCAACAGAAAATGAATCCATATGTATACTCAGCAAGGATTCAACAGAAGTCGAACCAGCATGAAAACACAACAAGCATTCCAACAGAAGTTGAATTCACAAAGAAATCATGGCAAACACTTTGACAGAAGTTGAATCCATAAAATGAACACAACAAACTCTTCAACAGAGTCTACGTAAAACCATGGATTCCCAAATCATCAAGAAATAGAGAAACCCAATACATTGCTACCATTTAAACCAACTGAACTAAAAATCATCTGAATAGAGTTGTTCTAATGAAAGCATTTAAAGGAAAGCAAGATTTTTAAAAGTTAGGGCCTATCATGCCTGATAGTGTCACTTAAAAATTTGAAGAAGACCTCTGAATGTGCTCGCACCTTCTCTTCTTCTTCCACGATAGATTAAACAACAATAAATTGTTACCTCCTTGCCTTATATACTTTCCCCAATAGAGAAGGAAGCTAGAAATTCTCACAGTTTCCATGCAACACAGAGTAGATGACTGGTTTGAAGAACCAATGCTCAAGCAGAGTGAAAAATGGAATGCATGAAAAACCAAACAACCAAACAATATTCCATTTGCATGCCTTCCCAAGAAATCACGCTCGGGAACCAAAGTTCATTAATTGCATTAACTTCCATCCTCCCACCTATTTTCCATTGCCACCGACCGCCAAAATTGGTGATAGCCAAAAGAAAACAAACAACCTTTCCCATACTTGGTGATACTGCCACGTCAGATTATACTAGCCATTTGCAACCTCCGCCAAATCTGACATCCCAAGTCCTTCAACCTTATCCCCCTCATAAATGCCATGGAAACCACCACCCATGACTCACACCCCTTCATAGGTCCCCCTCCATTCTTGTCATTAGTTAGGATAGGTAAGAAACATAGGTTAGATCATAGGGTAAGACATTAGTCTTACATCCATAGTGCTAGAAGAAGTTAACTCTTAGGAGCATTAAGCTTATAGTTTAGGGCTAGGTTAGATTAGCAATTATTTTAACCAATAGGTTAAAGTTTAGGTTAAGATTATTAACCTTAACAAATCTAGTCTAGGTCTCCCAAGTAGGACCAATCAGTATTAGAGCCAAACAGGGTAAACATTCCTGTAAAGGATCCTATCTGGCATTGCTAATTAAGCTTACGGTATTCACAAGAACATCTTACCTGGCTTAAGGTCTAGGCCTTCCTGATGTTACGATATCGGAACCAAATTTCATTTAACATGTTCAGCCTGAGTTAAACTCCGGGATAGCTCATTCAATCTCATTCAGACCTTGTAACTTTCGTAAGGTCCATAAATTTTGTTCATCCTGAATAAGCTTAAAACATTCCTTGGATCAATGTAATCGATCCAAGGTTGAGTCAAAGATCTTCAAGAGCAAAGAAGATATCAATCCATATCAAGCATGACTCATATATCAACACTTGAAACTCAAGAAGGAACATGTCCTTAGAAAGAGGATTAATATTTTATTCTGTAGGAGATGCAAGGACCGCACCTCTTCCTACTCCTTGTCTACTTCTTGATTCGTTAATTTTTTTTTTCCAAATATTGTTTTCTTCTTCCTCAATTGGTTTGATAATGTTATGCAAGGGGTACTATCCTCATGTACATAGTAAATTTCAAGGAAAATTTCCTCAATTTTCTAATCTGGATAAAAATTATAGCACCTATTTTCCCACTCATCAAGTAGTAGGTTAGGAATGCCTTCAATACGAGTATCTGCATCTTAGGCATTTAGACAATCCTATTGATCAATGATGGAAAAAATTTCATTGATGGGGCTAGGGCCATAATATTTTATATGGTACGTGGAAATAGGTTTATATTTTATGGCTTCCTTAGTGCCATAACTGGTCTTGAAGAGCATATGAGACTAATCACCGTGATAAGTATCCTCCAATTTTGGTAGTGAAATCTCTAGATAAACATAGGGAAAAGAGTGGAGGTAAATCAATTATGAAAATATCTTAAGGAATTGAGAAATTAGGGCATGCATGTAGCATAAGGATTAGACCTCTGATAACCCCAACAGTTCCTATTTTTGTTTCATCTAGTTGCACCACACCCTTAGAAAGAGGTTCATACTTTAGGAATAACTAGTTTGCAATATGCTTGGGCATGATAGAGATTCTTCATCTATAATTGATCATACAATTATGAAATATATTATTTTCGATGATCAAGGATACATAGAAATGTGGAGGTTTCACATTGTTACTTGTATGATCATCTCTTTGTTCAGGTGCCTTAATGAGCACATTGTTTGTCTCTTTAGGTAATTCACTTGGAATAGTGAGATTGGCCATAAATTCTTGCAAGAGATATCTTTATCCTGGGATTGCCAATGATTCCCACATTGATATTCTCACATTAGTTTTATTCATCTATTCAAGGATTTTGAAAGGAGTTGAATTATCTTTCAAATTTTCCCTATTCACAACACCCTTTTCTTACACTTGAGATGATATGGAAAGACCCTTAGGATAATTTGCACATTTGGAACTATGTTTGAATTGCCACCTCCTTGGAGTATTAAGGAAGGTTGAAGAAGGACCTACATTTTCTGAATTCCCTTTTTCCATAGCTCTCGTTTTGGATCTAGTATTTGTAGCCACACCTTGTGAAAAGGTTTTATTTACTCCACAAAAGTCATCTATTTACCATTTTATAAGTGAAGTATCACTTGGTGGTGTTTCTTGAGTGACTATTTGCTACTAATTTTCCTTTATAGGTTTATCTTGAGGATGACTGCACTTTGTACCATCAAATATTGGTTCAAAATTCTATTCGGTAAAGTGTCTTGGTTGTGTGGAATATGACAAGGGAAACACCACTCATAATCTTGCACTAGGTTATTCTAAATGGGAACCAAATCTTGAGATGAACTAGCCACATTTGGGTTATACGGTTGAAATGGCCTTGTAGGAGGAAACTGATTTTGATTTTGAGGAGAAAATTAGAAGGAAGTTTTGTTTGGTTGATAAAGGGTCTTATTAGATTGGAATGGAGGTTGATATAGTCTGAAATTTTAGGCTTGTTTTCTCTTAATGGATACCAACTCATTCCCAAATTTTTGTAATTATTTCATCACTTCTTGCAACTTAGTGGAAATGCTTGAGGAAGTGGATGCTTGAATAGAAATTTGATTTCTTGGGGTTGGCATAGGATATAATTTAGGAAATCGATGATAATATGGTGTCTCAATCTCTGAGAATAGAGGCATCGGAGGTCTAGGAGAAAATTTCTCATCCTGAATAAGAGTATTCTAATATCTAATACCAATGTCATAAGCACCTGGTAATGTTTTACCCTGTATAGATTGAATCATTACTGAAATATCACTGTTCAAAGCCTTTGGATAATAAAGGAATGATGTTGGGGTGTAGGTATTATCACTTTAGGAATTTTATCCCAAATCCTTTGAAACATGATTTTAAAATCAATCATCTTCTCGTTAGGAGCTCTCTTTATTGTAAGCAACTTCTCTACCAAAGACAAGTGATCTGACTTATCCTCAAAATGATTACATGGGGTTGTGCCAAGTTCATCCCAATTTTGAATTGTGGATATCCTCAAAATCCTATACCATTAAAGGTATTTTCCTTAAACGATGAAGCCAAGATTCTGAGTACTACATCATCTTCAATAATCAAATGGACCGAGAAAACATTAATAACATCTTGGGTATGATCAGTTTGGGTAGTATGGTTTTCATTAGTGAATAAACAAATACGTTTACATGTAGAAACTGGTATATCATGTTGTGTATTGAGATCTAGAGGACTACCACCATTGAAATTGAAAAAGGGTAGATTTCTTTGAAGTTTCATGAATGGAATGGGTCTCAAAACTCTAGATGAAAACAAGAAGGGCCTACCAAGAGGAGGATTAGAGAGGAATTTGTTTGGTGGATATGGTGATCTTTGAATTGATATTCCTCTTCTTCTTCTCCTTGGTGACAACTGCAAGTAATCAAAATATCCTTCTTCTACTGTTCTTGACCTTGTCTAAATTCTTCTCATGAAACTGAGGCACTAACACTGCTAAAACCAATATATATAATGATTGGATTTTCCAGGATGGGTTGATGAAAAACCTCTCGAAAGGTTGAATTCCACCAAGATACACACCAAAACTTAGTGAAATAACAAGAAAACCTCAGGAAGTCCTATTGGTCATGCCAAAACTATTATTTATGAAAAACAACACCCTTTGATTTTTCATGAATGAATGGATGATCAATCAAGTGTTTTCAGGTAACATGGGATTGTCTCTCAAGTTGTGGGACTTGCTACTTGAGACAAACCTCCAGAGAAGGCTGGTTTCTCTACCTAATCCTAATGCTAAAATACTCCCAAGGAAGGAAATTTAACTATATAATCCTACTCTAACAATCCAAGGGACTAGGGGAAGAGAGATATGTATGAAAAGGGTAAATCCTAAGCTAAAAAAGGTGATATCACCAAGAAGAGGGGGAAATACACTCTCAGATGAGTGGAAATGAGAGGAAAATGAAGGAAGAGAGGGAAAACATGAGTGCCACAGTCCAAGAAAACATTAAAACTTTAATTTCCATGGAGAAAATAGAAATAAATCCTACAATATGAGAATAAACATGCACAATACACCAAAAATGCAATAGAGAGGAAAGATAATGCAATAAACACAAGCTAGGGTAGATAATAGCCATAAAACATGAATTTTATTGCTTCAAATAGATGCACAATCCATTATAATGAAGGAGGAAGGAAAGAATCATTCTGTAAATGTCCAAATATGAGGCTTGCAACTCAAAAAATATGTGCAACACTTGTAGAATGATGCACCAACATTCCAAGAGAGTCCAACCTTTACAAATGAGCATCATTTTACAATATATAGAAAATGGGAGAGAGAGAGAGAGAGAGAGAGAGAGAGAGAGGAGGGAAAAGAGAGGGAAACTCAAATTATTTATCTCAACCCACCAACAACATGTATTAAATGTCTAAAAATAAGCATGGGCACCCTTCCAAGACCATTCCCCCATGAAACTTTTCTTGTAGGAGAAGGAATGGTCACCATACCTCCTTCAATGTGTTTGATGAGCTACCTAGAACTATATCTTTTAATGTTGAATTATGTTTCCTCTTTTTCACCCACCTAGACTTACCTAAATTAATAAATCTATTCTTTGTGGTGTAATACATACTGATAGCTTTCCAATTGTACTAAGTTTGTGAAATTTGGAGCTACAAGGTGAAAGATATGGCCATTTGAAGTTCGATCTTGGGATGGTCGCAACAAGCTTCCATGCGGGCCTCCATAGTCTACATTAACACTTTTAATCCAAGTGCAGCTAGATCAACTGATCAAGGAACTGAGGGAATGTGATAAAAATTCCATTTATTCCCTCTAGGACCGTCATATCCACATTGGTTGTTGGTTTGTGTGTGTGGTAAATATTCAAGTTTGGGGTGGAAATATGGAACAGCTTCCACCCATTTCATCAATGCTCGCATTACTTTCTTCACCTCGCATTTCTTTCTCCACTTTATTTTTCCTACCACTTAGTTATCTGACTTGGCCATGAAGAAAAATATCAATGTCGAATGCTCTACCCATTCCCATCACCGCTTTCTCCCGAAATGACATCTCAACTCCCCTATGTGGCCAAAGCACTTAATCAAAGAACTGTCACCCCCATAGAATTGTTCTGTCTCTTCCTCAAAAGACAATTTAGCCAATTTTCCCCAAATGACCGAATTTTTCTGATTTTTGGCTAGGTATGGAAGTTAGGGGCTTGATAAGGAGGAAGGAACGTCCAAAATAATGTTTTTTCCCACTTTTGATCACTTTACTGCCCAATTCCAAATGAAAATTTAAGCTACAAAAATTGTCCCTAATAGGGGTATTTTGGATAACAATATCATTTATTATATACCTTGTATTAGATATATTGTATATTTTGTATTTTAAAATTATTTTAAAATATAACATGTATATATATATATATATATATATATATATGTATGTATGTATATATATAAACTCACACATAAGAGTAGATAAAGTTTATATGTATTAAAAGAAATAAAAACATGTAAAATAAAATAGGTATTAAAAAATTCATATATTATAAAAATTCAAGTTTGAAGGCCTTATATTATATAAGCACCACTTTAGTTATTTATCAGTTTACATAGTTAAATATCTAATGGCTGTCCTACAAATCACATCTATGTCACCCCTCCATACCACCTAACATATATACATATATACATATATATATATATACACATATACACACACATACATATATACATATATAAATCATGCATCATAACCATCCATACATAGGCCCAATTTGGTATGTCATTAACAATATATAAAAGAAAACACACATTTTGTGGGTACACATTGATTTAACAATAAAACAATTTTATTAAACCATAATATTATAGATTAACTTAATGTACACTATCATATACAACTTCTATGATGCATTGTGACACAAACAATAAAAAAATAAACATAAAACCCTAATTGTAAGAGATAGGAAAGGACTAAGATGATTTTTTCTTAATCTAGGACTGATGTGGACTATAAAACTGATAAAAAGAAGATAATTGTGTCACAATCACTTACGATAATTTATGGAACTTATAGATAGAGCTAGACACATGCTTTGGGATAGGTCGAGGTGTAAGGGTTCCGAGACCAATTTTAGGTTACAGTGACTAAAAAAATACTCATAATCTAATTTCTATTGTTTTTATAGGGTTTAAAACTTATTCGCTCTTGATTTCCTACTATTCCCACTTATATTTCCTAGGGTACCAAACCTATAAAATAACAATTCACCTACAAAACCCACAATATTACATCGAATCCAAAAAATAAATAAGCAATATGGGGAGTTGAACCGACCTCAATAGTCACCCGAAAGAGTGAACTTATGACCAAGCACTACACTACATCTCAGAATCAATGTAGTTCTTGTGCGTGTGCAAAGGAATCATGCCCTATGATGCCCTTGTGAAAGTGCACTTGATAGCGAGTTGTAGCTAAATGTAATAATATAAGTATATTTGTGGATGGAAAAATGAACTTCCCCTTCCTATGTAGTGTATACAAAAATACAATCCCTTGTCCCTTGTATGGATGATAAATGAATGCCTTTAGTGCTTTTAGATGCCTTTGGATGTAAGCTTAGGTGATGATAATAGATTCTTAGAGCTTGGTCCCTTATTTTGGTCACATAGATTTGTATTTATATGATTCCCTTGGTTGAATTTTGTAATTGACAACTGGAAGGCTGACCCATAAGAAAATAAGATGCCCAAAAGATAAAATAATCCCAAAAAGAGTGAGTAAGGTACAAAGAGTTCAAGGGCGCCCATAGGGGATGAGGGCACCTGAGTGCTAGTGTCTGAGGTCATGAAAGATAAGAAAGTAAAGTACCAAATAGGTTCTAGGGTGTAAAATATTAGAAAGAAGACAAGAAATAAATCAAAAAGGCCAAAGATAGCTTTCAATTACTAGTTTTCTCACTTAGGAATCATATGAATGCAAGTATGATGTTAGGACCTAGAAATACCAAAGTGAGTGATTTTGTGTCTTCATTTGCCCCTAATTTATGTTTTTAGTGAATAATCAATAACATAAAGTAGTTAGAATATGCATAACTTTTGTTTTTGTAGAGTTTTATGGCAATATCATGTCAAAGAGACAAGTGATAGTGTGAAGTGATAAAAATAAAGTGTGGAAGCTAAAAAAGAGGAAGTGAGCCTAGGGGTGAAACACATTATGGTATACAAGTGTTGTACCTATTGTTTTTCTTGATGTAGAACTGCTTCTTGTTGTGTATTAAGGATGAACCTGTAAAAGAAGAGAAAAAAAGTAATCAAAGTCATGTACTATGAAAAATATGTAAAAGTATGTAAATGTGTGTAAAATTAGTAAAAGGAAAGTGTGCACCTGATGATCATGAGTGTAAAAGGATAGAAAGATGTCTTGAAAATGATGTGTAGAGTGAGGTTTTGGGAGATATCACAACAAGTGCATGTTTTTGGTGATCTCATGCCACAAAAAATAGTATTGGGGAGAGAGAGGTCTAGTGTTACTCTCCTTCCTCAACTTCTTCCCAATTATACACCACTATAGATGGATTGATCCTATTTTATCTTGATTTATACCATATTAGTTCTAAGTGATAACAATTGTAATGTAAATATAATGCCTTCTACTTGTTGGAGGACTGTGCCTATACTATAAGAACTCGCACCATGAATAGTGTTGATATGAGAAAATAACTATATATTCCTCTAGGACATAAGCACCTAGGATATGTTAGGAGTGCATAGGTACTAGTGTCTATATTTAGGCACTTTGGTATTTGAGATGAACCGAGGACCTTAATTATATTCTAGGTCGTTCCTGTAACAATATCCTATTGTTTTCCCTGTAATATGCATTTCTAAACTATAGTTTTGAGTTATTATATGGGGTGACTGATTCATCTAATGTATGCCCTCCTCATTTGGGGTATATGTGACATTGATAGGAGCATGTGGTTCAAATAAGAGGATGTGAAATTGATCTAAAATGGATACCCTTTAGGGGGAGGTAATGTTCATGGTAGAGACCAAGGAACATGCAAACAAATGGGCTAGTAATATGTGTTAATGTAATCAAATATAGTTATGTAATAAAACAAGAAAGAAGATAAGATATACTTTGAAAACTAGGTTTCATACTTGGGCCATTAATCACAATGCCACATGATGATAAGGGATGACACAAAAATATCATATGGTGTGCATACAATAAAAAAGGGCATACCCACAAACAATAACATACAATGGAAAAAAATGTCAAGAAAAGTGTAACATACAACCATGAAGGCATATAGACCTCTAAAGAAAATTCTGCACATGAAGAACCCATTAGCATGTTAAAAATATAAAGAGTATGTATAAGAATGTATGTATCATAGAATAACTAGTGTGCTAGGAATTAGAAGTAGTAAATAATGAAACAATAACACTTGTAATGTGTGAGAAAGTAGATGCCCCCAAGAGCCTCGGTGGGACTGGTAAGAGGTACAATGCCAAGCATTATTGTTGTGTGTAAGGATATATAGGAATTTTGCATTCAAAACTAAAGACCAAGTGAACACACATGTGTATATAGAAAAAATATTGACATATTAAGTATCCGTCTAGCATGGGAAACAAATTGTACATGTAAGTATAAACAAGTAAGAATAGATGCAACCAAGATATGCAGTATGTTTTGTATGAGTGAGATGGAATGGAATGCAATGTGAATGTGATAGGAGAAACTTGTGGATGATTATGAAATGAGGTTCATTTATAAAAGACCTCTCAATAATCAAGAATGAACCATAGAACAAGAGTGCATCATTGGAAAATGGTTTGAAAATGTGTGCTAAATAGATATATCATGAAGCATAGAGTGTGAAGAGTGAATCATGTGAGGTTAATTTCAGGTTTATACCCTCATTAGTCGAGTATGAACCATGGAATTAGAGTGTGTCATAGGGTAGTGATGATATAGGATATGTATCAAGTTGTGTAATATTGCTTAGAAATATGAAGCATGAAGCATGGATCGTTAATAAAAACAATTGATAGTGCTAGAAGGGGAGGGGAGAAGTGCATTTCCCCCTAAGTGTGTAAGAGATGAAGATCTATGGAGGTGTTTGAAATGTGTCCCAACCATCAATGTAAGGAATAGTTTTCTTGAAAAAATGAATTAGTGGTAGCCTATGTAGGATTGATAACATTGTAGAAGACTTGAGAGGAGACGAGGATGGATAGATTTTGAGAGGAAATTGTTTAGTTTGAATTGGTAATGTTGTAGAAGACTTGAGAGGAGAAGAGGATGGACTGATTTTGAGAGGAGGTTGCTTAGTTTGACTTGGTAATGCTATATAAGACTTGAGAGGAGGGGTTGGACCGATTTTGAGAGGAAGTTTTTAGGTGGCTCTTGACTTACTGTAGAAGGAACCTAAGTAAAGATGGCATGATTCTCATTAGACATAGATGAATCAAATTTAGGAACCCAATGGGATGTATAAATTAGAGATGAACATGTAGAAATTTTTGTGTAGCAAATGAGATGAGAGCATAATGCTTAAGGTGGCCAATTTGTCGCTTAAGAGCATTGAAATCATTGTCATTATGTTCATTGATTCAATGATAATGGAAATATAGATTACCCTAATATTTTGCAAGCCAATAAGGAGGATAACAATGAGTAGATGGAAAGTTGATCAATTAATGAGTGAGGAGATGAAAAATAATATCTTATTTCTTAGCATTGAAATCAAACATGAGAGGCACAGGAGCGATAAGTCTTAAATTTCACTGATATGAGAACATGTAGAAGACATAGAAGTAGAGAAGATGTAGAAGAATAACTAACATTAAATTTAGAAACAACCTTAAGATGGTGGATTTCAGATGTGAGAGATGTAATTATGGATTACATAGCCTAAATTTTATCTTGAAATAAAGAATGTAAATCTTGAATAGATTTGCAAATTGATTGATTGACATTAGGACTAATAGAGTCATTAGAGATATGATCTAAGATGACACTAACTTGTGAAGGCACCATATTTCTAGGGAGATACATAATTTCTAAATTTTTATGGAGAGCATCTTTATAATGTGGGTGAATTTGAAACAATTAATACAAGGATACTTTAGAAACCTTAGGAGCCATGAAAGAAGAAAAATTAGGATCCAAGTGTATTTGAATACGAGTTCACCAAATGATTTAACAAAAATAATATTTTATCAAACCCTAATATTGCACAAGAATGAAATGTACACTATGATATACAACAACTATGATGAACTATGACATAAGAAATAATCAAATAATTATAAAACCCTAAAGGCAAGAGAGAAAGAGGAAAGGAATTACGTGATTTTTGCTTAATCTAAGACTGATCTCAACTAGAAAACTGATGAATAGGAAGATAAAAAATGTCGCAATAGCTCAAGATATTTTTTTTGGACTTACGGAAAGAGATAGACATGGGTTCCTAGGATAGGGTGAGGGTGCATTTGTGCCAAAGATAACTTTTTGCACTGGTGACTTCACAAATGCTCGAATCTAATTTATTTTGTGTCGCTATGGTTTCACACTTATTCAATATTGATAAGCTACTATTCACACTTTTATTTCCAAGGGTACTTGTAACCTACAAAATAAATATTCACTGCAGTAACCCTCAAATCCAAAAAAATGAAGATGCAATATGGGGAGTCGAATCGACCTGGATGGTCACCCAACAAAGTGAATTTACAACCAAGTGTTGCACTACATCTCACCCTCCATGTAGGTCTTGTGCATGTGTGAAGGAATCATTCGCTAGGATTCCCTTGTGAAAGTACATGTGATAACAGTCAGTAGTTAAATGTAGTTATGTAAGTAAATGTTTGGATGGAAAAATGAAATTCCCCTTCCTATGTAGTGTATGCAAAAATGTTGTCTCTTGTCCCTTGTATGGATTCTAAATGAATGAATTTTCTTGGATGCCTTTGGATGTAAGCTTAGGTGATGATGATAGATTCTTAGAGCTTGGTTCATTATTTTGGTCACATAACTTTGTATTTATATGATTCCCTTGGTTGAATTTCATAATTGAAAACTGGAAGGCCGACCCATAAAAAAATAGATGCCCAAAAGATTAAAAAATCCCAAAAAGAGTGAGTAAGGTGGAAATAGGTTAGGGGCACCTAGAGGGAACAAGGGCACTTGGGAAATAGTGTGTTGGTTGGGTCTTGTGCCCGAGGTCATGAAAGATAAGTAAGTAAAGTAATGAATGTGATGCAAGGTGTAAAAGACTAGATAGAAAACAAGAAACAAAGCAAAGAGGTCAAGGATAGCTATCAATTACTATTTTTCTTGCTTAGGATTAAAATGAAATAAAGTATGCTTTTAGGACCTATAAATGTACCCAAGTGCGTGATTTTGTGTCTACTTGCACATGCGCGCGCAAGCGCGCACACACACACACATATACATAGATAGATTTTTATATACATCTTCATCCTTCCTTTGAAAACTTGAAGCTCCATGACCAAACCTAAAAATAAAAGGGAAGATGAGAGAGGAAATGAGAAATGAAAATTTAAAAAATTGAAAGGAAAATGAGATTGCATAGGTATAAGGATGATCTTTAAGGTTTTCCATTAAACCTAGATCTTACAAAGGAGATCAATCTAATCCAAATGCCATAAATTAACCCTACTTGTTTTTGACTTGTCACCCAATTGACTTTTCTTGACTTGTTTAAATCTAATAACATTAACTTAATGTGATTTTTAATTAATTTGGGAACCTAGGAAATGTAATATTGGCTATCTAATTGGAAATGAATTGATTCAATAAATAATTCTAATAATGTTATAATAATTATATCTAAATAATGTTTTAATAGGATGATTAGGAAAACTTTAATGGAAGTTAAATATAATTATTTCCCTAATCATATATTATATCTCTTAAATAAGGTGAGTTAGATAATTTTAAACAAAGTGGGTTAATGCTAAATAAAATAAGTTACAAATTTTAAGTAAAATGAGATAGAAAATAATTAAAACAAATGATTAGAATAATGAAATCATCAAGTAACCTCTTGTTGATATATCGTAATTGTTAAAATTATATTAAAATAATAAGGTTAACTAGAAATTTTGAAACAATTAACCCTTAATGGCATACCACAAACAAATGGTTTAAAGATTATGGAAACCTTACCCCACCTTAAGAAATTTGAAATAATATCTATATGGATTAAATAAGGAAAGTAAGATAATTTTAAACAAACCATCTCGGTTAACGTTAAATAAAATAAGTTGATAATTTTAAGTAAAATGAGATATAAAATAATTAAAATGGATGATTTTAATAACATAGTCATCAGATCACCTCATATAGATATATCGTAATTGTTAACATTATTTTAAGGTAATAAGGTTAACTAGAAATATTGAAACAATTAACCCTTAATGGGATAACACAAATAAATGGTTAAACAATTATGGTAACCTTGCCCCACCCCAAGGAATTTGAAATATCATACCATTATAACCTTCATTTGAAAACATGTTTGTTCTGCTACAAAAGGATGTAAATGTCTCCCTAAATCCACAAATTTTTTGAAGTAATGGTCGTTTTAACCTTTTTCATGCACATGGTCATTAAATTCTCTAATTTAATCAACATCCTTAAGCCATCGTACCTTGGAATAAGTCATACTAATGCAAGTGATTGGTGTATCTTGGAAACACGACAAGTGGATTTGATAATGAATTAACTAACTCTTGTTCTCATTTCCAAAAGAAAATTATTCCATAATTTTACCGTTAAATTGAGTAAATTTGAGTGTTTTATTTTAGGGCATCACAGTTACCCTTACAACTAGGATCAATGTCACCATTGGTAGTGGAAGTGGGACATAGAACTTTCATTATCTCATTTAGGGAAATGAATTGCTTGGGAGAAGGAGGAAGGGTCCTAGTTGTTTGATAAAATTGGGGTGGTTTGTCTTGAAATACAAGTTGATTGGTATCTTGATCATAATTATATACTATATCATTCATATCAAAATATGAAGAGGGAACCACATGTATTGCATTCACATAAGTGGTATGGACCTAGATGGTAACCACCATGTTTTTGAAAGGCATGAAAACAAGTAATAATCAAAATAATAATAAGGAATACACTTAGAAAAACCACCCACATTCCCCAAGGGATCCCTATTGTTTGGAAAATATAAGGCCTAATGAAAAGGAGAAAGTAAGATCTTAAATTACATGAATCTTTCAATCAAAATAGGGTTCAAAAAATGTATCTATAAGGAAAATGTGTTTTTGTGCTCACATTTTATTCGTAGATACTATGTGTGTGCAAATAATAAGTTTTTGAGATATAAATTTTAAGATACTAGAACAAGGGAATTTTTTTTTTTTTATATATAACATTCTCTCGTTATGAATTATATAATTCAAACACACGTTCAAGTTTTAATAATTGTTCTCTACCCAAACAACACAGCTTTGGAACACACAATTTCTTTTAAAACTAATGTTCCTGTTCACATATTTACAATATGGAACACACATTCAATGCCATTCAATCTTATAATGATTCTATATGCTGCTATAAATGACTCAAGAACTCGCGATCTCCCATTTTCATGGCTCGGAGTTTCAACGATCTTTCATTTCATGACTCGACAACTACCGATCCTTCATGTTTGTTCATGCATAGTATATTATATATACAAGTTCTCTTAACCGTTTCCGGTTATCGAAGTGATCCATTTAAGAAGCCTATCTGAATATCTGTTACTAATATTCATCTGACATCCTACATCTTAAATTAAGTGATTAGGACAACGCAACCAGCACTTGCGATACTTTGGCCAAAGATTTTCACATGCTTTGCATGATCATATTCCTAGATGTGATACACATCAATGGAATACGTCCTTCACCTCACTTCACCTGTTATCTAGAATGGTCTTTCCTGGTTCCTACCAGTCCTTTCAATTTAAAGTCAGATTCAAACTTCCAATTTCCAACTAGCAATATGAATGAATATAGGAAGGCACTCATGGTAACTAAAGATACGCAGACATACGGTGTCGTTCCCCACGACTCCGTGTGTCTAGTTATCTTTAGTCCTCCGGAGTCACTCCATATACGTGATCATACTCCTATCCTCAGCCAAGAACTTCACATTCAGCCTATGTATTCTTGATGATTTAATTCGGGAGGGCATTGTAATATGTCAGCTATAACATTGTGTCGTCATGAAGACCCCGTCTTCATGAAGACACCGTGTTGTAGCTGGCGTATGTCAATGTCCTACGGAATCCTCCCATCGAGAGTACACATCCTGCTCAAGTGATTTGGATATGATCTTAATATTTAAGATCAACTTTCAGCAACCATGCTGATCCTTTATCCTCGTTCCCATTATAGTTGTATGTAGCTAAGAGAGACTAAATCCATCTTCTAGCTTGCTATGCATCTTCTCCTTCTTACCGAAGGGTTGCATTTTCCTACTTGGTTCTCTTCTTAATCATTGGATTAAGCAGCCCATTACCGACGGACGTGATAAGTTTAACCTATTAAACTTAACCAAGATTTTCACAACTGTAACTAAATTCAGAATTCCAGCTTATTAGACGTCATTTAAACGAGGTCTAATTCCCAATAAATGTATTCATTTATTCTCCTTAACCTTACATAGTTAAGGTCCATTAGCTCTGGATATATTTATCCCATATCCTTTCTTTCTGAATTTAACATACGAGGTTATTAATGGAGTTCGAAAACGAAGTTCGGTTACTCCTAAGTTAATTGATATTCCTTAGCTTCCAAGCTAATCCTGAATACCTATCAGTTATGGAATCATATTCTTCCTAATCCTTTTTAATGTCAATTAAAAATTCATCTTTACCCAAGTATGAACTAATTGCACATTTCAACTTAAAAGTTGCATTTAGGTAAGAATAGATATCAATTCCTTTTTAACATCCATCCAAGGACAATTAAATAAATCCAAATCAAGAAATAACATTATATTTCCAATTTAATCAACAATATCAAACTGATATAGTTATTAAAATATCACACTTGTATTTGTATTCATCAATCCATTTCATAATCCATACATCTGCCAATCCAACTGACTGGACTTTGTTTAAATAAAACATCTTTACAACTCATAGATAGAAGAATGTACTTTCTTCTTTTCACAATTCCTCATAGAGGAATAATAACTAACAAATACAATTCATCTTCAGATAATCAAAGAAGCATCAGAAAATAGCCATGTCTTCGTTCTAATCAAATTCCATCTACAAAATTACTTGCATGGGTCAGTTCAATGAACTGAGCATATTAAGCACTTGTCATTAAAATGAGGTGCTTTAATTAACTGTCTCAATAAAAGAACCCTGCTTTTATGAAACGACAGTATGAACATCAATCAAGAATTAAGCATCAAAAGAATGGACAACATAACAACTGAACCATCAAAATACCATCCCAATCAGCCAAAGAATTGCTGTCCTATTTCCCACATAACCATTACAAGTTCCAGATTACAATATTTGTAAAGTTTAGGAATACAAGTAGCATACTGCTGTTATAACATAACGGCTATCAATTCCATTTCCTTTCATTAGTAGTAAATGCAAAGGATAAAATCTAACTGAAATGTAAACCAATTACTTTCCTTTCAGTTCATGCATCTCATTTGATTCCAAGCAATCAAGTACAGATGAGAAAGAAAACATCAATGAATATAGTTGCTCATACCCAAGCAATACAAAATTCGCTCCTAAACGATTACAGATTTCCAACCGTATGAGAGAGAAAAAAGATCATTTTTCCAAGTTATCCATCCACATTCCTATTTCTTTTCCTCATGACTGTAAAAAAATTGAATCCAAACGAGACACAAATCAAGATAACAGCTTCAGAGTGAAACTTACAAAATCCATTCGAATTCACTTTCCAAAGCAAAGAAAGAATAATTTCATTCATAATCAGCTTTTTAAATTTCAGAAAACAAGGAAGAACTTATCGTCCTTATCAATACTTCATTTAATTTAGGCTCATACGAATACCAAAAACAGGTTAGTAAAACATCGTATTCATCATAGAACAAGCAGTATAAGGATGCATACTATGTACTTGCTGTACTAGAAGATTCCATACTTCTTTCACTGTATTTTTAACCAAATAAACAGTTATACAATCACGCAATCACTTATTCATATGACCTTCTATATCCATGAATGCATACAGTTCATAATAACAATTTGCACATTGTTGTTACCTA
This sequence comes from Taxus wallichiana var. yunnanensis, assembly GCA_018340775.1. Taxonomy (NCBI): domain Eukaryota; kingdom Viridiplantae; phylum Streptophyta; class Pinopsida; order Cupressales; family Taxaceae; genus Taxus; species Taxus wallichiana. The sequence continues at coordinate 243,179,326 of CM031242.1, forward strand.
CAGCAAGACCAATTCATATGCACAGTAAAGCTCCAATGCTATTTCTAGAATTCAAACAACAAAAAGAGAAGAATTCATTCCTTAAACTATTCAAATAAGAAAACAACCATTTTCTTCAACTCAACAAGAATCAGTCAAGTCGGATTCATTTTTCTTTGAATGACAGTGCAAAGATCAGAAGACCACACGAAACATTCAAAATTTCCGTTTGTACAGAAAAATAACAGCACTCAGAAACCATCTAAATGCCACTGTCATCTCTATCAAGCTGAACTTATAAAGTTCATTAAAACCCAAATTACTGTTTCTTTCAAATCGAAAATAGCAGAAAGAAGAAGAATTCATTTCCCTATAATTTCAGTAAGAAACAATCATCTTCTTCTAAGGAATTAAAACACCCAATTCGTGTTTACCTTACTAGGACAGCTCAACTCATAATGACAACTGAACAATCATTCACAATGAATAGCAAACTCACATAGTCTGAACTATTTCAATTCAATATACCATAAGCAATGAATACTCAATTTGAACTCCTTGCCAACAAATGTTTCTACCCGAAATCCATTTTTCTATCCACAATGATGTACAGAACCCAAAATGCAATTTTCATACAACAATACCCTTATTAATGAAAACCGCATAGGATATCAGATGCACAACAAGGTACATTCAAGACAGACCCAATCAGCCAGCTTATTTCCATAATCTTCCATTCATTATACAGAAATAAAAAAGCTAATTTCTTATTCACAAATATAGCCCGAATGGAGATCAAACCGCATCAAACAAGACACAACAAAATCAACTTTCCACCAAGGCAAGAGAAAATACAGTTCATAAGTATTCATTCGTTGCACAGAAATACAAAGCCAGTTTGTAATCATGTCCCCAGTCCAAACAGGAAGATCAAATTGCTTCCATAAAACACAACAAAATCAACCTTCCTTCACAGCAAGAAAGGAATGTAATCATATGCAAGTTCAGAAGAAAAACAGTTAACTTCTCCTACTTCCACGAATACCCAAAACGTTATTCGTTCATTTCTTATGCAAGAAAAAGGAACAACAATAAAAATATTCCCATTACTTCCTTCAAATCGAGTTCCTAAGCTCAAATAAAACCCAAATGCTATTTCCATCAAAATCCAAAACAACAGAAGGAAAAGGATCTTATTTCCTTTTAAAGATTTCAGTATAGAAACAACATCAAACAACTCGCACATCCTGTACAGTTTTCATCACTTAAATTCATATAGCAAAAGAACAATTGCTCAACACCGAAAGACAACTCCTACAGCCTGTACTGCTTTCATCATTCAAGTTCATATAACAAAAGAACGATTGCACAGCAATGAAAACAACTCATACTGCCTGTACCGTTTTCATATAAACATTAACAGAGAAAATACCCATTTTGAATTCTCCAAAATGTCAAACAAACCCACACAGCAAGTTCGTATTTCCTACTCAAATTCATGCAAAGACAGATCAATCACAACAGCAAGAAACGATTTTACCCAATTCATTTCAAACAATGACAGCAAAATCGAATAAACCCAGAACCCAAGAGCAGGGTTGTTTTAATGAGACGCTTAAGTAAAGCAAGTGTTTTAAAGAGAAGGGCTTAACATGCCTACAATTTCTTCCTCGAAACTCGAAGAAAACTATGTCTACAGAAGGTGTTTCCTTCCACGGCAATAACACGAGCTTCCCAAACAATCACCTTCCTCTACAGGCTCAAAACAACCTCCGATTTCCAAAGAAACAGTGATAAAAACCAAACTCAAACTGGTTCGACTGAACCAAGCAAAAACCAAATGCAGAGCAACTTCTCAAAAATCCGAACAACACAATAAACAATCAAAATTCCTCCAAACTCTTTCCAAGGTAGATGGTCACGAAGACCAAAAAAATTAAATGCATTAAAGGCTCTACCTTTTCCTATTTTCTCACGCCACCGCCGACTTGGGTTGGCGAACCATCAAATTCGAATTTTGCATGCAAAACCAAGTTTAGCTTCATAACCAACTAGATACCTCTAGTTTTTCCCTGTTCCCGCCAAACTGGCGCTGTCCACGTAAGGACTTCACATTAATGCCATTAAATTCCTTTTCATCCTTATCCTCTCCCCCCAAGGGTCTGTGCGTCCCCTTCTAGGTTAGGATTAGTTTAGGATTCATATTAGTGTTCGACCTAGGTCATAGCCTAGTCTTTAGGTTAATAGAACTTAGGTCTATTTCCACCTTTTTATATAATTTAAAAATCCACTTAGGATAGTAGTTTAGGATGTAAGGTAGAGCTTAGGATTAGATTAGGATCTAATTCCTCTAACACCTAACACTAATCAACCTTCAATCCAATCAAGTCTTCCCAATTGACTTCCAATTTCAACACTGTACAGACATTCCGTCCCATGTTAACATGCCTGAGCCACCCGTATCCCGGCATTTCTCGCCTTACGGGGTCTCACGTTATGACAGTGTATGGTTCGTGAATCGAACCTTTTCCGTTGGCATCTACGTGCCAACTGTTCATACCTGTAATCAGGTGCTGCACATTTATATCAACCTTCAATTCGGTTCAAGAGTAAATCGACAAAGCGATTACAAGAAGGCCACAACATAAAGAGTTCAGCAAGCATACGACAAATTTGTCGTCACATCAGCAAACATACAAGCAACAATAACTGCTGTCCCATGTAAACAAATTACAGCATGCAAGAATCCAGATTAGCAACACATTCCCTTAAGATCAAAATATATCTTAACATGTTTGCCTTCATTTCAGCAGTTACAACATCAAGAAAGTAATTACCATGATAACTTACAAAATCAGGGCGTTACATTCCTCCCTCCTTAAAGAATCATCATCCCGATGATCAGATTAAACAAATCAAGGAGTTCCTAGGACAAAGTTCAGTTATTGTCCTTCCATTCATAAGTTCATACCAAAAATAGATTCACTCTTAAAAACAACGTTTTAAGACAACTGTACAATAGACTAATAATTGTCTAAATTTGGTAGAATTATCAGTTTTTCAAATTTCAAATTCGATTAAACAAATGTGGAAAAGTAGATCTCATTTCTTCGAGATTTTCCCAAGTTACACTTTCTTCACTGAACTGGTCCCACTGGACCTTACATTGGTTCACTTCACGATTTCTTAAGTACAATCAAGTGAGTTCCCAAAGACTCGAATGGGCTTAACCACGATTATTCCTGGGTCTTGGACCTACAAGGAATTCCAATTCAGCACATGTGATAAATCTGTCACGTATTTCTTAAGCAAAGAAATATGAAAAACATCATGCATTTGAGACAAAGTAGGAGGTAATGCTAGACGATAAGCTACAGGGTTGATTATTTCAACAATTTCAAAAGGTCCCACGTATCGTGGCGACAACTTGGCAACCTTGCCAAAAGTTATTGAGCTCTTTTTCGGCTTCACCCGAAGAAAGACCTTCTCTCCCAGTTTATAATTCCTTATCAACCCGCTTTAAGTCTCATAACTCTTTTGCCTATTGGCAGCCTCCTTTAGATGTTCCCAAATCATTTTGATTTGTTGTTCCATTTCCATAAGGATTTCTGGCCCAATTACCTCTCTATCCTCAACGTTGTCCCAGCTGACAGGGGTTCTGCATTTTCTTCCATACAATGCTTCAAAGGGCGCCATTTTTAAAGAGGCATGGTATGTATTATTGTAAGCAAATTCTACCAAATGGAAGGTATTCCTCCCATTTATACTGCTATCCATGCAATACATCCTTAACATGTCCTCTAAAACCCGATTAACTCTTCTCAAATGTCCATCCATCTCCGGATGATATGCAGAACTGAAGTTTAATTTAGTTCCCAAGGCCGCATTAAGCATTTGCCAAAACCTTGATGTCATCCTCGGATCTCTATCCGATATGATTAATTCCGGTATTCCATGCAATCTGAAGATTTCATGTACAAATCTTCTTGCTAACACTGGTGCATCGTCCTTCAAATTACCAACGCAATGAAGTGTGCCACTTTGGTCAATTTTTCGACTACAACCAGATAATGTCATGCTTATTTCTTGACATAGGCAATCCTTGAATGAAATCCATCGTTATCACTTGCCATTTATACTTGCGAATAACTTGGGGGGTACAATAATCCTGCGGGATGCATATGTTCCGCCTTAACACGCTGACATTCCAAGCAGCAGTTACAAATTCCACCACATCCTTTTTCATTCCCTTCCGTAAGTATTGTCTTTGCTTAAGATCGCAAGCATTTTCGTAATGCCAGGTGTCCAAAAAGGTGAATTATGAAATTCAGTTAACAATTTCCTCTTAAGTCATTCGCCAAAGGTATATATACCTTGTTTTCGAACCTCAAATTCCTTCATTATCAAAATGGAATCCTTTATACCTGACATCCTTCGGGTCTGCAGCAAGTGTTGTTTTGACTTGCTGGAAATAAGGATCTGATTCCAAGGCATCTTTCACCTCATCCTTAAACTGAGTTCTTAACGTTATAAGAGCAGAGATATGCTTCCTTCGACTCAGAGCATCTGCTACTCTATTTTCCTTGCCCTTGATGTAGCTTATATCAAAATCATACTGAGACAGAAATTCTAACCATCTTCGCTGCCTTGCATTCAGATTTGGCTGAGTAAAAATATACTTCAGCCCCAGATGGTCTGTTTTTAACTCAAAAGGCTTGCCTAAAAGGTAATGCCTCCACATTTGAAGTGCATGAACAATGGCAGCGAGCTCTAGATCATGTGGAGCATAATTCTGTTCATGTAACTTAAGCTTTCTGCTTTCATAAGCTATGACATGGTTATTCTGTAATAGAATACCTCCAAGGCCTTCTCCTGAGGCATCCGTTACAACCATAAAATTTCCATTTGGATCAGGTACAGTCAAAATAGGTGTTGTAGTTAATTGTTCCTTTAAATTTTTAAAGGTAGATTCACATTTGTCCATCCAGACAAATTTCTTATCCTTCTTTTGCAGCGAAGTGATTGGGGCAGCAATTTTTGAAAAGTCCTTAACGAACTTTCGATAATATCCAGCCAAGCCCATGAAGCTCCTCACTTCATGCACGTTCTTAGGCGTAGGCCACTCAGTTATAGCTGTGATCTTTGAAGGGTCAACAACTATTCCATTCTTGCTTATAACATGTCCCAAATAATGCACCTCTGCATCATAAAAGGAACATTTAGACAGTTTACCATACAACTTCCTCTTTCTTAAAATTTCCAGCACTATCCTTAGATGTTCTTGGTGCTCTTCGACATTTTTAGAGTATATAAGAATGTCGTCTAAGAATACAAGCACAAACTTGTCTAAGTATTCTTGAAAAATATTGTTCATCATATTCATGAAGGCGGTAGGTGCATTAGTCAACCCAAAAGGTAACACCGTGAACTCATAATGCCCGTACCTTGTTCTAAAAGTTGTTTTATGAATATCTTCTTCCTTTATTCTCAGCTGATGATACCTAGATCGAAGATCTATTTTTGAATAGACTGATGCTCCTCGCATCTGATCGAATAGATCATCAATCCTAGGAAGTGGGTATCGATTTTTAATAGTTTCTTTGTTCAGCATTCTGTAATCAATGCACAGCCTCAATGTGCCATCCTTTTTCTTTACAAAAATTACCGGCGCTCCCCAAGGTGAGACGCTCGGTCTTATCAGCCCCTTAGTCAAAAGTTCTTGTAACTGAGCCTTTAGCTCTACCAACTCAATGGTGGTCATTCTATAAGGTGCCTTAGATATGGGTTCAGTTCCCGGTTTGATTTCTATTGCAAAGTCAAACTCACGTTTGGGTGGAAGACCTGGCAATTCCTCCGGAAACACATCACGGAAACCCCTTAACAATGGATATCTTTCCATGAAATCATTATCTTCCTCAGCATTTTCTATCATTTTTACTGCATACAAAGTGCAGCCTCTGTTTTTAGCCCTTTTTAGTTGCATAGCTGTCAGTTTCCTAACTACAACTTCACGTTTTACACCTTGAATGATCAAGCTTTTCTCAGCAGTCATCGAAACAACAGATTTGTTTTTCATAATAGTCGACCTTTGCCTTATGTTCAGCCAACCAGTTAACTCCAATAATGATATCATATGATCCTAGAGGAGTGACATACAAGTCAACTTCGGTGGAGAAACTAGGCAAGTCAAGAATTGCCCCAAAAAGGCACATTTCGACTGTATGGACAACATTATTCCCATAATGCACTGTCCATGTTTTATCCATTCTTTCAGCCCTTCTTTTTAATTTCATTGCAAGTTTAGCAGAAATAAAGCATTCAGTAGCTCCAGTATCAAAAAGTATGACTACAAGTGTACCGAATAACTTACCCAAACTTCTATAGGCGTAACTTGCTTTTCAGCTTGTCTATTAGCCACCGCAGCATGTATCCTATGCTGCTGACCGCGATCATCCTTCTTCAGAGGACAATGATTCGCATAGTGGTCCTTTCCACAGTTGAAGCATCCTCCAACTGGCCCTTTTCTAGGCTCAAATTTGTTACCAACTTTGAAGTTATCATTCTGGCTTCCATAGGACTTCTGTCCAATGCCATTAACTTTTGTGAAGTTGTTCCACATGTTATTTATAGGTCTGTTCATCACATATTTCTTGTTGTTATCCACAACAATTTTGTTTTTCACACCAAACCTTTTCCAAGGTCCCCTTTTTGGTGCAAGAGATGAAGAAGAATTGGGAATCTTCTTCCTTATCTCTTCCCTGTGAGCAGATATTGCTCTCAATTTCTGTTCCTGTCTGATTGCCTTTTCGACAACTCCATCCATGGTGGTTGGGCCGTGGACATCCACTTCACCACCAATGATGGGATTCAATCCCATTATGAATTTCTGTATTCTGAACTTCTCGTCATCTTGGTATCAAGCACATACTTAAGGAGTTTAGTAAACCCTTCCCAAGATTCCATCACCGATGCCTTCCTTGCGACTTGCTCTGAAATTCACATTTTCCTATCAAAATAGAGTTGAGGCAGCCATCGTTGCCTAAAATAACCCTTAAATTGATCCCAAGTTATGTCTCGATTCGACAATATTCAGCTCAACCTTACGGTTGTCCCACCATGATGATGCTTCATGAGAAAGCTGATATGCTCCCCATATCGCTTTAGTCTCTTCGGAGAAGTTTCTTATTGCAAAGTATTTCTCCATTTCACCGAGCCAATTCTCGCCTCCGTCCCCAAGGGTTGTTCCATCAAACTTTGGAGGACTTATTCTCTTTATATCATTTGTAAGTTCAAATTTCTAATCTTGCCCTTTTATTTTCAGGGGGATTAGGAGCAATTACATTATTATTATCAACACCTGATTCCCTCCATTGATGTTGTCCACAGGAGGCGGCTGATCATTTATTTCAGCTTCATCTTCCTCCTCTTCATTTCCCATTGATTGTTGTTCCAGAACAGTCAAACGATCCCTCGTATCAAGTAGGGTAGCAAGGATTTCATCCAGCTTTTGAGCAGTAGCTGCTTCTCCACCCTGTAATGGGTTATTCGCAGCATTCCCTCTTGTTCTGACCATTTTCTATTCAATAAGAAAATGTAAACCTTATTAATATCGTGGACTCATTAGGTCCAAGAGCTGCAACCTTCAGCTCTGATACCAAGATGTAACATCCCCATTTTAAGATACTAGAACAAGGGAATTTTTTTTTTTATATAACGTTCTCTGTTATGAATTATATAATTCAAACACACGTTCAAGTTTTAATAATTGTTCTCTGCCCAAACAACACAGTTTGGAACACACAATTTCCTTTTAAAACTAATGTTCCCTGTTCGCATATTTACAATATGGAACACACATTCAATGCCATTCAATCTTATAATAGATTCTATATGCTGTAAATGACTCGAAGAACTGCCGATCTCCCATTTTCATGGCTCGGAGTTTCAACGATCTTTCATTTCATGACTCGGCAACTACCGATCCTTCATGTTCGTTCATGCATAGTATATTATATATACAAGTTCTCTTAACCATTTCCGGTTATCGAAGTGATCCATTTAAGAAGCCTATCTAAATATCTGTTACTGATATTCATCTGACATCCTGCATCTTAAATTAAGTGATTAGGACAACGCAACCAGCACTTGCGATACTTTGGCCAAAGATTTTCACATGCTTTGCATGATCATATTCCTGGATGTGATACACATCAATGGAATACGTCCTTCACCTCACTTCACCTATTATCTAGAATGGTCTTTCCTGGTTCCTACCAGTCCTTTCAATTTAAGGTCAGATTCAAACTTCCAATTTCCAACTAGCAATATGAACGAATATAGGAAGGCACTCATGGTAACTAAAGATACGCAGACATACGGTGTCGTTCCCCATGACTCCGTGTGTCTAGTTATCTTTAGTCCTCCGGAGTCACTCCGTATACGTGATCATACTCCTATCCCCAGCCAAGAACTTCACATTCAGCCTATGTATTCTTGATGATTTAATTCGGGAGGGCATTGTAATATGTCAGCTATAACATTGTGTCGTCATGAAGACCCCGTCTTCATGAAGACACCGTGCTATAGCTGGCATATGTCAATGTCCTATAGAATCCTCCCATCGAGAGTACACATCCTGCTCAAGTGATTTGGATATGATCTTAATATTTAAGATCAACTTTCAGCAACCATGTTGATCCTTTATCCTCATTCCCGTTACAGTTGTATGTAGCTAAGAGAGACTAAATCCATCTTCTAGCTTGCTATGCATCTTCTCCTTCTTACCGAAGGGTTGCATTTTCCCTACTTGGTTCTCTTCTTAATCATTGGATTAAGCAGCCCGTTACCGACGGACGTGATAAGTTTAACCTATTAAACTTAACCAAGATTTTCACAACTGTAACTAAATTCAGAATTCCAACTTATTAGACGTCATTTAAACGAGGTCTAATTCCCAATAAATGTATTCATTTATTCTCCTTAACCTTACATAGTTAAGGTCCATTAGCTCTGGATATATTTATCCCATATCCTTTCTTTCTGAATTTAACATACGAGGTTATTAATGGAGTTCGAAACGAAGTTCGATTACTCCTAAGTTAATTGATATTCCTTAGCTTCCAAGCTAATCCTCGAATACCTATCGCTTTATGGAATCATATTCTTCCTAATCCTTTTAATGTCAATTAAAAATTCATCTTTACCCAAGTATGAACTAATTACACATTTCAACTTAAAAGTTGCATTTAGGTAAGAATAGATATCAATTCCTTTTTAACATCCATCCAAGGACAATTAAATAAATCCAAATCAAGAAATAACATTATATTTCCAATTTAATCAACAATATCAAACTGATATAGTTATTAAAATATCACACTTGTATTTGTATTCATCAATCCATTTCATAATCCATACATCTGCCAATCCAACTGACTGGACTTTGTTTAAATAAAACATCTTTACAACTCATAGATAGAAGAATGTACTTTCTTCTTTTCACAATTCCTCGTAGAGGAATAATAACTAACAAATACAATTCATCTTCAGATAATCAAAGAAGCATCAGAAAACAGCCATGTCTTCATTCTAATCAAATTCCATCTGCAAAATTACTTGCACGGGTCAGTTCAATGAACTGAGCATATTAAGCACTTGTCATTAAAATGAGGTGCTTTAATTAACTGTCTCAATAAAAGAACCCTGCTTTTATGAAACGACAGTATGAACATCAATCAAGAATTAAGCATCAAAAGAATGGACAGCATAACAACTGAACCATCAAAATACCATCCCAATCAGCCAAAGAATTGCTGTCCTATTTCCCACATAACCGTTACAAGTTCCAGATTACAATATTTGTAAAGTTTAGGAATACAAGTAGCATACTGCTGTTATAACATAACGGCTATCAATTCCATTTCCTTTCATTAGTAGTAAATGCAAAGGATAAAATCTAACTGAAATGTAAACCAATTACTTTCCTTTCAGTTCATGCATCTCATTTGATTCCAAGCAATCAAGTACAGACGAGAAAGCAAACAACAATGAATATAGTTGCTCATACCCAAGCAATACAAAATTCGTTCCTAAACGATTACAGATTTCCAACTATATGAGAGAGAAAAAGATCATTTTTCCAAGTTATCCATCCACATTCCTATTCCTTTCCTCATGAATATCCTAAAATTGAATCCAAACGAGACACAAATCAAGATAACAGTTCAAAGTGAAACTTACAAAATCCATTCGAATTCACTTTCCAGCAGCAAGAATAATTTCATTCATAATCAGCTTTAAATGAAAACAAGGAAGAACTTATCGTCCTTATCAATACTTCATTTAATTCAGGCTCATACGAATACCAAAAACAGGTTAGTAAAACATCGTATTCATCATAGAACAAGCAGTATAAGGATGCATACTATGTACTTGCTGTACTAGAAGATTCCATACTTCTTTCACTGTATTTTTAACCAAATAAATAGTTATACAATCACGCAATCACTTATTCATATGACCTTCTATATCCATGAACGCATACAGTTCATAATAACAATTTGCACATTGTTGTTACCTACAGCAAGACCAATTCATATGCACAGTAAAGCTCCAATGCTATTTCCATAATTCAAAAAAAAAAGAGAAGAATTCATTCCTTAAACTATTCAAATAAGAAAACAACCATTTTCTTCAACTCAACAAGAATCAGTCAAGTCGGATTCATTTTTCTTTGAATGATAGTGCAAAGATCAGAAGACCACATGAAACATTCAAAATTTCCGTTTGTTCAGAAAAAATAACAAAGACTCAGAAACCATCTAAATGCCACTGTCATCTCTATCAAGCTGAACTTATAACGTTCATTAAAACCCAAATTATCTGCTTCTTTCAAATCAAAAATAGAAGAAAGAAGAATTCATTTCCTTATAATTTCAATAAGAAACAATCATCTTCTTCCAAGGAATTAAAACACCCAATTCGTGTTTACCTTACTAGACAACTCAACTCATAATGACAATCAACAATCATTCACAATGAATAGAAAACTCACATAGTCCGAATCAAGCTTCAATTCAATATACCATAAACAATGAATACTCAATTTGAACTCCTTGCACAACAAAGGTTTCTACCCGAAATCCATTTTTCTATCCACAATGATTGTAAATCCAAAAATGCAATTTTCATACAACAATACCCTTATTAATGAAAACGCATAGGATATCGATGATCAAAATAAGATATAGTCAAGACAGACCCAATCAGCTAGCTTATTTCCATAATCTTCCATTCATTATATAGAAATAAAATATCCGAGTTCTTATTCACAACTATAGCCCGAACTGGAGATCAAACCGCATCAAACAAGACACAACAAAATAAACTTTCCACCAAGGTAAGAGAAAATACAATTCATAAGTATTCATTCGTTGCACAGAAATACAAAGCCAGTTTGTAATCATGTCCCCAGTCCAATAGAAGATCAAATTGCTTCCATAAAACACAACAAAATCAACCTTCCTTCACAACAAGAAAGGAATGTAATCATATGCAAGTTCGAAGAAAAACAGCTTAACTTCTCCTACTTTCATGAATACCCAAAACGTTATTCGTTCATTTCTTATACAAGAAAAAGGAACAAATAAAAATATTCCCATTACTTCCTTCAAATCGAGTTCCTAAGCTCAAATAAAACCCAAATGCTATTTCCATCAAAATCCAAAACAACAGAAGGAAAAGGATCTTATTTCCTTTTTAAATATTTCAGTATAGAAACAACATCAAACAACTCGCACATCCTGTATAGTTTTTATCACTTAAGTTCATATAGAAAAAGAACAATTGCTCAACACTGAAAGACAACTCCTACTGTCTGTACAGATTTCATCATTCAAGTTCATATAACAAAAGAACGATTGCACAGCAATGAAAACAACTCATACTGCCTGTACCGTTTTCATATAAACATTAACAGAGAAAATACCCATTTCGAATTCTCCAAAACTGTCAAACAAACCCACACAGCAAGTTCGTATTTCCTACTCAAATTCATGCAAAGACAGATCAATCACAACAGCAAGAAATGATTTTACCCAATTCATTTCAAACAATGACAGCAAAATCAAATAAACCCAAAACCCAAGAGCAGGGTTGTTTTAATGAGACACTTAAGTAAAGCAAGTGTTTTAAAGAGAAGGGCTTAACATGCCTGCAATTTCTTCCTCAAAACTCAAAGAAAACTGCATCTATAGAAGGTGTTTCCTTCCACGGAAATAACGCACGAGCTTCCCAACAATCACCTTCCTCTACAGGCTCAGCAACAACCTCCGATTTCCAAAGAAACAGTGATAGAACCCAAACTCAACTGGTTCGACTGAACCAAGCAAAAACCAAATGCAGAGCAACTTTCCAAAACCCGAACAACACAATGAACAATCAAAAATTCCTCCAAACTCTTTCCAAGGTGGATTGGTCACGAAGACCAAAAAAATTAAATGCATTAAAGGCTCTGCCTTTTCCTATTTTCTCACGCCACCGCCGACTTGGGTTGGCGAACCATCAAATTCAAATTTTGCATGCAAAACCAAGTTTAGCTTCATAACCAACTAGATACCTCTAGTTTTTCCCTGTTCCCGCCAAACTGTAACGTAAGGACTTCACATTAATGCCATTAAATTCCTTTTCATCCTTATCCTCTCCCCCAAGGGTCTGTGCGTCCCCTTCTAGGTTAGGATTAGTTTAGGATTCATATTAGTGTTCGACCTAGGTCATAGCCTAGTCTTTAGGTTAATAGAACTTAGGTCTATTTCCACCTTTTTATATAATTTAAAAATCCACTTAGGATAGTAGTTTAGGATGTAAGGTAGAGCTTAGGATTAGATTAGGATCTAATTCCCTCTAACACCTAACACTAATCAACCTTCAATCCAGTCAAGTCTTCCCAACTGACTTCCAATTTCAACACTGTACAGGACATTCCGTCCCATGTTAACATGCCTGAGCCACCCGTATCCCGACATTCCTCACCTTACGGGGTCTCACGTTACGACAGTGTATGGTTCGTGAATCGAACCTTTTCCGTTGGCATCTACATGCCAACTGTTCATACCTGTAATCAGGTGCTGCACATTTATATCAACCTTCAATTCAGTTCAAGAGTAAATCGACAAAGCGATTACAAGAAGGCCACAACATAAAGAGTTCAGCAAGCATACGACAAATTTGTCGTCACATCAGTAACATACAAGCAACAATAACTGTTGTCCCATGTAAACAAATTACAACATGCAAGAATCCAGATTAGCAACACATTCCCTTAAGATCAAAATATATCTTAACATGTTTGCCTTCATTTCAGCAGTTACAACATCAAGAAAGTATTTACCATGATGGCTTACAAAATTAGGGTGTTACACTTTGTCTTTGTCTTCTTCAATTTTATTGGCTTTATACGTATTGCATTGTTTCCAAAATTTGGTTGTTTTATCTTTATATGGCCTTGAACATTATTACCCAGATTGGAACATGAGCGCTAGGTGCTCATGTCCTTCTTGGTGCTCCTATCCCTCTTTACCTCTTTCTTACTCTTTTGGGCCCCTTTTGCTTCTTAATTTATTTTTACTACTTTGGGTCAGCCTTTTAGTTGTCAATTATGAAATTCAAACAATGGAATCATATAAATACACATTTTTAATTTCAAAATAAATGACCAAACACTAACATTATATATCATCACCTAGGCTTGCATTCAAAGGCATAATAGCATCAAATGCATCCATCTAGAATTCATAAAAGGAACAAGGGTTATATCGGTTTTGCATAAACAACATAGGAGTGGAAGTTTATTCTATTCCATCCAAAACATTTTATACATTTGGTACATTCTAGATATAGCCCACTATCATTGTGTAACTTGGAAAAAGGCATCCCATGGCATTATTTCTACACACATACACAAGAAATACATGGATCCTAAGATGTATTGAAGTGATCAGTCATAAGTACACTCTTTGGGTGACCTGTCGGGAGTCGAGTCTAAATCCCAATTCTCCATTTTCCTTTTAAGTTTGATGTGGTTTGTGGGTATGTGCTCATGAAATTATTTCTTAGCAGAGTTACGGTACATTCGTAGATTAGAAATAAAATCCAGAGCAATAAACTTAAACCAGCAATTTGTCCCTGAAAGATCCAGATCTATAGCATTTAAATGGACATTAGTGCCCAAATATATACACCAGTGACAAGTGATCTTTTCCTCTTGCACTCCTGTCTTATGCATTTCTAGATTTCAGAACCTATAATGATCATTTATAACACTCCTCTCAATTTGTTTCACTATTTCATCTACTCATATCACTTCTTGTTCTCTCAGAAATCAGCTAAGTCCCCACATATCCCTTTTTTGCTTAGTGTTTCATGTTACATATGCTTTATTTCTTTCGCCTTATTGTATATTAGAATTTGTACACTACTTATTATAGTAGTTACTCCGAAAATAAGATTTAGTTTTATTTATATTAAATCATTTGGTGAACTGTTATCCATTTTTTCCCCCTAATGGACAACGGGACCTAATGAAACCTAATTTTCGAGAAAAGGCCCCTAGGGGTGAGTTTTAGTTTGCAGGTAGAACTAAAAGTTTCAGTAATTTTGGGAATGTTGAAATCATAAGACGATTTTTCGTCTTCTTGGTCTTGATATTTAAGGTTCAACTTAAAGAAATGAAGAAATTCATCCCCACAGTCCCAATTTGAACTCAAAATAGGAAAAAAGTGGCCATCTTTGGGAAGGCATGATATTCTAAATTTCAAGAGCCCATTTCCCTCTCTCGGTTGAGAAAAGTTAGAAAATACCCAAAAAAATGAAAACATTGAGTTGAAAATTCCCAAATAGGGCTAAAGAGGGTCGAGTTGAATTCTAGCTTGCCAAGTAGCCGAGCAAGCTCAAAATTACATGAGGGGTAATTCAAAATTAATGAGCTCAAAGATCTTGGGTCCACATAGGTCAAGATTGACATTTCAAGAAATGACTTGCAATATTTGGGATGGAGGTGGATCAAGGCACTCGATCTAGAAAAATGACCATGCACCAAGTAGGCTCACTCAAAAAGGCACATTGGTGGTCGAGAGCAACTCACCATGGTGAGGAGATCATGCAAGTGCATATCTCATTTAAGAGCCAAGCAGCCCAATAGAGGACTCACGCGGAGTAATGTGAAGGAGTCTATAAAAAAATGATCTTGCGGGGAAGAATGCATGGTGAAGAGTTTGACATTGGGTGGTGAGTCAGCTCGAGGGGGCCCAATACAAAGTTGATGGCATGATTATGGGGCTTTTCAAAGAGATCAATTCACACTCGAGTGGCACACCAGCTTGGCCCAAGCATTGGATAAGATGGATAAGACAAGGATCTCATCTAACAAACTCAAATCAACATAGTAGAAGTTTCACATTGCGGTGGGAGGATCAACTAAGCTTCTCTTGTAGCTAGAGGTGGTATATTTTAACTTTCCTAGTAATTATGGTGAAACCCAAGACTGATCAACATCGTAGCCAAGTCTCGTATCTACGCCAAGGAGATGGTTTGGATAAGAGTGATGGTCAACTCAGCCATAGTAACGAGACAAGGGAGATAGTCTAAGCTGGGAATATTCACCAACTTAGAAAAATGATTAACGCAAGAAATCAATATCGAGTCATCCATTTGTTTAAAATGTTTCTGGTTGTCAATAATGAAGCAATGACCAATGTAAAAGGGATCATCCCAAAAATGGAGGAGCTTGGCCTGCCGCCAGTCGAGTCGAAAGGAGAATAAGATGTTGAAATAGATCATCCATTGAGTAGCTTAATGATGGGGAAACATAAGATGGTTTGACATTGCGAGCTAGGTAGGAGCTCGATTTGGAGCTAGGCCGTAGGTGACAACTCAAAAGATAACATGATAAAATGGCATGTCATCAAGAGAGAATCGATACATGAAGGAATGTAGGTGAACAAGATCATAGGTGTTGATATTATCTCAAGATAGGGATAATCCCTTGGTGAAATATGTAATTCAGCCACAAAAATAAGAATGAAGCCTTAAATAAAATGAAACAGCCCATGGAAGTTTTACGTAAGTCGAGTTGACATTGAAAAGATCGGAAAAAATTGACATAGGACATAGTGTAAAGGGGGCAGGTGTTCATGGGTGAAGCCATTAGGGAAAACACCTTGAGTTGCGGGAACTAGGGTATGGAGTTGATTGGGGCCGATTGATGCAAAGAAAAATGATGTAGAGGTTGACTTGACGAGTTTAACTCAGCTCATGCATCAATGATGAGGGAGGTCAACATCGCATAGTGAGTCGACATTGGAGCCCAAGGTGAAGTAAGGGCAAGTCATTAACCGAATTAGTTAGAAAATGAAGAGCTCTCCATTGATGCGGCTCGAACATGGATGCATGAGGAGAATTCGGTGGGTTAAAAGGCTCAATGAAGAGCTCACAGTGTAAACAAAGTGGGTTGAGCCATTTTTAGGAGTTCAAATTTTTACTTTGGGACTTGACAAGAAAAAGGTCCAAAGTGACGAGGTATAAGTTCTGAAATAATAAAGTCAGATTCAAATTCTAACTTCGTGCATTCGAGCTTCAAAGGTTTTTAGGGCCAAAATTGGTGAACAATGAAAAATGTGAAATAGGAAACTATGAAAACCCAAAATTTTGGGATTCAAAATAATTTTCATAGGTCAATGGGAAAGAAAACTTTGGAGTTTCAAAAATAGTGCTTGAGATATTTTTGGGAAAATGGCGATGAACAATGTCTTTTTCCGAAAATAAAAGTTTTGAATCCACGAAATGGGGAAATATCTGAAATGAAAGGAGAATATATCTCCGGTGACATGTCATGGAAGGTGGCGAGTTTTCAGGGGATGTAATGCGACGAAGGTAGAGTCAATGATCACGTGGATTCTACTTGGATGCCAAGCAAATGCAATGGGAGCTAATCAATGTTGAGGAACCATGTGGAGTTGACACTATAGTGGTAGGGATGCTCAATGTGTTGGTGGAGATAAGGGAGCATGTTATGTGTGCTAAAAATAAACCCACCATTGACACAGATTGGTAACAAGTGAATGGTAAATGGAAGAGCCCAAAATCTCGCCAACATACCAAATGGAGTGGATATGGTGAGGATAGGCCAAAACAATGTCGAGAAAATCAAAACTATGAAAAACTTGCCAATGAAATTTCAAGGGTTATGGGAAGAAATTCAAGGAGATCACCATCAAAAAATGAGTGGTTTCTAAGGCTCAAAGGAATAAACAAAACAACAAGGATCTCGCAGAAGGTGCGATGAAAAGGAATAACTCAAAATCAAGAGGTGGCTTGCCTGGTCAACAAATGAGCCAATACCAAAAAAAAAAGGGAGATGGTCCATGGAGCTCAATGAGCCATTTACAGGGCTCATAGAGGATTGGGTACACATTGGAAAGGGGATCTCACCAAATATTTTGGCGAGCTGGTTTTCCATTGTAAAACATTGTTCATAGAGCCCAAATGCACAAAAAAACCCCATATGTAAAAATAGCATAAATCTCTCAAATAAAGCCTATTTTTCAAAAATATAGAGTCAACCAAAAGCTAAGGATGAGAGCAACATAATGGGGACAATAAAATTTGATTTTCAGAGGTTTTGGAACCCCAAAATTTATATACCCTAGAAAACCCGAAATGCCATGTCTTGAGCTAGAAATGCCCGATCTTTACAAAAACATTCGTCGGAAAGTGGAAGTGAGATCTACAAGATGACATCATTAAATTTGTAATTTCAAGGAGTCTAGAGTTCTAAAATTCATGAATAGTGTATACTAGAAGGGTAGGTGAGGTGCTTTAATGAGGGTATGACTTGCTTCCTTCTCCAACAAGGTAAAGTAGAAAAGGGTTGGGCTATGTATACTTTCCCGTAACTATTGCAAGGAAAATGATATATTTTTGCAAGTGGTTGGAGTGAAATTTTGGGTTTCCTCTCTCTCTCTCTCTCCCCTAAATTTTTTGTATAAAATGTAAGGGGGTTTCATAAAACAAGAGGTTGGTCATTTTCCCTCCTCTCTACACCCCTATTCTCCATTCCTTCATCTGGGTTATTGTGAATTTTATGGGGCTTAAGGCCTTCTTCCTAAAATTTGTAATGACATCTATTTCCTCCTACTAAAGTAATGTATTGTGCATATATTGGAGTAATTAAAATAGTGTATTGTGATTCATCTGTCAATCCTTACATTATTTTGTTGCTTTTTTGCCTCTCATTGTGCTTGCAGGATCTATGTATTTTCTTTTTCATTATAGGGTTTGGGTGTGTTGTCTTTTTGAATGTGGTGCAATAGTGCAAGTTGTTTTGTGGTGCTTGACCACCCTCTTCAAGTGTATTCTTCACTATTTTGCAGGTTGGGAAGTGACTAGCACTCTTTTCTCTTGGTGTATCATAGGTCTTAGTATATGTTCACTTTCATTTCATGAATCTCTCTCCTATCTCCTTGGTGTGTTATATTAGGGTTAGTCAATAGTTTTTCTTGCATTAGGAGTAGTTTGTGGTAGGTAAGTTTAGGAGATGGAACCGGCCTCTTCCAGAGATCTATCTCATTTTGCAAGGTGTCACATTTAAGATATCTCCATGTTTGGGAGTCACACTTAATGCCTCATTCAAAATCAGGCCATTTGGGGGCACTATGATTTTTCTACAACATTTTTGGCACGCTCGTGGGACAACATTAAAGTCAAAGTTTTATTTTTTAACCATTTATTCCATTGAAAATATGATTCACATTGAATACAAGTTAAAAAAATCCATTTTTAGAGTTTCTCTTGCCCTTCGAAGTTCAAAAGTTCAAATTTTCAAATTTTGGAGTTTTCCGCTACAGGGTCAAAGTATGAAATCACTTTTGGAGGGCTTAACTTTTCAAAATGGGCTCAAAATTTCACAAATGATAGATCAGGGGTTGAGGACCAAAAGGGTATCCTTAGAATTTAAAAATTATGATTTTCTTAATTTTGAAATTTTTCCATTTCAAAATTTTGCGTTTTGGGATTTCGAAATTTTGAAATTTTGGACTTTTCTAAATTTCAAGTTTTTCAAAGTTTTTAGACTTGAGATATTTTTTCATTTCGTAATTTATAAAATTTCTTGGCATTTCAAATTTTGGGGTTCTTCTACTTCAGATTTCAGAGTTTCAACCATGTCTTGCACTTCAAATTTTAGAGGTTTTAAGTGGAACTAGGTTTTAAAAATTTAGGGTTTTAGATATTAATTGCAGCTAAACTAGTTCAATCCCATAACTAGTTTTAGGCCCTTCAAGATGTGCATATAAGTATTAATTTCATTCAATTGATTCGTTGTGCTCTTGGTGGAACCACTATCTTTGGAGACATATGAAATCACAACCGAAGACTCCATTTGGTCAACAACCCATCTTCTCTAAGTCACGATCTTCTTTTCTCCACCCATTTCCATCCATTTTTTCTTTCCATCTCTTTCATTTTCTTCCATTCCATGAAGTCATGCAATCATGGCTTCATTTACATCGTCGATTCACATTTACAATGGTAAACTTAGTAGTCCAACCCACGTCTAGATTTACGAGTTCATTTCCAAGGTATTATCAACCACCTCCGAACAATTCTATGGTGAGAATCAATATGCATAATCCTATGGAAAGGAAGAAAATTAGTTCGATTACCCACTAAACTATACATGTTTTCAAGATTAGGGATATGCAGATTTGGAGGGTATCCTACGCTTGAAGATGTTGAATTATAGATAAAGATCAAGAAATTGGAGGTAGGTATGATGTAGGCCTAGGACAAACATAGAGAGAAAGAATTCAAGATTGGATGTAAGGTCCCTTTCCCATGAGAAATCCCTAGTCTAAGCTATTTCAAATTTGTAAGAGAAACTTGTCTATGCAATTAAAATGTTACCCCAACTTGAAAAATGAATTAAAGACGTTGAATATTTTTCAAGTGAATGAGAAAATTCATCATTTCCATCTTATGTTCCTTTCCCCATTCCCCAAAAGTTCCATTTTAACCCCAAGATCAGTTTCCAAGTTTCCCACTTGTTACTCCCATTGCATGGAACCCACTCCTTCATCTTCCACTCTCCCACCTCGTCTAGAATTTTCTACCCTTTTCCCTTCCAAAATAAAAACTCATCCACAAGGACAAGATGTAAAACCTTCCCCTCCACCACCAAAAAAAAAAAAAATCAGTGTATACCCCACCCGCCACTCCTCTCATGGTCCTAAATCCATGTCGGGAGGAAGCTCAAAAACTAGTCTAGGAGGACGATAGGAAAAAAAGCCAAACAAAGAGAAAATGATCAAAATCTTGGTAATATTGGCTCTTAAATTTGGGATTAATAAAATCCACTTGATGGTTATGCCTATAGAAGAGGTTGAGTCCCATCCACAAGTGGTGCGAATGACTTTACAACAAAAGTGGAACAAGAATGAGAAGATGATGATTGACAATTTGTTTATTCTCAATGTTGTGTCCACATTGACACTATCTTTTCAGGACTTGATGACCCGTCAAAACCTAAAAATATAGAAATGGAGGTAGAGGAAGCTCCAAATCCACAATAAGATGAGAATGTGTAAGAAAACAAGGAAGAACTTCTAGGTATGCAAGGCATTGTAATGGAATGCAATGATCCCAATTGCTCTACATGCCTTGAGCTTGCTACTATGTTGAGAGGTTACATGGATATACCAAAGTCACCATCAGCTGTAACTAACCAAAATAAGCCTCTTGTTATGGAGGAATATCATACAGATTTAGAGGAATCATACACAAGACAAGATATGCAAGAATATCCAAGCCTTTCCTCCACTTCATCCTTCCTAGATTCTGATTTCGGGATAAAATTGAATTCTCAAATTTCTTGTTAAAAGATGAAGATTACTATGGTGAAAAATTACAAATCTAAAGAACACCATAAAGGAGAACAAGCCAATCTCAGGGGACACTACAAGAAGAAGATCATAGAGGGATTCTTGCTCTCTTGCATTGATGAAAATATAGATTCCCCTTTTCCTTCATGTTTAGTTAAAGGTGGATTATTCGATGAATCCACTACAGAGGAAAGTCTTGAAGCACCCATTTTCCATAATATCCCTCGGAGAAACAAAAAATGGATTTAAACCTTCAAACCCAAGTTTGGAAAATAAATATGGATGTGCATTTAAGTGTTGCCTTCAAGGGAGAAAGGAGGAACTCCAAGGCCCACACACCGAGAAATAGAATCAAATTACTTATAAAGACGTTACCAATAGTCCAACTAAAGGCTATGAGGGATCTCAAAGAGTTTCATGTTATGGAATAATTTCTTATTACCATAGAAACGTGCATATAAGAGAATCCTATCTCTCATAAGAGTTCTCTTGAATTCAGATTGGAAGAATTGAATCTTCCAAGTTTCACAACGGGAAAGAGAGAGGAAGGAAGCCAAGATTTCATCATTTCCATACCATCTTCTATGGTGCAACACCAATTGTCTATAAGTGTGTTAAAGGAGAAAATTTAAGTTACATAAATTCACCTTTTCCAGAAAAGTCCACATCAACACTTTATTGTTGAGATTGAAACACATAGTAGTGGGAAAATCTATTCGTTCGTGCCATGACCTATTAGATATCTAGCTTTGTTAGAGCTAGAATCAAAATTGCTAAAACTAGTCATGTTCATTTACAAAAATTAGAACAAGATTCATAGTAATGAGGATTATTTGCACTAGTTATAACATCTCTAGAAGTCCCATGTAAATCATTTCAAGGAAGTGTTTTTAAATTCCAAGTTATACCTTGATGTCGTGGGTGGAAAACTGGGTCCATGTTAGTTTTTCACTCATGTTCACAACCATATTCAAAAACAAATCCTCTGCATGGCTTCCTATTATAAGAAGGGGAAGTTACTTCTCCTCACTAGTTACAGGGTTTGTTTGAAGTATTCTCTTTCTAGTTATAGCTGGGTAGGTATAGGTTTTTTTCCAGAGAATAAGTGCTCTTGCAAATTCTTCATGTCTCATTTGAGCATGTATGGTTTTTCCATTTTGTACATAGTTTTTGGTTCGTGTTGCTCTAGAATAGTACACCATGTTTCAATATGCCTCTCGAAAGAACAAGAATAGGAAGAACCTCATATTTAAAGAAAAAAATTACAATTCTCAAAGAAAAACAAATGTAGAGAAGCTAAATTTGATAATGGATAGGTTTTATAAGATTCATTCTCTTGTTCCTTTAGATCAATCCTTGAGCTTCTAGGACCTCTTCCGAATCGAAAGCAACATCTAACAACATGTCACAGATGGAAATTTATGAAGAATGAAGAAATTCAAAATTTAATAGAGTTCCATGATGTCCGAACTCAAAGTGGATGTCTTACTCAAAATCCTATAATGTGCTAAACTTTCCAAGTAATCATTAGATTCAACGTGCTCACAATGAAAAAAATATGGTTTCATGATGGGATTAGAAGCATCATCCTTCATTTCACTAGCTAGCTTGCAAAAAAGTGGAAAATAAATAAATTTTCAAATCAAAACAATTTTCCACTCAAACAAGCTTTAATATTTTCTTATGAAAATTACAAAGTTCAAGCGACAGCTTAGTTTTGGTTATAGTAGCATTACACTAAGTAGTTTCTAAGGAAAATCCAAAGGATGAAATCAATTATAGGTTATTGATAGAGACTTCATACCCAGTAGGTGATACATGTAGCTGGTCAATGAACATATATATGGAATATTTCCCGTGAGTCACCAATTTTTATGGACAATAGGGACCTAAAGGAACCTAACCACTGATAGGGCCCCTAGGGGCGAGTTTAAGTTTTCGTAGAACTAAAAATTTTGAGTAATTTTGGGAATGTTGAAATAATAAGATGATATTTCCTCTTCTTGGTCTTGATCTCTAAGGGTCAACTTAAAGAAATGAATAAATTTAGCCTCATGGGCCTAGTTCAAACTCAAAATAGGAAAAAAGTAGCCATCTTTGGGAAGGCATGATATTCTCGGCTTAAGAGCCCATTTCCCCTCTCTCACCGAGAAAAGTTGGAAAATCCCCAAAATAATGAAAAAATGAGTTGAAATGCCCAAATAGGGATAAAGAGGGTTGAGCTAAATGATATCTCCCGAGTAGCTTGACAAGCTATTCGATAGCTCAACATTGCATGAGGGGTGAGTCATAATTAACGAGCATGAAGAGCTTGGGTCTACATAGGTTGAGCTCAAAATTTCACAAAATGGATCACAGGAGTTGGGATGGAGGTGGATCGAGGCACCGAGCTGGTAAAATGACCATGAACCAAGTAGGGTCACTTGGAAAAGACACAACGGTGGTTGAGAGAAATTCACCAGGAAAGGAGCTTGCAGGCAAGTGCATAGCTAATTTAAGAGCCAAGTAACATAATAGATGACTTACAGAGAGTAATGTGAGGGATTCCATTCAAATCCGAGCTTACAGGAAGAATGCATGGTGCGAGTTTGGCATTGGGTGTTTAGTTAGATCAAGGGGTCCCAACATAAATTCAATGGCATGACCGTGGGGCTCATCAAAGAGATCGATTCACAACCGAATGACACACTCGGTTAGTCTAAACATTAGAGAAGAAATATAAGTCATGGATCTCGGATAATAAAATTCGTAGACACAAGTAGAAGTTCTACATCATAGTTGGGGCTCAACTAAGATGCTCTTGTATCTCGAGGCAAAGGGATTTTAACTCGCTTGATAGTTATGGTGAAACCAGATACTAATCAACATCGTAGGTGAGTTTTTATCTACACCAAGGAGACAAAGATGGAGAAGAGTGATGGCCGACTCGTCCCATAGTAATGAGGCAAGGGAGATAGTATTAGTTGGGAATACTTAACCAACCTAGTAAAATCATGAATGAAATAAATCAATGTTAAGTTGATCATTTGTTTAAAACGTGTCTAGTTGTCAATAATGAAGTAGTGAAAAATGCAAAAGGTATCATCCCAAAAATGGAGGATCTGGGCCCTATGAGCCAAGTCGAAAGGAGATCAAGGTGTTAAAATGGCTCATCCAAAGGAGAAGATCGATATTAGGGAAATGTAATATGGTTCAAAATTGTGAGCTAGGTAGGAGCTTGGCTTTAGATCCGGACAATGAATGTGTGGGCGAGAGATCGAAACATAACATAGATGAATGGCCTATCATCGGAAAGAATCTAATACATGAAGCAACGCAGTGAATGAGCTCAAAAATGTTGATATTATCTCACAAGGAGAATCCCTTAGCAAAATATGTAGGTCGGCGACATAAATAAAAATGGAGCCCGAAATAAAACAAAATAGTGTTGTGGAAGCTTAGTGGAAGTCAAGTCAACATTGAATATCTCAGGAAAAATTGACATATGATGTAGTCCAAAGGAGGGTATTCATGGGTGAAGCCATAAAAAAATTACAAGTTGCATGGGAACTAGGGTGTGGAGTCGGTTGGGCCGACTTGATGCAAAGAAAAAAAAATGAAGAGGCCAACTTGACAGAGTTTAACTTGTCTCATGCATCAACGATGAGGCCTATCAAGCATCACATATTGGGTTAGCATTGGAGCCCAAGTTGAAGGAAGATTGAGTCATAAATTGACTCGCTTAGATAATGCAGAGCTCACCATTGATGCAACTCGACCATAGTTGTAGCAAGAGAAGTTAAGCGGATTGAAAGGCTCAATGAAGAGCTCGTAGGAAGAAATGGTGAGGTGAGCCATTTTTGGGAGTTTGGATTTGTACATCCGGACTCAACAAGAAAAAGATCTGAAGTGGCGAGGAAGAATTTCTAAAAATGGTAGGGGTCCAAATTCAAATTGAGCTTCGGAGGTTTTGGGGCAAAAAGGGTGAATAGTGAAAAAAATCCTAAACAAGAAACTCCAATAACCCAAAATTTTGGATTCAAACTCATTTTCAGAGGTCAACGGGCAAGAAAACTTTGAATTTTCGAAAAATAATGCTTAGGGTATTTTTGGGAAAATGGCAATGAACAATGTATTTTTTCCGAAAAGAAAACTTTTGAATCCCTAAATGGGGAAATATCCAAAATGTGGAAAGAGTGCATAGCTCGTGTGTCGCTCCATGGAAGGTGGTGAGTTATGTAATGTGACAAAGGTAGATTCATTGACCACGTGAGTCTGCTTGGATGTCGAGCCAATGCAACAAGAGAAAGCTTTTTCCAAGGGCTAATAAATGTCGAGGAGCCACGTGGAGTTGGAATTGTAGTGGCATGGATTCTCAATGCATCGATGAAGATAAGGTAGCTTGGGATGTGTGCTAAAAAAATGAACCCTCCATTGACATATATTGGGAACCAAGTGAATGGTGAATGGAAGAGCCCGAGATCTCTCTAATGTACTAAAAGGAGTGGATATGGTTGCTTTGATAGGCTAAAACAATGCTTGGGAGAAAATATAAACTATGCAGGGACTTAGCAATGGAATTTTGAGGATTACGGGAAGAATTCAAGGATCTCACCATGAAAAAATAAGTTGTTTCCAAGCCTCGGTGAGGTAAAAAAATAACAACGTTCTCAAGGAAGGTGCAATGAAAAGGAATGAATCGAAACAAAGAGGTAGCTCACCTAGTTAGTGAATGAGCCAATACCAACACAAAGTAGGAGATGGTCTACAGAGCTTAGCGAGCCATTTTCGTGGCTCATAGAGGATTGGATACATAGCATAGAGGGAGCTTGCCAATGCAAAACAATGTTCATAGAGCCCAAATGTACCAAGAAGCCCCAAATGCAAAAATGGCATAAGTCTCTCAAATCAAGCCCATTTTTCATAAAAATATAGTCAACGTAAAGATAAGGATGAGATCAACATAATGGGGACAAGAAAATTTTATTTTTGAAGGTTTTGGAACCCAAAAATGCCATATATTGAGCTAGAAATGCCTGATTTTTGTAAAAACACCACCATTGGAAAGGTGGGAGTGAGATCCATAGCATGACATCATCAAATTATAAATTTTGGGGAGTCAAGAGTTCTGAAATTCATGAACAATGTATAGTAGCAGTGTAGGAGAGGTGTATTAATGAGGGTATGACTTGCTTCCTTCTTCAACAAGGTAAAGTATAGAAGGGTATGGGCTCTGCAGACTTTCCCATCACTCTTGCAAGGGAAATGATAGATTTTTGTAGGTGGTTGGAGTGAAGTTTTTATTTTCTCTCTCTCTCTCTCTCCTAAAATTCTTCTATAAAATGTAAGGGGTTATAAAAAAAAGAGGTTGTTCATTTTACCTCATGTATGCACCCCTATTATCCATTTATTCAGCTGGGCTATTATGAATTTCATGGGGCTTAAGGTCCTCTTCCTAAAAGTTGTAATAACGTCTATTGTCTCCTTTTGGTAAGGAAATGTACTATGCATATATTGGAGTAATACAAATAATTTTTGTGATTTATTTGTCAATACTTACATTATTTATTTACTTTCTTACTTCTCATTGTGCTTGTAGGATCTATGCATTTTATTTGTTCTTTACATGGTTTGGGTGTGTTGTGTCTCGTTTAGAAGTGGCGCAATAGTGTAAGTTGGTCTATGGTGCTTGACCACCCTCTCCAAGTGTATTCTTCATTTTTTTATAGGTTGGGAAGTGACAAGCACTCATTTTCTTGGTGTATCACAAATATTAGTGTAGGTTTAGTTTCATTTCATACATCTCTCTCCTTGTCTCCTTAGTGTGTTAAATTAGGGTTAGTCTATAGTTTTTCTTGCATTAGGAGTAGTTTGTGTTAGGTAAGTTTAGGAGTAGGAACCAGCCTTCTCCAGAGCTATCCCATTTCACAAGGTCCCACACTTAGGATAGCTCCATGATTGGAAATCACACCAATTCCACATTCAAATTTAGGCCATTTGGGGGTGTTACAATTTTGATACTATAGAACTCGTTCCTTACATGCCCATTAAGATATATTTCATGAATTTCCACCCATTTGATTCCGATTATTCCACATTGGATATCTAGGTTCAACTTCATAATAATATTATTGAGTCCTAATTCATCCTAAATTTGGTATTAATGTATACAATCTTTCCTTTCTCCATCAAATAGGACTTTCTGCTACTCATATCAATCCATCTAGTCTTTGTATATGTGGATTTGATAATATACCTAAGTAAGTGTTAGGCACAATATCTCTTCCCCTTACTATGGGATCTTGCACTCTTAATGTTCTATGTCATGTTATACCTCATGATGTTCCTTATACTATCATTTTAGGCCATCCTTGGTTACATACTATGCATACACTTATTTTTACCCATGTCATAACACACAAAGGCTCTTGTTACACCTTCTTCTATGGATACTATTATAGTAGATTACATACCTCATGTTGCTACTCCTTGTGATATTCCTCTTACACATGATACTCATGCCATTACCTAAATTATACATACTTATCCTCTCTAGATACACCCTAATGCTATTGATTTACATGACGAATTTTCTATTGATACCAATGATACTCCTCCCATTCTTTCCTCCTTGAAACACTTCTATTAATCATATGATTAGTGTTTCCAATGTTACATTTATCATCGCACTTTCCTCATCACACATTAGAGAACTTTGCACTAATTTTACAATGATTCCTAATCCTCATAATTTTCAAGATCCTATGTATAATTCATTTTCTATGGGTTCACATTATCTTGTTACATCCATGGGGGAAATCAATTCCCATCTTCCCATATTTCTATCTATGGTCATATGGGCTAATTCATACTACTTTATTGCTTATGATCTTCCTAAATTACACCTATTTATTTTAATGCATCTTGTTCATCTACCTCCATTGACATTCATACTAATGAACCTCTTAGAATTACATATGTTACACATATTTTGAATCACAAACTAGTCCTTATGCTTGCAATTACTTTTTCCACTCTTGTCAACACATATAATGCTACACCTATTCTATTTTATTCTAATGGATACATTCTTATTTCTTATACACTTATTATTCATCTAGTGGGTATCTCAGCCTATATATTATTTTCCCCTCACCATGTCAAAATTATTCTTTGGTATCTCTTATGTTTACCAATGTTCTACCTATTTTAGGTTCGCCACATGTATGGCACAATCATACTCCACATGAACTTTCACACAACATATGTTCATCCTCTTTAGCATATCATGGGCTCTTTTATACTAATATCATTGCATAGATATCCATCATTCACACATTTTGTGGGAATACAAATTCCCCATAGTTGCATGTTCAAATCAATAGTCACATATCCATACATTACTCTTGTTTTGTAATTCACGTCAATATTTCTAGCAATGATTTCTCTCATCTACACTATGTGCACACCTTGTTACATATATCTATGATTCTATGTTACTCCATACACATCTTGCTACTCATGCTTACTTATGGATCCTTCTACTCATGGTACACATACTACTTTCTATATAGGGTATACATCCTTTTGTGCACTATACCTACTCTGGCTATTCTTACTCATAATGATCACATATATTGGCCAATAGCTCTTTATATACACACTTGGAGGAAATTGCACTTTCTTCACCCCTCCATCACTCTTTGATGTCTATATTTTCTACTCTTAGATCCTTTATTACACTTCATGCTACATGTTTCATGATAAATATTAGATAGCTTACAATCTCAAACACATGCAACACATAATTCATTACCTTGTGACAAAATCTTGTGCTATGGTTAAAACTACATCCTTAAACCTAACATTACACACTTCATGCTCTATGCTTCATGACATATCTTTTCTAGATTCTACTCACACGTAAAAGTCCCATTTCTCAATGAAACACTCTTGTTCTATGGTTCATTATTGACTGCCGAGGGGGAATTTATAAATGAAACTCATTTCATGCACATATACTTAGGGAAACACTACTCCTATCATCGTCACACCTTCCATGGGGGAAAACCATTACACTCAAACAACATTTGCATATCTTGGTTGCATTTACTCTTTTTAGCTTATTTTACTTACATGTCACACTTTTCTTACTATGCTAGATAGATAATTAGTATGTCATTAGTTGTATCATATACACATGTGTATTCACTTGGTCTTTGGAAGTGAATGTGCATATTTTATAGATCCTTACATGCTACATGATTCTTTAAAATGAATCCCTTTCCAGTCCCGCCAATGCTCTTGGGGGCAATTACCTTTACTACTCTCACACATTACAACCTTTCTATTATTTCATCATTCACCTAATTCTTCTTTCTATAACTTGATTTTCATTACTATATACACACTTTGAAATACTATTTATCTTTCTAACATGCTAATGGGTGCTTCATGTGTATTATTTCCTTGCTAGATATATACAACCATGATTATCTAATACATTATCTTGCTATTGTTTGTGGAAATTCCTTATGTCTTGTGTGATCATTGTATGATTTTTACCTCTTCATCCCTGATTGTCTTGTGATGTTGTGATAGATTTACCATGTTTGAAACCCACTCTCTATGGTCCATATTGTTTCACACTTGATTATTACATTGTCTTATTTTACATCCTAGCTACTTTTACTAGTAACACTTGTACTAGCCTATGTTGTTTTCATGTGCCTTGGTTTCTACCATACACACCCCTACCCCCTATAGGTATCCACATTAAAATATGCATATCAGTCTCTTTTCCTCTCCCTTGGGCCACATTCTCATATAGTTGTCACATACACCCGAAACAAGGGGTGCATACATTGGGTGAACAAATCACCCCTACAACAAATCAGAGCTAGAGTTCATATCAGTACAATACGGAAACAACATAGGTATATAGTCATGAAACCATCTAGAATCTTACTTGGAGTTCACAAAAAGTACAAAAATTAGTTTCCATACCTAGACAACAGTGTGAGGCATTTGTGTCCTCCCGTGGGTGCTAATATCCCGGGGCTGAAATAGGAAATTTCTCAAGATAACAAAGTTTTCAAAAATTCATAAAGATGGTTCTATAGTAGCAAACATTTATCTCCAATTATAGAAAGCATTATATCTCCTATAAATAGTTATGATACATAACATATGGAAAAATATGAAACAACACAGAACTAATCGGGATGTACCATCTACTGTGGTTCTCATTTGAGAAGCAACATGGAAGGAGTGAAAAAATAGACCTCTCTCCCTAACACTCTTCTCCTATGGCATGGGATCAACCAAAAAACTATATCTTGGAATGAGATTACCCAAAAACCTCTCTCTCAATATGATATCACCAAAAACTCACTCTCAAAATGAGATCACCAAAAACTCATTCTTGGCATGTGATCACCCAAAAAATCACCATCGGAAACAAATTCAACAAATCAAGACAATTTTTCTATCTCTTACACTCTTATACATTAGGTGTGCACTTTCCTTCTACATACTTTCATACATTTACTTATAAATGCATTACTTTGATTTCTCATACACAGAACTTTGACTTCTTTATCTCTCTTATTTTTTAGGTACGTCCTTAATATAAAACAAGATGAATCCTACATCAAAAATACAAGAACAATAATAAGTACAATCTACACATACGCTTCACCCTTAGGTAACAATTCCCATTTTCCTAGTCTCCATGCTTCATTTTATGATCAATTCATGATTCACTTGTCCACTCGGCATGTTATTCACCTAAATATCTATAATATTATAACGTATGATATTCTATATCCTTTATGTTATTGAGTATTAAATCAATAGTATAAAGTGAGGGAAAAATGTAGACACAAAATCTATGTACTTGGGTACATTTATAGGTCCTAAAAGTGTGCTAGAATTTACATGATTTTCAAGTAAGAAAACTAGTATTTGATAACTACTTTTAGATTTTTACTATTTATTTTTGAAATTTGACTATTTTATCTTTATATGGCCTCGAACACTAGTACCTAGATTGGGACACTAACACCTTGTGCTCCTATCCTTCTAGGTGCTCTTGTCCCTCTTTACCTCTTTCTTACCCTTTTTGGGCCCCTTCCACTTCTTAATTACTTTTTACTACTTTGGGCCAGCCTCTTAATTGTCAATTATGAAATTCAAACAAGGGAATCATATAAATACAAAATTATGTTATCAAAATAAAGGACCAAACACTAGCATTATCTATCATCACTTAATATTTCATTCAAAAGCATAACAAGATTAAAGGAATCCATCTAGCATTCATACAATGAACAAGGGTTGCATCACTTTTTCATACACAACATAGGAAGGGAAGTTTATTTTATTTCATCAGACACATTCTTTACATTTACTACATTCTAGATCTATCCTTCTATAATCGTGCAACTTACACAAGGGCATCCTAGGGAATCATTTCTACACACACAATAACTACATGGATTCTGATATATAGTGCAACACTCAGTCATAAGTTCACTCTTTAGGTGACCACCAAGGTTATTCGACTCCCCATTCTTAATTTTCCTCTTTTATGTTTGATGTGGGTTATGGGTATGTGCAGGGGAACTTATTTCTTGCAATTTAGAAGTACATTTACAGATTAGACAATGAATTCAAAGCAATAAAAAAGACCAAAAAAATATTATTCATCCCTAAAAGATCTAGATCTCGCAACATTTATGTAGACACCAACACCTAGATTTAGACACCAGTTCTAGGTGCTCATGTCCTCTTCCAAGAACTCTTGTCTTGTGCATTTATAGAGTTCAAAACCTCTAGTGATCCTTTGTGACACTCCTCTCAATCGGTTTTAGTATTTCATCCACACGAGATCACTTCTTGTTTTCTCATAAATCATCTAAATCCCCTTATATATCCTTTTTTGTTAGGGTTTCATATTTCATATGATTTATTGCTTGCCTCTTTTTTGTTTATTATCATTTATACATCACTTATAATCATGATTACTTTGAAAATAAGATTTAATTCAATTTATATTACATTAGATATATTTGTGGGGTGTGAGATATATATGTGAGAGATTTTAGGGATATGTGATTGATGATAGCTCCTTGTATTAAGGAGATCATTATCCTATATAATGTAATCCCTCACGATAAATAAAAATACCATTTAAATAAAATATTAGTTGTGCTTTGAGAAACTATTTTAAGTGTTATTTTGTGTAAATATTTACCATAAATTACATTTGGTATTAGATTATGTATCATTATGTATGTGCACCAATAAATAAGAAGATAGTTGAAATAATACCAAAGAAAAGGCTAGCAAATACCTCATAGTTAAAAACACATTTTACTCATATGATATCAGATTTGTGGTTGAAGAAAAAAGACGATAGCCTACCAATTTTATTGATATGAAAATTTAGATTACGATGAACATGAGGGCTACAATACTTATAGGTATTGTACAACCATAATAACCATAACCAATTTGGTTATATAAGAACAACAAATTCCTAACCTATAAAAATGTATCTGGGAAGCTAAAATAAAAAAATAATAATCAAATATAAAAAATCAATGTTTTTTCAAGCTATTTAACTATATAACTTACTATTCTACCATATGTAGAATTACCTATTAGCTATTCACAATTTAGTAATTTTACCCAATATCTCCCCCAATTTTGCATCATTTCAAGTGATCATGAGAGAAATCATTTGAAAATTTTAAATTTATCTTAGATGTAAGTGAATTTTTGAATACATCTTCATCCTACTTGATCAATTGGGAAAAATTGAAGCTGAATGTTATGTTGTATAACATGTTCACAAATGAAATGTACCCATAGATCAATGTGATTTAACCTCTTGTAAAACTCTAGATTGTGAACAAGTTATAGAACACCTTCATTCCCAACATAAAAGATGGTAGGTTTCTCTTGTGGTAGACTAAGTCCCTCAAGTTTTCAATGTATCCATTTCACTTCACAAAAATTTGATATTCATTTTCTATAGACGATCGAGAAACATAGTTTTGTTTCTTTCTTGCCCATGATGTTGGGCCAGATCTAAACAAGAATACACATCCAAAAGTGTATTTCATGTCATCAAGGTTACCTAAATGATTTGAGTCTAAATATCCTGTGAAGAATAATTGATCATTCTTCTTGTACTCAAGGAAGAAATCAATAGTTCCTCCGATATATCTAAAAATCTACTTTGTTTCTTTCTAGTGACAAGCTCATGGTTCCCGTATGAACCATGAAAGATAGTTGACTAGAAATATTATTTTAGGCCTATTGTAATTTAATTAAATCTGAATCTTGATCATCTTTCAATAAAGAGTTACATTTACCTTTGGTGATGGATTTGTACAAGATAAATGAAGTGTTGTATCCATAGGTGTAAAAATGGGAATATAGTCCATAATTTAAAACTTCTCGAGCATGGTCTTGGAATATTTCAACTAAGATACAAATAAATGATTCTCCTTATACCATAATTCTAAGACAATACAATAGTGCATGAACCTCGATATCTATCATGTCAAATGATCGATTAATATCTTTCTTTGTTACATCAATCATATTCAATGAAATTCCAAAGATGACTAGATCATTGACATAAACAAAAATAGTTACAATCTCCCACTTGATTTTTGAGGTAGATATTGGGATCATAAGGATTCCTATGGAATCCATGTTGAATCATATGTTCATCAATTTCAATGTACCAAACCTGAGGATACCGTTTAAGATCATATAACCATTTGGTTAGTTTACATACGTTTATCTTCTTTTCCGTAAGAAAAACCTTCCCGCTTGAGTCATGTAGACTTCTTCCTATAAGTATCCATTGATAAAGGAACTTTTCATGTTTATCTAGTGGAATTTCGATCCAAAATGTGAAGCTAGATAAAATATCATCAAGATTTTCTTGATATTAGTTGTGGGAGTAAAAGTCTCATCATAGTCAATGCCTTCCTTATGAGCATACCCATTTTCTACTAGTCTTGCCTTATACTTTTCAATGGTCCCATTTCCTTTTACATGGTATTTAAAATCCATCTACATCCAATGGGCCTCTTCCCCATTAGAAGATTTATAAATTACCATGTGTTATTTTTATAACTAACTAATATTCAACCTCCATGGTATCTTTCCAAGCTTTAGACAAAGAGGACTTCTTAAACTATATAGGGCTCAACATATTCAATGACTTTACTTATTAAGGTAAAATTTTACTCATTACAATTATTGTTGCGATTCCATGATACAAGAGTGGATGTGTTTAAAGGACCATCTAATATGGCATCTCATATCATATTAATATACCATTTAGGAATGAATTGTATTAATACCTTTGTTTGTCTTACCTTTCTCATTGCATTAGGAATGTAATAGATGTGATGGATGCATATGCTTTTAAGTCATCCCGTAAGCTATTAATTATTATACCACATGCATGGGTAGTATTAATTTCTAGTATAGAACTAGTATACTAAGGAGTTATTAGGCCAATAAATATATTCATGCATATTATTTTATTGAGCTTGCTCAAAAGATGTTTCCGCCTCGAAGTTGTTTCATGATATAAAAGTTATTAAATTTATTTTCTAAAGTTTATTTGATTATAATTTTATTTTCTATATTTTGTAAATATATGTAGAAGGATTCTCACACCTAGTATCAAATCTATTTTTGGCCTTACGGGTAGATTTTGGAGATTTTTTTTTCAATTGGGCTTCCCAAGAGCTGCGCCATTTCCAAAAATATTTTCTTTGGATTTATTTTTTACATATTTATTGTAGGTTCAGATAAGGGTAAATAATCATCTACATAATTGTGGGAAGTACTTGGGTATAATCCCTAAAAATAATTTTGAGAAGTACCATACGAACCTTAAAGTATCTATCCCATTGAGAGGACCTTCCATAAAAAAGGGCACCAACCCATCCCAATTGACTAGTTTCCACATGTGAGGTAAACCAAAAGCTATCCATGGTAATAGCCTCATCCTAATTTATTAAGAGGTAAAGTCCATGATAATAACTTTTTTGGTGAGTGGTACTCATTCAGACAACATTGGTAGAGAGAATACTTAAAACCATTAGGCAACCTAATTGACTAGTGCCATATCTAACATAAAAATTTAGAGGAAAAAAAAGTGGTCATAGTTGGAACTTATTAGTAACCAAAAACTTATAGGTAGGATGTTGGTAGAAACAACAAAGTGGCCATTTTAATTCTAAAATAAAATAATCTGGTTATGGTTTTCACCCATACATGTCTAAAAACATGGAGGAAGAAAGAACTTCCTTAAAGGAAAAAATGTTTGAGTTCATACACACGATGTAAGGATTGAATCAAAAATGCCATCCTCACTAAGAAAATCCATACTGATTCCACTTATGACCATAGTTTCTCTGCACCAAATATGCCACATGACCCCAAAATAGATTTTCCTCACTTTAATGGGATGGACCCAACTGGATGGATATATAGGGCAGAACAATTCTTTAGTCTCCATAATACCTACTGTGTGAACAAGGTCCCCATTGCTTCTTTTCACTTGGAATAAGAGGCCCTACAATGGTATCATTGGTATTTAAAAGATCATGATGAACTAGACTAGCCATGGTTTACATCTCTCATTCTAGAGTGGTTTAACCCGATTGCTTATGATGACTTCACATGTATGCTCACTAAAATTTGAAAAACAGCTCATCTGTGACTACCAGATGAAATCCAAGAGACTGGACACACACAAAGGATTTTCAGATGATTTTTAAAATATTTGTTTCATCATTAGCCTTAAGGAGGCAATACGTTTAGATGCCAAATTTTTTTAATCCAATTCTATGATGGAAGTAGTTGGATTGGAAAAATTGGTGGAGTAAAAATCACAACATAGAACCGACCTTCAAGTTTCCTTTCATTCAAAAATCTAGTCACTAAGCATGCTCCCACGCCTCCTCCCCCAAAATTATCCCTAATTAATGGTCTTACTAAATTAGAAATACATGAGTCTAGAGAGAAAGTGCTATGTTATGATTGTGATGATAAATTCACTAGAGGACATCAATGTGTGGAACAAAATATGTACTTCCTGGATGTTGAATCACTTCCCGAATAAGAAAAATATGAATATGCCAAGGAAGTATAAGAAGAATATTCTCCATTGGATTGACCACATTCTTAGGATTAACAACTAGAGATCTCACTTCACACTATGGAAAGAGTCACCATGACTCGTAACATGAGGGTAAAAATCATTTAAAAATATTCCTCTAACCATCTTAATTGATTCAAGTAACACATATAAATTTATTGATCCAAGGATAACCAAACAAGTAGACTACTTTGTTTACCCTTATTCTATCTTTGAAGTTATGATTGCTAATGGTGGTACATTTCCTTGTAAGGGAAAGTGTCGTAATGTTTGTATTACAATGGGAGATTATCATATTTACTCCAACATGTTTGTCCTACCCCTGGGTGGATGTGATGTCATTTTGGGAGCTCAATGGTTGTACACACTTGGACCCATCCTATGGGATTTCTCTGAACTATGGATGCATTTCTATGACAATGGGAGAAAACACACCTTAAAAGGTATTTCTCCAAGCTCCACTAGTATTATTAGTTCCCATCATATGGAAAATATTATGAAGAAAGGATCACATGGGGTCATTGCTCAATTATTTTCTATCTAGTTGAATCCACCTACTTCTTTTAGCACCCCCGCATATTTCAAAGAAATTTTAGAAAAACACACTCCTTCCTTTTCGATCCCAATGGATTAATAACTTTACACCTAGAAGATTATCATATTCAGCTCCTCCCAATATTCAACCCTATAGGTATCCTTTTTACGAAGGACAAAAATTAAAAATCTCATTCAGAACTTCACAAGGTGGGAGTAATTCACCATTACACCAACCTGTATTCATCCTTAGTTTTACTTGTCCACAAAAAGATGGATCATGGCATCTTTGAATCTATTTTATTTAAAAACAAAAATATCGATATCAACGACAAGTTCCCTATTCCAGTGATTTATGATCTTTTAGACAAACTTCATGACATTTTTTTTTCTCCAAATTAGATCTCAACTCGGGGTACAACCATATTTTCCTTCACGAGGAAGATATTATAAAGAAAACATTCCACACTCATGATGGGAACTAGGAGTTTTTAGTCACTCTCTTTGGGATTACCAATGCCCCATTAACATTCCAAGGCTTGATGAATAAGATTTTTCATCCCTTCCTTCGTCATTTCATCCTAGTATTCTTATATGACATATTAATCTATACATAAACTTGGGATGAGCATCTATAACACATTGATAGAGAATTACCACTTTTTGCAGACAATTAATTGTGCACCAAACACTCCAAGTGCTCCTTTGTCCAAGATAAAGTTAAATATCTGGGACATATTGTCTCTGTGGATGGTGTCTATATGGACCCATATAAAATCAATGCCAATGAAAATTGGACAATCCCCAAATTAATCCAAATCCTTCGTGGATTCTTGGGTCTCATAGGATGCTAAAAGAAAATTAGTTCAAGATTATAGTAAATTTGTAGCCCGATTGACAACCCTATTAAAAAGGATTATTTTACATGGAATGAGGTGAATAAAGAGGAATTTGAGGCCTTAAAAAAATATGTGCAGAACCCTATATTAGCCATGCCAGATTTTAGAAAGTCTTTTGTCATCAAAAGTGATGCTTGTAGAAATTGCCTTGGTGCTATTCTCCTCCAGAAGGTCATCTAATCTCCTTCACTAGAAAATATCTCTTAGGAAGGAATTTATTCATGTCTACTTATGAGAAGGAGATGATGGAAAATTTATAGGTAGTATAGAAGTGGTGACCATACTTGTTAGGAAGAGATTTTTACATTAATATAAATCATCATAGTTTAAAGTACTTCCTTGAATAATGGGTCTCGTCTCCTTCTCAATAAAAGTGGGTTTCAAGCTTAATGTTATTGTTATCTCAATTTTTCCCCAAGAAAATTGGATCACCCACGACCCCGTGTAGAAAGAAATTCAAAAGAACGGTTTCATTGTTCAAGCACATGCTTCAAATCTAGTGAACAAGTGGCAAGAAGGCTCTAAAATGGAATAGAAGGGTTGGGGAAGGAATCTGAGTAGTGTTAAAGAACCAGAGGCTTAAAGGAAAATAAATTACGAAGATTCAAAGTCTTTGGGCTTCGCAAATGACTCAAAATGAGCCCCAAAATTGACTAAGTATGGAGGAGACAGTGGAAGCTGCCAAGTGTCCAAATAACGCACCTCCAAAAGTTAAATCCAAAGGGGTAGGCTCAAATAAGTGCCAAGCCTCCACGCATCCAGAGCCCCAAAAAGTTGCACCGACCATTGAAAAGTCTTTGACTCAATGGAGGGTGCCAAGTGTCTTAACGACGCACATTCAAAAGTGAGATCCAGGCCGAGGCTCAAACTTGCACCATCCCTCCACATAGAAAATGGTCAACAGAGGTCAAAAAGGAGAGTGGGCCCAAAATGACTAAGTATAGAGTGTAGGCGGAAGGCGCCACATGTCTTAATGACACTCCTTCAAAGGTAAAATCCTAAGCGGGTTTTCAAATGAGTGCGGGCCTTCCACGTGTCTCAGAGTCCAAAAGGGATAGATTCAAGGGTTGAATAGTTAAGGTAGAGGTAGGCTAGTGGAGGGAGCCAAGTGTCAACATGATGCTATTTCATAGGTAAATTTTGGGGCTTGTTTCCAAATAAGTGCCAAGCTGCCACATGTCTTGGGTACGACTTTTCACCTCACCAAGAAAAGAAACTTAGGAAAAATAAAAAGAAGCCTAAGGAGCTTGCAGAAGCTACCATGTGTTAGTCCAGTGTGATTTCAAAAGTGAAAGGTAGGGGATGAATCTCCAAGGTACGTGAGGCTGCCACGTGGACCCGGTATGGAAAACTCTTTAAAATATTGCACACCCATGGCACTTAGGAAAAATACAAAGAATCCCAAGGAGCTCGCAGAAGCTGCCAT
The DNA here is from genome assembly GCA_018340775.1 of Taxus wallichiana var. yunnanensis. NCBI lineage: Eukaryota > Viridiplantae > Streptophyta > Pinopsida > Cupressales > Taxaceae > Taxus > Taxus wallichiana. The sequence continues at coordinate 243,218,272 of CM031242.1, forward strand.
GTGTCACCCAGTGTGATTTCAAAAGTGAAAGGTAGGGGTTGAATCTCCAAGGTGCGTGAGGCTGCCACGTGGACCCGGTATGGCAAACTCTTTAAAATATTGCGCGCCCATGACCCAAATATTCAAATGGCCATATCTTTTGACTGGAAGACTTAGATTTGGGTGGGAGAAGAATTTTTGGAAATGTATTGACACCCTCTATGCCATGGAAACATAAAATATTATTCTTAATAGGATTTGGTGGGTAAAAATGGGAAAACATATTCCAAGACATTAATATAGAGCCCGATTTCTCTAACAATTAGATTTGATTTAATTTGATCCTCTCAAGAAATAGACATGACAAATTTGGGGTGGATTTGAGAGAGACATTGATTAATAGTAGTTGAGATTTCAAAGTAGGGTTCAATGCGTATTCCTAGGTGCTTAAAGTAGAATTTGAATTTTTCCTCCTCTCTCTCTTATTCTTCTTATATATTGTAATAGAGGGGCATATTCAAAAGGTTGACCATTGTTTCTCCTCTCGCCTCCCTCTCTTTCTTCCTTAGGGTAGAAGGAAAAGTCTAAGTCTCCTCTCATGGCTTTGTAATGGCATTTCTTGCCTCTTGCCCACTAACGATGTACCGTATAACGTTTTTGGAATTTTTTTCATGATGCATTTGTCCATCCTTGACTCATTTTATCATCTCTTCTTACCTCTTATCATTGCAGAGTATACAGTGCATATTTTGATGTTTATTATAGGTCTTGGGAGCCATGTTTAATGGGTTTCAAAGTGGTTTCTGTGTGAAATCTATCTCTAGTCTGTGGTGCATCTTTCCCACCCTCTCCTCTACCAACCTCTCTCATCTTCGGGAGTCGTGTCACCGATCATCCACCTCCTTTTCTTATGTATCACCTCTTAGTGTAGGCTCTTTTACTCACTCTCTCTCTCTCTCTCTCTCTCACCCCCTTAGAATGGTTACATTAGGATAGGATAGGTTCTACCTACACTGGAGTAGCTTGTGGCAGGTAGATTAGGAGGCAAGAACCAAATTTCTCTAGAGGTCCATCTCAAGTTTTGTAAGTCCCATAGCTTGAGAGATGGTCCCATGTTGTGCAATCACACTAAATGCCCCACTTCACAATCAAGCCATTCGGAGTTGTGATTTTATACTAACCATTTTGGCACGCACTGGGGACCGGGTCTCAAGCACCTTACCACTTCATTTAGCGGGTTGGTTTTTTCCCCGTTAAATTCATCCTTTTGAGGCACATGTAAGCACATCTGGTGACTCCGTTTGGTCAAAAACCCATTCTTTGAGTTACAAACCTTTTACATCCATTTCCACTAATTTTCATCCATTTTCTTCTTCCATATATTTCATTTTCTCCCATTCCATGAGGTTTTGCAATCATGACTTCATTCCCTTCATGGAACTCACACTTATAGCAATGCAATCCACCTCTAATGCATTTCTCAACTCCTCTAAATCAGCATTATAATAAGATCCAGGACCATTATGCTTACCCATATGAGTAGGGTCAAAGTTAGTTTGGCCATGGAGCTTATCAAGAACAAGGGGACACATACAATGGTGACAACTATGTGGAGAATGCTGGTTTATTAGAGAAAATTCAAAAAATGGAGGTTGGCATGGTTCAGTCAAGGGGCATAACACAAATGAAGGCATTCAAGATTGGTTGTAGGGCACCTTGTCCATGGGAAGGCCCTTTTCTAAGACATTACAGCCCTCAAGAGAATCTTGAATTCATGGTTGAAGTGTTTCCTCAACTTACAAAGTGGATTGAGGACATTGAGGCTTATGAGTAAAGTGTGAGACAACCTTGTCAATGGGTGAGTCAATAACTAGCTCCATGTCCTTAATTTTCTCTTTCTCAAAATTTATCACTTCAGCATGATCAAAAGTCAGTCCCCTTATCTTCTACCCCGAGTGTTGATTCCATTTCTCCATTCCCTAGTCTTCCGTCTCATTTCAATTCTTCTCCCCTTTTCTTTCCCAAGAAGTCATTCCCTCCAAAGAAATAATAAGTTCCACCTCCCTCCCCACCAAAAACAATTGCAAAGCTGGTTGAACCCCAACCTACCACTCCTCTTGCTTTCCCAAGTCCATGTTGAGAAGATACTCAAGAATCTAGTCAAGGATAGCAAGATGGGGAGCCCAACAGAGTAGAAATGAAAGACAATCTGAAGATTTGGGCTACCAAATTTGGATTTAAAAAGATCCCCTTGATGGTCAATCCCGAGGAGGTCAGAGTTGAAGAGCCAGTGGTGGCTGAGGCTAAGTTTGTAGCAGAAGAAGAACAAGAACAACAAGAAGAAGATCAACAGTCTATTTACTCTGAATGTAGTTTCCCTAATGGCACTTTTTCTGAAGAAGATGTTGATCTAATCCAAGATGCACAACTAGTTGAGGAGGAATAAAATCAGCTCCAAGTCCCATTGAAGAGGAGTATATGGGAGAGATCAAATCAAAGTTGAAGCCACTCAATGAAGAAGGCATCATTGAATATTGTTTTCTTTCATTTCAAGGGCCTGATTTGATTGATGAACCCATGATGGAGGAGGACCATACAGTTTCAGAGGCCCCAAGTGTAGAGTAGGCCATAGAAGAACCTTCAATTCTTCCTCCCACTTCATCCCCTTCAAGCTCTAATGTTGAAGAAGAGTTTGATCTTTCAAAATTCATGTTTGAGGAAGAGGGAAACCATGGTGAGCAAGTTTTAGATTAGGAGGACACCATGGAGGAGGTTGAGCACATGCAACAAGACAACAATGAGGAAAATTATCTGTATAACTTGGAGGATTGCTTTGATGGAGAAAATCCCATGGAGATCACATCATTTTCTCCTCCATCATCCATCTTCCAAGCATATGATCCTACTACCATGAAGGAGGGAATTCAAGAACATCAGCCCATTTCTCACTACGTATCTGTCAGAGAACCAAGGTTGGAAGATATGAGTCTTCCATGTTCTTCACAAGAGAAGGAAGAAGAATAGCTAGCTCCAAGCCCAGTTAAAGAGGAGCATATGGAGGTGACCAAGAAAAATTTAGAGGCACTGAATCATGATCTAGTTGTATAAGAAAATACAACCCCCTCTTCCATTCAACATCTCCAAAAGTATGATTTTTGGAGGATCCTAAACTCATTAGCTTCATGTTTGAAGATGAAGCTTCATATGGTGAAGATAACGATGATTTTAAGATCACCATACAAAAGGGAGAGACCTTATAACAACAGGATAGTAAAGAGTTTGATTTCCTATCAGACTCAAAAGAATGTTTTGATAAGAAGGAGCCAGTTGAAATTGTAATATTTTCTCCCCCATCATTCATTCTTCAATCACAAGAGCCTGTTGCCATAAAAGAAAGCATATAAGCACAACCTAGATTTTGCAACATGCCTCCTAAATCACAATTGGAATATTTTGATCTTCCAAAATTCACACCTACTATAGAGGAAGAGAAAGAGTATGAGGCTATCATTCCTCCCACACCATCCATCCATGAGGGTCAGCAAGAAGGCTCCATTCTTGGAGTTAGAGTTTAGAACCATGGGTAGATTCAAAGGACCATACCTTGCCCAATCAGATACTTGGCTTCATTAGAGCTAAGGGAGAATCCAAAACCATTCATGCTTACTTCTAAGCATGAGGATGAGTGCCAATGTACCAAGGATCAGCTGAAATTCCTCTTTAATCCAAATGAGGAGTAACTAAACGAGGAATTTTTCTTGTTTCCATTTGATACCTTGATGATTTGGGTGGAGGACCAGCTCATGGTAAGTGTTTCACTCATACAAGAAGCCATATTTAGTGTCAAATAATTTTCATGGCTTCCCTTTTGAGAAAGGGAAGTTACTTCTCCATGCCCGTAGCAGGGATTTGTTTAGCTTCTTTCTCTCTTGTTAGTGTAGGAGTAGGAGTAGACTTTGTTTTCAGTAATATAAGTTCTTTCACACACTTTGCATGTCTCATTTGAGGCATGTATGATTTTTTATTTGTAAATTTTTTTTTCACATTGCTCCAGAGCTACGAGGCCAAGACCTTCACTAGTCATAGCAAAAGACTTATAGTTTCTGTAATAGTTGCAAAATTCAAAATAAAACAAATGCAGAGAAACTAACACATGTTTCGAGATAGGTTCAGTTCACCAAGTGCAAGCAATCGGGCTCGCAGTGGCTCAGGGATTAAGTTTTCAAAGCAAAAAGGTCAATATCAAGCCATCATTCTTAACTCCATGCCCAATAGATGCTTCAAGGCCACTGATATTTTCATCTAGTAGGTAGATGTCCCCTGTGAGTCACCAATTGTTATCTCAATTTTCACACTTGGCAAAATTAGATGACCCACAATCCCGTGTTGAAAGAAATTCAAAAGAATAGTTATGTCATTCCATCCCATGCTTTAAATCTAGTGAACATGTTGCAGGAGGGATCTAAAATGGAATAGAAATGTCGATGAAGGAATATGAGCAGTTTCAAAGAACTAGAGGCTCAAAGGAAAAAGAAAAGGCAAAGATTCAAAGTCTTTGGGCTTCGTAAATGACTCAAAACAAGCCCCGAAATCAACTAAGTATGGAGGAGACAACAGAAGCTTCCAAGTGTCCAAACGATGTAACTCCAAAATTTAAATCCAAAGGGGTAGGATCAAATAAGCACTAAGCCTCCATACGTCTAGATCCCAAGAAGTTGCATTGGCCATTGAAAATTCTTCAACTCAGCGGAGGGTGCCAAGTGTCTTAACAACGCACATTAAAAAGTGGGATCTAGGCTGGAGACTCAAACTTATGACATCCCTCTACATAGAAAATGGTCAATAGAGGTAAAAAATGAGAGCGGGATCAAAACGAATAAGTATGGAGTATAGGCAAAAGGCACCATGTGTCTTAACGATGCTCCTTCAAAGGTAAAATCCTGAGCGGGTTTTCAAATGAGCGCGGGCCTTCCATGTGTCTCAGAGTCGAAAAAGGGATAGAGTTAGGTGTTAAATAGTCAAGGCAGAGGTAGGCCAATACAAGGATCCAAGTGTCAAGATGACATTATTTCATAGGTAAAATTTGGGGCGGGTTTCCAAACAAGCGCCAAGCCGCCACATGTCTAGGGTCAGACTTTTGGCCCCGCCAAGCAAAGAGACTCAAGAAAAATATAAAGAAGCCCAAGGAGCTCATGGAAACCACCATGTGTAGGTCTGATGTGATTTAGAAAGTGAAAGGTAGGGGATGAATATCCAAGGTGTGTGAGGCTGCCATGTGGACCCGGTATGACAAACTCTTTAAAATATTGCACGCCCGTGACCCAAATATTCAAATGGCCATATCTTTTGATTGAGACTCAGATTTTGGTGGGAGAAGACTTTTTAGAAATGTCTCGACACCCTCTACACCATGGAAACATAAAATATCATTCTTAACAAGATTTGGTGGGTGAAAAATAGGAAAACATCTTCCAAGCCATTAATACAAAGTCTAATTTCTCCAACTACCGATCTGATTCAATTTGATCCATTGGGGAACCAGACATGATAGATTTGGGGTGGATTTGAGAGAGGAATTGATTAATAGTGGTTGAGCTTTCAAAGTAGGATTAGAATTTTTCCTCCTCTCTCTCTTATTCTTCCTTTCTATTATAATAGAGGGGCATATTTAAAAGGTTGATCATCGCTTCTCCTCTACCCCTTCTCTCTTTCTTCCTTATGGTATAATGCAGATTATAAGCCTTATCTCATGGTTCTCAGTAATGGTGTTTCTTTCCTCTTACCTACTAATGATGTACAATGTAACTTTTTTGGAGTAATAGAATGTATTTTGTGATGCATTTTTCCATCCTTGGCTCATTTTATTATCTCTTCTTACCTCTCGTCATCACAGGGTATACTATGTATATTTTGATGTTTGTTGTAGGTCCTGGAGCCATGTTTAATGGGTTTCAAAGTGGTGTCTGTGTGAAATCTATCTCTAGTCCATGGTGCATCTCATCCACCCTCTCCTCTGCTCACCTCTCTCCACTTCAGGCAATCAAGTCTGTGATCATCCACTTCCTTTTTTGGCGTATCACCACTTAGTGTAGGATCTTTCACTCTCTCTCTCTCTCTCTTTGCCCCTTTAGAATGGTTACATTAGGATAGGATATGTTCTTCCTGCACTAGAGTAGCTTGTTGTAGGTAGATTATGAGGCAAGAATTAGCTTTCTTCAGAGGTCCATCTCAAGTTTTGCAAGTCCCACAGCTTAAGAGATGGTCCCATGTTGTGCAATCACACCGAATTCCCCACTTCACAATCAGGCCATTTGGGGGTGCTTGTGATTTTGCACTAATAGTTATAAAATCAACCCCTAGGTTATTTTAATGTTTTTACAAGTCATAAAAAAAGGGTCTTATTGTCACAAGATTAGTTAAATTTAAATTTTTTGGGAGTCATGGGAAAAATATCGGTGTTTTGGTCATCCTTTCCCCTCTTGCCAAGTCTCATTGTTAATGATTTAGTCAAAATTCTAATAAAATTAGGTAAATATGGGAAAGATATTCTTAGAGGAATAAGAGGAACTGTTCACGAGTTTGTCTAGTTCCCCACTTTATGACCTTGGCTATTTTAGTTGAAGAAATTAGACAAATTGGGAATAGTTGAACTCCTCTCCAGCCTCCTTAGATACCCCATATCTCCACCTTAACCATCATCCTTGTAAAATGAGTTAAATCAATAATATCAAGTTATTTTGGCACTAAGGGAACAATTATTCTAATCCTTGTGTTCCTTGCTAGCCCACCTTATCCGACCATTGGGACAATGAGGTTGTGTTGATTAAGTCAGAAATGAAAGAACTATGGGAACAAATTGTGATTTATGTGTGTGCCTCAAACCCTTCCATATCTAATTAAACAAGGTATTACGAGATAAGTTGCTAGTTATTAGAACCTTGAGAATGTTTCATGAGTTCTGTTGGTTCCCAAAACCTACCTTATTTGATTAAGAAATTTACTATGGATAAGTCATTAGTTGGTGGAACCTTGAGAATTGATCATATATTTTGTTGGTGCCCCAAACCCCTAATGTGAATGACTAAATCACTCCCGAACTATTCTCATGTTCCTCTTGTTCCCCGATTTATTTTAAACATTGATTAAGAAGAAAAGTGCATGGGTTGGTTAAGTCTTCTCACTAAGGAACTAAGGGAACTGCTCCTTCATTCCCTTAATTCTTGATTCATTGATAGACCCAACCAACGAACCTTAAATGTCCTTAAGACGATACTTTTATTTGTTTTCTTTGCCAAAGATGTTATTTTGAGGATGTAGAGGTTAAAATTTGAAAGATAATGCAATAAGAAACAATTTTTATCATTCATAGGCTTAGATTGGCATTTTTTCATCTAAGAAGAGATTTTAGATCATGTATAAGAGGCTAAAATTAGCATAGAGCATGAAAAATACACCATTATTCTATTTTCTCGAGCAAGAACCTATTTTTAGGCATGGAAAATCACATTTTGATTGTTGGATTTCCTATTTTGGAAAAAAAAAATACTCATTCCTCACACAAATATACTAGTTTCAAGAAATATCAGCTATTTTTATAACATAATGGTAACATGGATATACATCATTCATGTGTATTTCTTATTTTAACTCGATCGACTTATATGTCTACTCTATTCCCCTTCTTTCCTCTCTCATCTCTCTACAAAATTCCATGGAATTTATTGTAATGTAAAATGTATGCACTTTTTGTTTATTATCCCGAGTTATCAAACATTCTTAGTGGAAGTGCAAGGTTCATAAGTAATTCTTTGACTTGGTTTCACCTATTCGATTAATAAAAGAGCCATTTTTATCTTCTTACAACATGTTTATTGTGTCATATTGTCTTTAAGATGATTTTATCTCTTGATATTGTTTTATCATTGATTTGTAATCTAATTTCCATTCCCTTATATAATGTAGACACCCTCAAATTACTTATGCATCGTAATAATTCAAAATACCATTTCACCCCTTATTATTACCTAGAATTAACTTAATTAATTTTATTTTCATAAAGTTCCAAAATCTAGGGGGCTCTTATTGCATTTCTTGGTTCTTGCATTTCTTTTGGTGATTTTCCCGAGGATGGCATCTTTATCTACTTCTGCATTAGATCATGTTGAGCCATTAACAACACATAATTACCACACATGGAAATAATAATTAAGCGGAAAGGATTATGGGCTTTAACTTCTTCAGAAAAACCATTGTTCACTAGAGAATATGAGAAATTTCAATACCAGTGAAAATTTGATGAGTGTATGGGTTTGATAGGAACTTATGTCAGTGACAGTCTTTTATTTCATTTGGAAAAGTGTGACTCTCCTTTCAAAATATGGGAAAAATTGGAGGATTTATTTTGTAAGGTGGATCATATGAGAGCCATGCAACTTGAAATTGAGATCACCTCTCTTAATATTGAAGATTTTCCAACAATTATAGACTATCTTACCAAGTTCAAGCATTTTTGACATAGTTGAAGGGGAGTGGAAGAGATAAGAAAGATGAAGAGTGTGTTTACTTGATTCTATCCAAGTTGAGAGGACCATTCCAAATTTTTGCTTCTACCTTTTCTCTAGCATAGATGCCTTAGGTGACACCTTCAAAATTCCTAACTTAGAAATGTTTTGTGAAAGACTTACTAGGGAAGAATCCAAATTATCTCACCTTGAATCTTCTACCTCTCAAAAGGCATTAGTTGCATCTAATCCTAAGGGCAAGGGAAAACCAAACAAGTAAAACCAAATCCACACCTTCTCCATCTCAAAATGCTCCTAAACCCAAAGAAAATAACTCAAAACCCAAGGAGTCTTCTAAATCCAAGAATAAGTCTAGTCGTTCATGTTCTTTTTGTGGGGTAGTAATCATGAAGAAAATATGTGTTATAAGCAAATGCAAGCCTTAGAGGATGTAGTCAATAAACAAAAAAATCTATCTCCACTCCAACTCCTTCTAATCAACACGAAAAAGCACTTAATGTTGTTGGAAGATCTCAACACCACTTATAGACAATTGGGTTATAGATTCTCGTGCTTCTCATCACATGACTTCTTTCAAGGAGTCTTTTGTTTCTCTAGGTTTGAGTTCTACTTCCAAAATTGAGGTTGGAGATTCTTCATTTTTTTCTCTTGAGGAAAAAGGTGATATTAAACTTGATGGTGGAAATATCCAAACATCACTATAAATTTGCTTTCTATAGATCAATTTTGTCATTCTCTCGTCAAGGAAAATAATGACTTTTACACCACATGGGGCAAAAGGAAGAACTTTGTTGGACCCTTAGTCACTTGTTGCTCAGGGTATTTTTGATCATAGTTCTAAACTATATCACTTTGAGGGTTTTATGACACTTCTTCTATAGTGACAGGATTGGTATGAAAGATTTGGACATCTCAATTATAGATATTTAAAGAAGTCGAGTAATCATGGTATGGTAGATGGTCTTCCTAGAGTTTCTTGTCTTGAGGGAGTTTGTCATGGTTGTCCATTAGGAAACAACACCAAGATCATTTTCCTAAGAATTTTTCTAAGAGAGCTTCTTCACCACTTGAGCTTGTGCATAGTGACTTGATGGTTTTTCCTACCCCATCTTTAAATGGAGCTAAGTATGCACTTACATTTAATGATAATTTCTTGAGGCATACTTGGGTTTATTTTCTCAAGTACAAAACTAATGTTTTTTCACACTTCAAATTCTTCAAGGCTTTGGTCGAGAAACAATCTTCTAATAACATAAAGAACCTTTGCACTGATAATAGGGGGGAAGTACTTCAACAATGATTTTTTTTAATTTTTGGCAACTCAAGGCATTATTCACTAGCGTTCTGTTCCTCATGCTCCAAAATAGAATGGATTAGCAGAAAGGAAGAATATAACTTTGAAGGAAATGGTTAATCGTATGATGCATTCTAGAGATATACCTCTTATTTATTGGGTATAAAGCAAGTTAATTGACTAACTATATTTAGAATCACACACCACATAAAGCACTTGAGCATTTGACTCCAGAGGAATCTTGGTCCAACACTAATCTACATGTCTCATTTTTTTATTCTTTAGGAGCCATGCTTGGGCCTTTGTGCCACAAGAAGAAAATGAAAGATTTGGATAAGAAGATTAAACCCTTGATCTTTGTAGGGTATTATGAGGACATGAGAGCTTATCATCTTTTAGATCATGATACACATGATGTTCTTTATCAAACACATGTTCAGTTTGATGAGTGTTTCACTCCTCATGATTCTTCATCTTCTTCCATTCCTTCTTCTTCATCTCATCTTGAGGATCCTTTCTTTGAGGAGATTGATGAGGAGGTTATAGATGTCATTGAGGATCCTATTCCCACTGATGTTGTCACTATGTCTAAGTGGGCTCGTACTACGCTTTTACGAGGAAACAAATTTCATAGAGGATCTTCCACCCACTAGGCATCATCATGCACATTCTACAAGTTCTGACTTTTGTGTCAGGTAGTTTCTAAGGATCCACAATCTTTTTCAAAGGCTCATGGGATACCAGAGTGGGATGATGTGATGGAAGTCGTATTCTTATTTAATGAAGAATCATACTTGGGATTTGGTATCTCTTACTAAAGGAAGAAATATGGTTAGGTGTAAGTGGGTATACTAAACCAAATACGTAGCTAATGGATCCATTAACAAGTATAATGCTCATCTTGTTGCAAAGGGTTTTTCACAAGTTGAAGGTATTGATTACTTTGAGGCTTTTCAACTCGTTGCCAAGATGGATTCTCGTACACCTTGTACTTGTTATTGTTGTATCACAGGGGTGGATGGTATACCAGATGGACGTGAAGAGTGCCTTCTTACATATAGATCTACAAGAGGAAATATATATGCAGCAGCTGGCTGGATTTTTTTAGGATTCTTCTCTTGTTTGTAGGCTCCGAAGGTCTCTACAAGATGTCAAAAAAGCCCCTCGGGCTTGGTATGAGAAGATGGATTTTTTCTTCTATCTACTGGTTTTTTTCATTGCCACTCGATCATACAATGTATCTCCAAAGATGTCGATGAGGATATTGTGATACTTGTCTTATATGTTGATGATTTGTTACTTATAGGAAGCTCTTCTTCCCACATTGAAAGTATTCACAGGGCTCTTTCTACATAGTTTAACATGACAGATCTTGGGATATTACATTATTTCCTTAATTTATAGATTTCTCGATAGATTCAGGATTCATTTGAGTCAGCAAAAGTACACCCATGATCTTCTTATGCACTTTGATATAGCTGATTGTAAGCCATGTCCATCTCCTTTTTAGTCTAGAGTTACACTTACATCCACATGTACCACACCACTTTGTGATCCTACATTGCATAGGTAATTGGTGGGAGTCTAATGTATTTTACCCATACTCACCCCGATATTTAATTTGTAGTAGGGCTTGTATCTCGGTTTGCACATCCTCCTCATGTAGTCACCGGTAGGATACTAAAAGGATTTTACGCTATTTGCATGGCACTTTTGACTTTGGCCTACACTACACTAGGGGATCTACTCAGTTTGTTGGGTATACAGATTCAGATTGGGTAGGTTCTATTGATGACAGGAATTCCACTTATGGCTATCTTTTTCTGTCTTGGTTCTTCTCCAGTTGCTTGGGCATGTAAAAAGCAACATGCTATTGCACTTTCATCTTCAGAGGCAAAGTATAGGGTAATAGTTACAGCAAGTTAGCAGATTCTTTGGCTTCACAGTTATTGATAGAGTTTGGATTCCCACAGGATTCACCAACTATACTTTGGTGTGACAACCAAAGTGTAATTCACATTTCTAACCCAATTGAGCACCAGCAGACCAAGCATACTGAGATACATATCCATTTCATTCGTCAACACATTCAAGATGGAGTTCTTTGTTTGGAGTACCTTCCGACTCAGCAGTAGGTTGTAGACATATTTACAAATCCTTTTACATCACCTCACTACCTTGAGTTGTGTGGAATGCTTGGGGTTTCGGAAGTTGTTCTTTGGGGGTGTTTGTGAGAACATCTTCCTTCTTCTTCTTCTTCTTTATCATTCCTTATAGCAGGATTATTTCCTTCTTTTGGTTCGAGATTTCTTCATGGATATATTATACATGAGTACCTCATCAGGCCTAGTTACCGGGACTCATACTATGGAAATGCCACTTCTATTTTTGCCCCTAGCTTCACTTGAGGGGGGGTGTTAGAGTAGGTATTTACCTTAGCTCATGTTCACCTAGGTACATTATTTACCTTTATTGTATTTATCCTCACCCACTTATGTGTGAGGATATTTATTTTTATTTATCTAGATATTAGGAGATATTATCTAGTTGTTAGGTATAGTTCTTTCCTTTATCTATGGTATTGACTAGTTCTTTCCTAGATCTATGCTATTAACTAGATCCTTGATGTCTAGCTCTCTCATAAATCTATTGACTTAACTAGTTCTTTCCATGATTTATGGCTTGATCTATGACCCTAATTAGTTCTTAGATTGTTATTCCTTGTCTATATAAGCAAGGTCCATTCTCATTGTATTTCATTGAGTTCCATAATAATATATGATATTGTTGCTCCTTTTTTACAAAGGTTTATGTAAAGTTATTCTAGCGAATTTCTTTCATCTTATTGATCATGATGTTTGATTAGCATCTATGTTCTTGGCTTGGCACGATCTAGTTATTGTTCCTTTTATTAAATAAATTAAATAATCATCAAATCCTATCCACCTCCCAAATCCAAGTTAACTCAAGTCCTGACTAGAACTAAAAATCATTATTTTAATCAAACAAATGTGTCTAAATTGACTCAAATCAGCATTTGAGTTAACTTGAGTTATCTTCCAAGTCATGACAAATCAAATTCAATCCAACTTCTTCCACCTTCCAACTATTCACAACACATTTTGGGTGAATAAAAACATAAATGAATTATTAATCAAAATCATGTGTAACCCCTTGCCAACTCAACTTTAACTCACTCTTACAAATAAAGAACAATAATATAACTCTCCAATCAAATATGGAAACTCAACTAAAAAAACCAAGTCAAGTTTAGTTATCTCCAAATCAAATCAATCACAAATTATCTTGAGGATTCACTTTCCCCAGCTATAAATCAATGATCATTCCTTTGAAATCATCCAAAAAAATATTTAAGAGTTCATACTACTATTTTACACAATCAGTTGGTGAATCAAAATAAATTTTCCAATATTGTTATGCTACCCAAATCACATCAAGATCATACACTCATGCTCATGGCTTATCTATTATTTTGTTTGGAATACTTGGAGCATCCACAAATCAACCATAGCTCAAAAATAAAATGGATCCTAAAATAATGTCACTAAACCCCATTCTTTCAGTAAAATCTAATGTGAGGTTGATTTGGGGATTTATAATGAAATAATTGTAGTTTTTTTTGTTTTACATGGTATAAATGTAGGTGTATGTTAATTTGGAGGTCATAAATTATGTTGAACCAAGTTTTTGTAGGAATCAACTATGGAGTTCATCAAATTTCCCTCCTGGAGCCATTTGTTTCCCTTATTTATTCTTTTACAACCTAAAACCATTCTATAAAAAAATTGCATTGACATATCCATTGTAAGTTGTGCATGGTGTGTGTGGTTCATGTGGTCAATATGTGTGGTTAAGATAAGTATGAAGATCCTAGAAAAAAATTGTTATATTTCCCTATTTTATTTTTAGTTTTTCCTTCTCCCTTTTCCCATTTCATGCAGTAGAGTAGAAGCTAGTTTTAGGTGTTACACTAGGGGAAACAACTCTCTCTAAAGATTCAATCCAACATATAGGTCACTTAAAACCTAGGAGTGTTTCAATTTTGTCATTTGGAAGTGATTACATCACAACACTACCTAAAGGGTACATTCCTCTGTGAAAATAGTTTCGACATGCCTAGTGGCACAAAGAACAAGAGGATTTGCTAAATATTTGATGATGTTCTTTGAAAATATTAGTGTTTCAGACACATTTATCCAACATCTAGTGGATCCATAAGTTCAAAGCACATCTTGGTAGCATATCAGTGCATATTTCATGCCAAAAGTTACAACTAGATCATATTCAAAAGGTATTCCATTTGATTTTGTTGAGTTACCTTTGAATTTAGTAAAGAGAGAGAAACTTTTGAGTTCCAAACCTTATACCAAGTCTCCCTCCATCACAAAAAATATATTTTAATTTCCAATTTTCCCATATCCAATTTTAATGTCAATATGACCATCCCAATAATCTTATTTTTATTCCCTTCAATGACGATAACCCACTATTTCTTGCACAACATGATGATATCATAGTTTCTTCTGCTCTTAAGAGTATTCCATCTTTCACTGGAGAAAATCAAGCTACACCCATAGAAAAAATTAAAGATGTGCCAAATATATGACTTGTTTAACATATTACTCAAGAGAATTTGGAATCAAGTTATTAATAGTCTCTTTCAAAGGTAAAACATTGCAGTGGTACTAGTACATGGAATTGATTGGGAGAAGGTTTTTCTAGGAAATTTGAAGATAAATAAGATCATATTTCATTAGTGGAACAATTGACTACCATCAAGAGAGCACCATAATATTTCATGTTTGACTTAAACTATAGATTTCAAAGGACTTGGGATAGAATTCAAAAATTGGAAAGGACTACTCCTGAGCATGATTATTGTATTATCAAATGGCTTTGAATTATGATATTTTAGTGATGATATAATCAATGGGTGGAAGGACACTTTTAATGCTTATGAAATAATAATTGGAGCTCAAAATGATCTTATACAAGATAGAAATATTGCACCAAGTCCTTCCTTTCAATTCTTCCAAGATATACAACCCTTTATGCCACTTCAAATGCTTGTAATAGTAACTTTCCAATTCTTGTAACTCAACCTTTAAGTCAAACTATTATAGCTCCAAGATAATTAAATGCCTTACAAGAGTTGAGGAGCAAGTCAAAATATTTTGGGAATGAGGTAGTTTCCCTTAAAGACAACAAAATTAGAGTTAAAAACCTACTACCTACCCAACCAACAGAATAGGCCTCTATTCCAACCAAATTTATAAATCCAAAATTATTTCTCTAAAGCTAAACCTTTCCAACCATTCAACCAAAACACTAGTAGTGTAACACCCAAAAATTAACATGCTCTAAAAGAGCATGTGAACGGTAAAAATTACCCATTTTTTTAATAAACAAATTTTTAGAAATTATTAATAAGAATGAATTTTCAAGTTTACATTATTAAATATATAATGTGTGTCATCGCATGACACCACTAGGTTTTTCACACTTGCGAGATACGTTTGAGCAATGTGGATGTTTGTTAAATTAGCAAATCCAATGATCTTATCAACGATTAAATTTTTAAGTGATTATAAAAAGGAGGGTGAGAGATTCAATAGAAGGATAATGACTCAACTCCCGCAAAGAAAATGGTTTCTTGTGGAAATTTGGTGACGAAAGTGATGATAACTACCTCGGTATCTCTCTCGTATATAAAATTATTAAGTTACGTTAATTTATTAGAAATAATAGTTAAATACATGTTTATAAGTTGTACGTATTTCATTATATGATTTAACCATTACAAATTCCAATGGAGAATTAATAATAAATAACTTATCTATTTTATTTACATTTCCTAATTCATCTTAATAAAAAAATATTAAGCAAATCTATTATAACACCACTAGAGTTTCATTATTTAAACTATGATTATTTGATCCGGAGGATTTTTCACTATGAAAATTTTCCCTAAACTTCCCTAAAATTGGACCATGCTAAAGGGCTTATTGAGACCTTTCCGATGGTATGCTGAACTCCAGAAACAGAGTCCGTATGCAAATTCTATCGCCGGTCGAAGATGGGCCTCCAAACGGGTCAACTCTGGTCAATAGGTCAACCAGTGGACCAATGACAAGGTGACACGTGGCAGTTGGTGATGAGGAAAAATTGATGGTACTGTAATGTTTCAAAATCAGTTCCATGGTATAGAGCTCATCGCAAGCTTTCCGACGCATTTTGAACGGACCAAATCTGAGTTCGTATGCGAAAGATATGCATAGTCAAAGTTGCGGTCAAATGATGACGTGGCACACTCTAACGTGGACAAATGGCATATTATGGGCGTGACACTTGGCAGGTTTGTAGTGGATTTATATTTTAAAATAATAATTGTAAAAATCTATTTAATCCATTCCATGTGAATAAATTCAAATCCCATGGTATAAGGAGGATTTTGTGGCCAAAAAAGCTATTTTAAGGCTTATCTTATCTCTTTCCCACCAAACGTGGGGTCAATGGCTAAATTGGGCTCCTAAACCTATGGAAGGGGGATTTGAACCTTTTCCAAAATAGTAATCAGCCTTCCCAAGCTGCCACTTTGTAGCAAGTGATAGAGAAGGAGATCACATCTATTTAAAGGGAAGCTTTTGGTAGGTTGAAAGGGGGACAACGAAGGACCAGTTTGCAGAGATCACAATTTTCGAGGCACTTATGGTTCGAATTAGGACTTGGTGTAAAAATGAAAGTTCAAAATTCTGAGAGCTTTCTAGAAAGGTAACTTTTTTTACATGAAGTGGTATATATTTTTCTTTGTAGGCATTTTTCCATCGCAGCCACGTAATGTGCACGAGGGTCAAGTAGAGATCTCAGTATTTTGCATCCACTTCTGATCCGAATCAGACCATGAAGTAAAAGGGGAAGTTTTTAATAATTTCCTAAAGTTTCCAGAAATGTAAACCTTATCTGTATAGGTCTTGTATATTTCAATTTGTAGACATTTTTTGAACGTATTTGCACAGGGAACAAACAGAAGAAATACTGTAGGAGCCACGGATGAACTTGGGAATGATTATGGTAAATTACAGAATTCCTTGAGGTTTGAATCAGCTCATTTGCAGGTATAAAGGTCTATTAAGTCAAGATTGAAGGGATATTGTACTTCATTGGACGTTTAATGGATCGATTCACTTTTTGTGAATCCGGAGATGTAGCCTTCGGGTGAACTCCGTTATCAATTTCTTGTTTTGTGGATTTGTGCATTTCAGTTTTTAAAAGCTTTTTATCAGTTGAAATTCATCTTTGGATTAATTTTATTAATTGATAAAATAAGTATAAAACTGGAGTAAATGGATTGAAGGAACTTTCAGTATCCATAACCCACAACAAGATTTGAATACACTTATCATCTTAGATTCAAATGTCAGTTTGAGTGTATGATTAAAAATCAACTGTGAAGTAAAATGGATTTGTATTAGATTCAAGTGATTCACTTAAAGTTGAAAAATCAGATTAATTGGTCTTTTTGGAAGAGTTGAGGATTTGGGTTTCAAGACACCTAAAAATTGGATCAAATTAACTCAAGATCAATGTTGAGTCTGTAAATTTCAAAATCTGGAAATTTTCTAAGTACTTCAAAAATAAATAAATAAATAAGTACCATTTTCAGATCAAGTTGGTATCAGAGCTGGTTTAGCTTTTGATTTGCATCAGTTGATTTGGTTCAGTTTGGTTTTTGCATTTTGGGCTTGATATTTCATTTGCAGTGTGCAGAGTTTGGAGGAACAGGTGTGCAGGAATCATGGGTAAGATGTCCAATAAGACCAAGTTTGAGGAACTGGAAGCATGCAATCATCAAATTCGGGATGCCTTCCTGAGATGTCAGGTATTGGCTCTTGAAGAGAAACTTGACACATTGAGAAAAGAGCTAGAATCTAAGGATGAGCTCTTGATGGTGTTGCAAATTGATGGACCTAACAAGGTACCAGTTATTGTTGATGCCTCCACTATGACAGATGAGTGCACAGTAAGTATGACAACACTTAATTCCTCACCCAAAGCTAATTTGGATTCTACTATAGTGCTCGGTGAATTTGAAAAGCACACTAAAGGTATAGGATCTAAAATTTTGAATAACATGGGTTTTAATGGAATTAACCTTGGTAAGAATAACCAAGGTATAACTAACCCAATCTTGGTTGAGGAGAGACCTCGTTATGCAGGACTGGGATATGCTAGTGCAGGGGAAATGGAAATTGGAGAGAACTCCAAGACCGCTGGAAGAAGAAAAGCTTCTAACAGCAAAGAGTCATCCCCACTAGCATCAGGTGGTTCATCCTCATCAGGAGGATCTGGTAATAATTCACCATGGAGAGGTATAGAAATCCCCCCACCTTCGGTTTACCATTGCTAAAAATGAAAGGAAGTATAAATCTAGAATGGAACAGTTTGAGAAAATGCATTCTCCTAACCAGGTTCGGCTAAGAGCAGTCAAGGTAAGGTTCCTAAAAATGTGGATCCTAAAAAAATGGATCAAAGGTTTTGTGATCATTGTAATAAACAAGGTCATGAAATTGGTAAGTGTTGGAAGCTACATCCAGAACAAAAATTAAAGTTTGTTAAAAAGGATAAAAGTTTTAAACCAACTAATTTGACCACTTCGGTGGCCCCGGTAAAAACTGAATTGAATCAACCCCCTAAAAAGGGCAGTATGCTGAGTAAAGTGGGTAAACAATTTATCAGTTTTATGTTTGCATAGTTGATTGTGGAATACATGCAAACTAACAAGGCAGTTTTGGAAATCCCACTAAATTGTGAAAAGGATAAGTACAAAATTTATTTTTCTGCCTTGGTGTTGGTGAAGTATCGTAAAGAGGAAATAATCGGGTGACAGGTTTAAAATACTTGATGCAATTTTCTTTTTTAATGGTTTTACAACTTCATTTTTCAGCAGTATTTACAGTTCAGTGGGCATGATCATTGGTCGATGTCTATATGTGGATTGTAGTTAAAATACTGTTATTGTGCAATTTGTGGCATGTAGGCATTGTTTGTAAGTGCACAACTTATACAAACTCTTTGTTTACTATGCATGACATTTGTACATTTGTAAGTCTTATTGATAGACTTAATATTTGTAACTGTTAGGTATAGTTGCAAATGGTATGTACAAGTTTTGCACTAACAAGCTGTGAGTGCAGGTTACATTTGCATTGTTGACAGTGGTGAGTGCAGGATCAGGATGTACAAAGGAATATGGCAGTTGCAGTGTCATATCAGTTGCAGTTTAGGCCATTGGGTTATATTACTATTATTGGCATTTGATTATTGCAATTTTTATGGAAAAATTACCATGCTATAAACTGGGTTCTATGTTTGTATTATGCAGAGAACGTGTGTATAGTTCAACAGAGTGAATTTCCATTTTGAGGTCAAAATGGTCTTACTGGGGAGGAGTGATCCGGAGGATTTTTCACTATGAAAATTTTCCCTAAACTTCCCTAAAATTAGACCATGCTAAAGGGCTTATTGAGACCTTTCCGATGGTATGCTGAACTCCAGAAACAGAGTCCGTATGCAAATTCTATCGCCGGTCGAAGATGGGCCTCCAAACGGGTCAACTCTGGTCAATAGGTCAACCAGTGGACCAATGACAAGGTGACACGTGGCAGTTGGTGATGAGAAAAATTGATGGTACTGTAATGTTTCAAAATCAGTTCCATGGTATAGAGCTCATCGCAAGCTTTCCGACGCATTTTGAATGGACCAAATCTGAGTTCGTATGCGAAAGATATGCATAGTCAAAGTCATGGGTCAAATGATGACGTGGCACACTCTAACGTGGACAAATGGCATATTATGGGCGTGACACTTGGCAGGTTTGTAGTGGATTTATATTTTAAAATAATAATTGTAAAAATCTATTTAATCCATTCCATGTGAATAAATTCAAATCCCATGGTATAAGGAGGATTTTGTGGCCAAAAAAGCTATTTTAAGGCTTATCTTATCTCTTTCCCACCAAACGTGGGGTCAATGGCTAAATTGGGCTCCTAAACCTATGGAAGGGGGATTTGAACCTTTTCCAAAATAGTAATCAGCCTTCCCAAGCTGCCACTTTGTAGCAAGTGATAGAGAAGGAGATCACATCTATTTAAAGGGAAGCTTTTGGTAGGTTGAAAAGGGGGACAGCCAAGGACCAGTTTGCAGAGATCACAATTTTCGAGGCACTTATGGTTCGAATTAGGACTTGGTGTAAAAATGAAAGTTCAAAATTCTGAGAGATTTCCAGAAAGGTAACTTTTGTTGCATGAAGTGCTATATATTTTTCTGTGTAGGCGTTTTTCCATCGCAGTTTCACAGAACAGGCACGAGGGGCAAGCAGAGATCTGTATTTTGCATCCACTTCTGATCCGAATCAGACCATGAAGTAAAAGGGGAAGTTTTTAATAATTTCCTAAAGTTTCCAGAAATTTAAACCTTATCTGTATAGGTCTTGTATATTTCAAGTTGTAGACATTTTTTGAACGTATTTACACAGGGAACAAACAGAAGAAATACTGTAGGAGCCACGGATGAACTTGGGAATGATTATGGTAAATTGCAGAATTCCTTGAGGTTTGAATCAGCTCATTTGCAGGTATAAAGGTCTGTTAAGTCAATATTGAAGGGATATTGTACTTCATTGGACGTTTAATGGATCGATTCACTTTTTGTGAATCCGGAGATGTAGCCTTCGGGTGAACTCCGTTATCAATTTCTTGTTTTGTGGATTTGTGCATTTCAGTTTTTAAAAGCTTTTTATCAGTTGAAATTCATCATTGGATTAATTTTATTAATTGATAAAATAAGTATAAAACTGGAGTAAATGGATTGAAGGAACTTTCAGTATCCATAACCCACAACAAGATTTGAATACACTTATCATCTTAGATTCAAATGTCAGTTTGAGTGTATGATTAAAAATCAACTGTGAAGTAAAATGGATTTGTATTAGATTCAAGTGATTCACTTAAAGTTGAAAAATCAGATTAATTGGTCTTTTTGGAAGAGTTGAGGATTTGGGTTTCAAGACACCTAAAAATTGGATCAAATTAACTCAAGATCAATGTTGAGTCTGTAAATTTCAAAATATGGAAATTTTCTAAGTACTTCAAAAATAAATAAATAAATAAGTACCATTTTCAGATCATTATTTAGAAAATTCAAATAAGTAAAAGTGAGCATAAGTCAAATGTGAAAATAGGGTCATAACTAAGCCCTTGGATCAAACTAATTCCCACCATTAGATCTCTAGGTCAAATATAAACCCTAAAATATATTTGTGTGCCTATACAATAATTTTCTTATCTATTCTTCATTTTATTACTTTCTCATTTTTATTGTAGGTTTCAGGTTTGGGTTATGGAAGAGGGATTTCAAAATTTCAATAGAATGTGTGTGTGTGTGTGTGTACATTTTTAAATGATCAAGTGTTAGGAGGAGTGATTGTGGAGGGGCCGTGAAGTCCTGGAAAATGATCCAACATCATGCCCTTATGTGGAAAGGACTGAATCCAGGGGCAGTTGACGACACAACCATAAGAGGTTTGGTAGAGGGGTGTCCATAAGGTCATAGTGGAATGAAGTGGAGAGGGTTCGTCCATTGGCCAAAGAAACATAGAATAGGGGAGGGGTTAGGTCATTCATGGCCGCCCACTCGTCCAACATTGTATTTTTTTATATTTTTTAACAATTTATTTATTTAAATAGTTTGGGGTGGTGGATAGGGCCTATCCTTTCCATGCCCACTTATTATTATATTTTTTTATACATTTCCTTATTTTGTTTTATATGGGTTTTTGTATTATTTAGATTTATTTAATTAATATTTAGTTTAAATCAATATATATACTATATATGTATATTAATTTTTTTTTAGTTTTAAAATCATATGTATATAAACATAATTGTTTTATTTAATATATGAATTCTTATTTTACATGATGTAATAACAATAATAATATCATAACATTGTAATAATATATTAAGATATAGAGTTATATGTATGTATTAACATTTGTCAATTTATATCGATATAATGGACTCTAAATATAATTGTTATGAATAATCCTAAGGATGTAATAAAATATATATTTAGTTTGAACCATAAGGAACAAAATAAGAAATATAACTAGATAATGTAGGAGCTATTTTATTTCGTATTAAGAGACACAAAAGACCTAAATGACATATAAATAATTTTAAAAAAAAGAACATATGAACATGAAACATGTATCAATTCATATATTTTTTGGATTATCAGTAAACAAGGGTTAAAGGGACCCTACCCCATACACAAAATAAATTTCAAACATAAAGAAACATGGAAAAGGGTATACCCATTGAATCCAACTAAAACATTACCAAAGTCTAAATAACAACAAACCAAACCAAACTAACAACATCATAAGTCATGGATACCAAACTAACAACATTACAAAAACATGTATACATCCCCAAGAAATTCCAAAGGCAGCCATAACAATTTTAGTCCTTGATTATTTCTCCCACAAAGTGCATGCACTCATTCCATTCTTTAACCAATTCAGCAATCGTGACCCTCCATTTCTCGTAATCTAGTTCGATCATCTCTTTCTTTGGCATGACTCATTTTTCTAGCTTTCTTGGCCCTATGTATAGCATATAATATCTCTCCCATCATCTTAAGGTGTTGAATTGTACTCTTCATGTTTAGAAGGTGTATTTATTTAATATGCATCAAATTATCCTTCATTTTTAATATATCCTTCTCTATGGCCATGCATATTTCATTTGCATTTTTCATATTCTCATTTACCACAATGGAGGTGAGTTTTTCCATATTCTCTTGTACCTCCCTAAGCTCAATGGCTACCATACTTATCTTATGCCTATTTATGTATATGTCAAGTCTGTAGTTTTAAAAATACTTCAAGAAAGCACTGGCCTTGACTCCGAATCCTGAGTAGTGAAGAGATCCTTTGTGCAACCTTGAATTCCTTGAGACTGCAATAAATTTCTCCATACTCTGAGTGTGTGTTTCTCAATTCTCTTCCTTATCCTCCATTTTAGGGGGGATTTCCTTCTGTATTTTGTCGTCATTAATATTTGGCTCTGTATTCTCCTTTTATATGTCTCTGTCCTTGCCTTCCTATTTGAAATCCTCTATATCCTTCTCCTCCGACCCCCACGAACTAATATCTATTTTATCCTTCTCCCCTTCCAAGCCCTCCACTCTCATTTTATTCTTAGGGTTCTACTTGGTAGAGTGATATCTAGTCCTCCTACCCACAATTTTACCTTATTCAGTCCTTCCTAGGGCTCACTCTTTTTGCCCCAAATTTCTCACTCCTTCCAATTATAGGAGTACCAGTTTTGACCAAGGTCTTAAGAATCCCTTGGTGAAGAGGAGTTGTAAAGGTCCCTTTTCTAACCATTTCAATGGATTTCACTAGGGATTTATACAAGAAATTGGGAAAACTATACAACCTACCATTCTAATGTGATTAAGCATAGGAAAGTGATATCCATACACCACTTAACAATAAATTAAAGGGTTATATAAGACATTAAGAATAGATAAATTTCATCATAAGGAGGGGGAAAATCTTCACTTACATAGCCATTAAAATGTTTCTTAAGAGACTCCTTACATTGTAGAATTTGTCCATCTCTAAGATATAATCACTATTCGGTTTAAAGATACATCTTCCCTCCAAAGATAACCATATCACTTTGGCTATCTTATTTGGTGAATTGGTTAAGGAAAGGATTTTTAGACAAACCCATCCATCATTCCAATAATTAGCTATCTGGAGGCTCAAATATTCATCATGGCCATCAAAGGTTTTGAAAATTTTAACAATCCTGCTCTCTCTAAGAGTCGTGATGCTTCCTCACCGATACCCGGCATAGTAGCAAGTTCCACCCTCACTAAGTCACCTCCCACATTGGTTATAACAAAATTCCTTCTACCATTTC
The DNA here is from genome assembly GCA_018340775.1 of Taxus wallichiana var. yunnanensis. Classification (NCBI taxonomy): domain Eukaryota; kingdom Viridiplantae; phylum Streptophyta; class Pinopsida; order Cupressales; family Taxaceae; genus Taxus; species Taxus wallichiana. Next base: position 243,242,082 of record CM031242.1, read on the forward strand.
TATGAGTTATGTAGAGAAGATACATAATCAAAACCAGGGGATTCTTGAAAACCAAGCTCCAATGTGTTCACTTCTTCAAAGAAATGATTTTACCCCTATTTATGAAAAGCACAATCCTAATCTTTAAATCCTTGCATTTATGAGAGGCTATATTTTTCATGTGTCTAGAATTAGTTATAATAATTGTTCCTCTCGCCTCCTTTTTAATACTATTAACCCTTAAAGAAATACCTTCCTTTCTTCTTCCCCTCATTTTATAATTATACCAAATCATGATCCCAATATGGAGGCATAGGTTAGGGATTTGAATCCCCCTCAATAAACCTAATGGTATGCTCATCCAAACTATCTAAGTTATCCACCAAATTGAAGTCTCTCACCAACCAAACCATATTAGCAAATTTATCAGCTTATTCATTTCCATCATGAAAATGTGTTGGAAAGTAATGGAGTTGAAGAATGGGAGTCTATTCCTCGTACTATTAATAAAATATTCATTTGTAACAGAGGTAATGTTCCTTCCATTCATGCTAGATATTATTTTTATAGAATCAACTTGGAAAATCAAGGATTTAAAACCTTTCTCCTCAGCTAAATTCACCCCCTAGAACATAGCAAAAACTTCTTCCACATGATTAGATTGGCTTCCTAAATTAAAGAAATAAGCTATCATAAATTCACCTTTAATATCTTAGAAAAATCATCCACCTCTTGCTTTCCCCATATTCCCTTTCACAGATCTCACAAAGTTTAGTTTCACAAAACCTTCCATGGGTCTTATCCATCTTACTCCTTCTCTTGGGTTTCTTATTTTGTAGTTTCAACATTGAGGAGGTTAAAAATTCTCAAAATATGTGTTTCTCCTTCAAAAATTTCCACTTCCTTATTTTTTAAGATGGAGAAGTAATTTCTGGCAGCCTATATGCATCTTTTTGTTATTTGAAGTGAAGGTGTTGTAGGGTATCTAGCTTGAAACTTTACCTATAACTTATTTGAAGGATTGTAATAGACAATTTTTGTCTAAGAACTCAACTTTCTTAGCTTAACTTACCTTTCCCCTTCTCTCGAGGATCATGTTTATTAAATTAGGTATGTTTCCTTGATGGTTGAAAATCATGCTTGTTATGGATAAATCATCTTTTCTCTTGGATTCAAGTGGACTGAAATGGTATGGCTTTCAGGAATCCATTTTCACTTCTTGTTGATAAGCTACAATCAGATTTTTAGGGTTGCAAACTTATCTCTTTTGACTGACTCATCCTTGGATCAATTTCAGTGATCCAAGGAATGTTTTAAATCTTCTTAATAGACTGTATGGTAAACTGACATTCATTGGTTAAAATACATAATGGACTGAACTTGTGTTTGTTGCAAATTCTTTATTATCTTGAAAGACTGAGCCTGCATTCTATTTTTTTGTGTTGTGCTCGGCTCTTCTTGATTGACCCTTGTAGGGTGCTTAATGGCATGAAGGGAAATAGAAACCTACTTCAGGATTCTTGAGAAAGAGAAAATATAACGTGTCCTAGATCTCATAAGGTCTATCCTAATGGGATTCAGACTCAGGTAAATTTTCCTAACTCTTTCTACGCCACTCTACGTGGGATGACATCCTAACCTAAGTTGTTAATACTAAGTTAGCATGAAGGGAAATAACCTAAGGGATGCTAAGTTATTTCTAACCTATTGCCTACACTATTTGGTTAATCTATGTCCTAACCTAGGTGGCAATCTATTGTTTGAAGGTTATATCCTAAGGTTATACTTTTAAATTAACCTAAGATCTAACCTAAGAAAATTGTATCTATCCTAAACTAATGGGTATGAAAGGGAACCTATGGGTCGATTGGAAAGTGGGAGCTAAGCGGTGGTTCCTAAGCTATTAATGAGATGTGATTTTTATTTAATAGGGCAGAGTACTGCTAGATTTGGTGATTACATGGAAATTTAGTGGAACCTACGTGGAGGCATCACTAAGTTTGGAAATGCATGTGGAAGTTCAATTAGGTCTCACCAACTTTGGATGGTGGTGGCAAGGAGAGGTAGGTGGGAATATACAATTTAATGTCATTAATTCACCTTGGTTTTGGTGAGCAAACCATCTTGGAAGGCATGCTGGTGGATTTGTTGGGGGTTTTTTGCTTTGCATGCTTCACGATTTTTTTCTCGCATGGAGCTATCTGGTTCTTTGAACCAACAGTTTGATCTACACTTTGTGGCTATTTTTGATTTCTCTGATCTATTTTGATTCGAGGAAAGTATATGAGGCATGGTGGAAAAATATTATTGTTGGTTGATCTTTCTTGGAGAAGAAGAGGTGTTGTAAACTTGGCTAGAAGTCTTCTTCGAATTGGTAGAGGCACTATCAGGCATGATAGGCTCTACCCATTAAGATTCTTTCTTTCTTCTAAATGATTCATTAAAACAACTCTGGTCACTAGATATATATATTTTTTCATGATGTATCTAGTTATTTACTTGCATGTTTTCTTGAAATCTATGTGGTTTTTGGAATGTTAATCCTTTGTTGTTAATAGTCACCTTTGAGAACTTTATCTGTACTAGTTTTTGGTGGTATTCAAATGAACTTGTTTTTGAAAGCTCTGTAGCTTGTATTCAAGTCTGGTGTTGTCTAAATGGGCACACATTGCCATATGTTTTGTTCTAACTATCATTAAGAGCATTAGTTCATTGAGTTTGTAGTAGAGTTCCTTGGCCATTCTGAACTGGCATTGTTGTTTGTTTGGTTATGTATCTCTTGTTTAAGTTTTGTGTTTCGGGGAGTTGTAATAGAGCTCTGTGGATGTTCTAAGCTTGTGTGAAGCTTCATGCTTTGTTATGAGATTTTTTTGGGGCCTTGTGTTCATTTTGGACTGAATGGAACTTAGTGTAGATCTAAACTTTTGGTTGAGCCTTCATATTTCGACACTTGTACTTATATTTAGTTCTCATGTTGAACTGGTATTCGAGTTGTGAGTTTTTCTCTATACTTTTACTCGAGCTAAGGTCTTATTCTTAATTATGGAACTATGAATACTAGACTCGCATTGGATTTTTGTGTTGACTGAGCCGGTGTTAGAGTCAGTAAAGTCTAAACTTATGTTCAAAGTTCATATTTGACATTGTATAGGTATTCTATTTTTGTGTGTTCTAGATCTATGTGGGAGTTGATGTGTTTACTTGTTTCATGAGCTGGGTTTTGGTTGGTTTTGGTTTTGAAAATATTTATTCTCTTTTCATACTGTCTGCTCGAAGGGGTCTTGAGAGTTCTATTTTGGTCGGACATAGACCATGAAATTTCTCTTTGAAACCTCCTCCATTTTGCTTCTTGTGAGGGAATGGTTGTATTCTTCTGTCCTTCAGGCCAAACTGTGTTCTCAAACTTGATAGGGTGTGAATTTTAGGAATGTACCTTCTTCCTCTCTACCCTGAGTGAACCCATGTCTTGTGGGAAGCTTGACTATTTTATTCTTGAAATATATGGACTAGAACTACGTTCCATTACGGGACAGTCGTATCAGTTGTAGAGGTTTTTGGAATGTATTATTTACTTCCTTTTTTGTCTTGATGTTGAACAAATTCCTACCTGTCATAAGCCTTTGAATGGAACTTGAGAGGCTTGTGGTGATTCTGTTTAGTCGAGTTGGAAGAAGTTTGGGACATTACTTGTCATAAAAAATTGTTTAGTTTCTTACTACATTCTGATCTTTCATCTGATTCGAGGGTTTTATTTGAATGTTGAATTTAAACCTTGTATGCTAGTGTAGTATGAAGGGATATTGTATCCATGTTCTGAATGCTTGGAAATTTAGTCTTTGGGTCCATGAGTTTTATTGACCCTTGTCTATCTTGCACTATTGTGTATTTCTATTCCTTGTTGGGTTCCTTGAACGGATCTCCGGGTTTTAGATAGGAAGTGAATAGGATCTCTTGGGTACTGTATGTTGTTTAGAGATGGTACTAGTGAAATTTGTTTAGAGTTTGAATTTGAACTTGAGCTGGGTGAATGGAAATAGGTCTTCAGTTTGTAAGTTTTGTAATGGAAGTTGGTAATGTGCATTCTTTGACTATGCATTCTAGTTGAGTTCTCTTTTGGGAACTAGCTAAAGAATTTCTAAGTTTGTACTTAATAAAGGATTTCATTTCATAGTATAAATGAAATGAAATATTGATTGGGTCCTTTTCGGTTTGAGATCCCTTTTTTTGTGATGTATAAGTTCATTGATTGAACTTCTTTAATTGACTCTCTTCGAGATGGGAACTTCTTGAGGATTGGTTAAGAGAATTTATTTTACTGGAGTATAGCTTGGATTTTTGAAAGGTTGGTTCCACCTTTGAATCATAATCTATTAATATACGAAAGTTAGTAAGACTTTTAGTTGACTATTTTAAATCTTCTTGGATTGAATTGAGATTCTTGGTTAGATGTTGCCTCTTTATTTATGGACTCCTTATATTGATATCTTGGACTCAGGCAGTATTGTTTGTACTAAACCTGATTCTTTCCTTCAAAAGAATTGTGTCTGAGGAATAGGTATGTATTGATTCTCTTCTTTGGTTTATATGGGAAGAAGAAGCATACTAACATGAGCTTATGCTATAACTAACTTCTTTTTTTTGCTTGGAAAAGATAAATGTGTATTTCTATTCTTACGGATTATGGAATGATTGAAGGACAAGACTTGTTGACTATTTTAAAGTAATTGATAGGACCAATTAAGTCTTGTGATATAATTATGAGGTTGTAGATTAAATTATGCTCTTTTCTTAAAAGTGAATTCAAATTCTCTTAATTGTACTTCTTTCTTGATGTTATTACTTATGATTATTGGTATGATGCATATTAATTGTTTCATAAAAGAGTTGATTAATGAAACAATTAGTGGAAAGAACTTTACTTTAATGATTAGTGCTTATCATGCTCAGTTCATTGAACTAACCCGTGCTAGCAATTTTTGTAGATGGACATCGTAAGTGATAAAAGAAGACAAGAACTTTCATGATGCATTGGCTTATTTAATTTTGTATCTTATGTAAAGAGTTTCATTCATTCTTGAATTGTATTGAAAAAGAAAAGTTGTATTCTTTTTGGAATAGAGACTGTATGTTATACAATATGCCTAAAATGCATAGTCTTGTAAATGTATAAGTTTATAATGATGAATTGGATGTTTGAGAATTACTTGTATTGGTTGTATAAATTATCTTGTATTTTATAAAGGAAATGGAAATCCTATCTTGATGATATTCTTCATATCTATTATATGCTTAATTTGGATAAACTTGATCTATTGGATAAAGGGAATTAGTTTAATTTCCCTTATTAAGATGCAACTTGTTAAGTTGCATAAGATAATGATCTTTATCTAAACAATTCTAACATAGTAATGGAATGTGTTATGAATATGTAGTAAAACTATAGAAATTGTGAAAGATAAGAAGGGTATGATAAACCCTAACACTTAATCATGTAGAGGAAGACTCTTCCTCACTCAAAGGAATGTAATCTAAAGAATGGTGATATGATCGTTAAATCATTAGACTTCATTTCCTATAAAGTCTTCTATAGTTGAACCTATTTGGTGGTTACACCTTCTTTGAATGGTTAAGTTACATTATAATGGAACTTATGATGTTGTTGTCTTGTTTTGGATATCTGTTCGTTAAGCCAAGTAAAGTGAATATAAAAAGAAATCTTAAGTTAAGGAAGTTCTTTAATAACTAATTGAATCAAATATAGAAAAGGACTTATGGAGTGTTGGATTAGGGTTTAGCAGGGTTGTTGTAATATGTAATAATCCAAATTAATAATGTATTAATAACCTCCTTGGGGTATGCACATCGTGATGAGGTAGTTTCTATAGGATGTTGGCACACGCCAACTGTAGGACTATACCTTCGAGAAGACATGGGTCTTCTCGAGGATACACAATGTTGCAGTTGACATGTGGCAACACCCTTCTACATTGATCATCTAGATCTACACACAAATAAGGACTTGAACTTAGTTTCTCTCTAGGTCAAGTTAGTAGCATGTTTAGGATAGGTAGTAGCTTTCAATGGCTCAGGGTACCTTGGCACATCCGGTTGACTTAGGTCAACCGAGTATGCCCATATACCCTAAGTCATTGTGAGCATCTTCCTATAATAAATTATGTTTCTAACCTAGACTAGGGTTAAACCTTGGGCAAGTGGACTAACGGTAGTTAGTATAGACCAATCTAGATAATAAAGAGTGAGGTGAAGGACATATTCTAGAATGATGAGTATGTCATCTAGGAATAGTAACATGAATAAGTATGTTGAAAATATTTGGCCAAAGTATCGCAAGTTGTTGGTTGCGTTGTCCTATGTCACCTAGTTTAAAGCAACATGATATCAGATGAATATTGGTAACAAATATTCAGATAGGTTCTTTAGATAGATCACTCAGTACCCGAAATAGGGTAGGAGAACCAAGTATATATAGTATACATAAAGTATTCTATACTTTAAGTTAACATGAGAGATCGGTTGGTAACCGAAGTCATGGAATGAGAGATCGGTAGCATACCGAGTCATTACAGCTACATATGGTTATCTATTATGAGATTGATTGGCATGGAATGTGTGTTCTAAATGATATTTTATTTAGAATAGAGAACATTATGTTTCAAAAAAATTTTCCTTGTTTCTAAAGTCTTAAAATGGGAATGTTACATCTTGGTATCAGAGATGAAGGTTGCAGCTCTTGGACCTATTGTGTCCATAATCTGATGAAACTTAAATTTTCTTGTAACAAAAATGGTTAGAACAAGAGGAAATGTTGCAAATAATCCTCCGCCTGAGGAAGGAGCAGCAACTTCCCAAAAAACTCGATGAGATCCTTGCTTCCCTATGTTGGACACAAGAGATCATTTGGTTGTACTTGAACAACAAGTAATGGGAAATGAGGAGGAAGAAGATGTTGATAACAATAATCAGCCACCTCCTAGGGACAATGCCAATGTAGGTGTTGATAATAACAATGTGAACATACTTGATCATAGCTTGAGAACAAAAAGGCTAGGTTGGCAACTGAACTCACTAATGATATAAAAAGGATAAGTCCACCCAAGTTTGATGGCACCACATTAGGAGATGGGGCTGAGAATTGGCTCAACAAAATGGAGAAATACTTTGCAATAAGGAATTTCTCAAAAGAAACAAAGGTGATATGGGGAGCATATCAGCTTTCCCATGAGGCATCTTCATGGTGGGACAACCGTAAGGTTGAGTTAAACATTGATGAAACTAATATCACATGGGATCAATTTAAAGGTTACTTTAGGCAACGTTGGCTTTGCCATGCAACTTTACTATGATCAGAAAATGACTAATTCCAGAACTTAGCTCAAGGAAAGCTAACTGTAACTGAGTATTGGGAATGGTTTACAAAACTCCTTAAGTATGTACCTCAGTACCAAACTGATGAGAAGTTCAGATACATAAATTCATCATGGGATTGAATCCATTATAGGAGGAGAGGTGGATGTTCACAACCCAACCACGATGGAAGGGGTTGTTGAAAAGGCCATAAGGTAGGAACATAAATTGAAGGCAATTTCTACTCATAAGGAGGAAGTAAGGAAGAAAATTCCCAACTCCTCTTCATCATCTCTTACACCTAAGAAAGGACCATGGAAGAAATTCGGAATGAAAAGTAAGTTTTCATCTGATACTAATAAGAAAGCAGCAACAAACAAGTTTACTGGTAATGCATGGAACAACCTTGCCAAGAACAATAATAATGGGCAAAAGTCCTATGGGGTCGAATGATAACTCTAGGGCTGGCAATAAACCCGAGCCTAGAAAGGGACCTGTAGGAGGCTGTTATAACTATGGCAAAAGATCATTACACAAATCAATTCCCTTTGAAAAAGGATGATCATAATCAACAACACAAGATACACATGCAGTAGTAGCTGACAAGTAGGCTGAGAAATAGGCCACACCTATAGAAGTTCTGGTAAGTTATTTGGTTTACCTATAACTATTATTTTTGATACCAGAGCTACTGAATGTTTTATTTCTAGTAAATTAGCATCAAAACTAAAAAGAAAAGCTAGAAACATGGATAAAACATGGATTATATAGTATGGAAACAATGTTGTCCATACAAGTTAATATGTGTCTTTTTGGAGCAGTCCTTGATTTACCTAACTTTTCCACTGAAGTTGATCTCTATGTTGCACCTTTGGGGTCTTATGATGTAATCATAGGTGTTAATTGGTTAGCAGAGCATAAGGCTAAAGTGGACTATTTTGAAAAACACATTAGTTGTTTAGATGACCTATAGAAAAACAATAGAGATTCAGGTGTGAAATGTGAGATTTCTGTTAGAAAACTATCAGCTATGCAACTTAAAAAGGCCAAAAATAAAGGTTGTACCTTATATGCAGTAAAAATTATAGAAACAACTGAAGAGAACAAGTGATGTCATGGAATGATATCCGTTGTTACGAGACTTTAGTGACGTATTTCTAGAAGAATTGCTAGGTCTTCCACCCAAAAGGGAGTTTGATTTCACAATAGAGATCAAGCCTGAACCAAACCAATTTCTAAAGCACCATACCAAATGACTACTACAAAATTAGTAGAGCTTAAGGCTCAGTTGCAAGAACTTTTGTCTAAAGGTTTGATTAGACCAAGTGTTTCACCTTGGGAGCACCTATAATTTTTGAAAAAGAAAGATGGAACACTTAGATTGTGCATTGATTACAAAATGTTAAACAAAGCAACAATCAAGAATAGATACCCACTCCCTAGGATTGATGATCTATTTGATCAGATGCATGGAGCATCGGTATATTCTAAGATAGATCTTTGATCTTAGATATCATCAATTGGATTAAGGATGAGGATATTCATAAAACAACTTTTAGAACAAGGTATGGACATTACGAGTTCATGGTTTTACCTTTTGGATTAACAAATGCACCTAAACATTTATGAACTTAATGAATAATATCTTTCAAGAATACTTGGACAAATTTGTGCTCATATTCTTGGACGACATTCTCATATATTCTAAAAGTATTGAGGAACACCATGAGCATTTGAAGATAGTTTTGGAAATTTTAAGTAAGAGATGATTATATGGTAAGTTGTCTAAATGTTCTTTTTATGACACAAAAGTGCACTATTTGGGACATGTAATAAGTAAGAAAGGAATTGTTGTAGATCCTTCAAAAATTGTGCTATAATTGAGTGGCCTGCACTAAAGAATGTACATGAAGTTAGAAGCTTCATGGGGCTTGTTGGCTACTATAGAAAATTTGTAAAATATTTTTCTAAGGTAGTTGCACCAATAAATTCTTTATAGAAGAAGGATAAAAAGTTTGTTTGGAGTGAGAAATGTGAAATTGCATTCAAAACTTTGAAGGAACAGTTAACTTCAACACCTATTCTAGCAGTACCAGATCCTAATGGAGACTTTATGGTGGTAACTGATGCATCTGGTGAAGGTCTAGGAGGTATTTTGTTACAAAATGATCATGTCATAGCTTACAAAAGTAGAAAACTAAAGTTACATGAGTTGAATTATGCTCCACATGATTTAGAGCTTGTTTCCATTGTTCATGCACTATAAGTTTGGAGGCATTACCTACTTGGTAAACCTTTTGAATTGAAGACTGATCACCTTGGGCTGAAGTATATCTTCACTCAACCAAATCTTAATGCAAGACAATGAAGGTGGTTAGATTTTTTGTCTCAATATGATTTTGACATCAATTATATCAAAGGTAAAGAAAATAGAGTGGCTGATGCTCTAAGTCGTAGGAAGCACATTTATGCACTTATAACATTGAGAACTCAATTTAAAGATGAAGTAAAAAGTGTTATGGAATCTGATTCTTACTTTCAGCAAGTAAAGACAATGCTTGTTGTAGATCCTAGTGATCTGAGGTATAAAGGTTTTCACTTTGATAATGAAGGAATCTTAAGATTTGAAAACAGGTATACATACCTTTGCTAAATGATTTAAGAAAGAAATTGTTAGCAGAATTTCACAACTCACCTTTTTCTGACACCCTAGTATTACAAAGATGCTTGCTGATATAAAACAACAATATTTCTAGAAAGGAATGAAAAAGGATGTTATAGATTTTGTGACACATTGCCTTGAGTGTCAACATGTTAAAGCGGAACATATGCACCCATCCAGTTTATTGTATCCTCATAGCATACCATAATACAAATGGAAAGTGATAAGCATGGACTTTGTACAAGGGTTGCCTATGTCAAGAAATAAACATGATGTTATCTTAGTAGTTGTGGATAAACTAACAAAGGTAGCACATTTTATTGCTTGGTAATCTAAAGGATGATTCTCTGTGTTAGCTAAAATATTTGTACATGAAATTTTTAGATTACATGGAGTACCTGAATTAATCATATCGGATAGAGATCCTAGAATGATGTCAAGGTTTTGGAAAATGCTTAATGCAGCTCTAGGAACTAAGTTGAATTTCAGTTCTACGCGTATCATCCGAAAATGGATGGATAGACTAAAAGAGTTAATCAAGTTTTAGAGGATATGTTACGAATGTATTGTATGGACCAGCAGTATAAGTGGGAAGAGTACCTTCCACTAGTTGAGTTTGCATATAATAACACATATCATGCCTCTCTTAAAATGGCACCTTTTGAGGCATTATACGGAAGAAAATGCAGAACCCCTATTAGTTGGGACAACATTGAGGATAGAGAGGTAATTGGACCTGAAATTCTTACTAAATGGAACAACAAGTTAAAATGATTCGTGAGCACTTGAAAGAAGCAACAGATAGGAAAAAGAGTTATGTTGATTTAAAGTGGGTTGATAGGAAATTTGAACTTGGTGAGAAAGTCTTCCTTCGGTTAAACCAAAAAGAGCTCTATAACTTTTGGCAAGGCTGCCAAGTTATCACCTCGTTATGTGGGACCTTTTGAGATAGTTGAAATAATCAACCCTGTAGCTTACCATTTAGCATTACCTCCTACTTTGTCACGAATGCATGATGTTTTCCACATTTCTTTTCTTAAGAAATATGTTTTATATTCATCACATGTGTTAAATTGGAATTCCTTGCAGGTCCAAGACCTAGGAATAATCATGGTTAAACCCATATGAGTGCTTGAAACTCACCAGTTGCATTTAAGAAATCATGAGATAAGTCAATGTAAGGTCCAATGGGACCAAGTTTAATGAAGAAAGTGTAACTTGGGAAAACCTAGACAATATGAAAACTACTTTTCCATATTTATTTGATCAAAATTGACTATGATGACTAATAAAAATTTGTGATTTTATCTTTATATGTCAATAAGTCTGTCGGTTATGAATAGATAACTATTGTTTTTGAATAAACAACTATGTGAATGCTGATTTCTGAACTTTAAATTCAATATTGTTGTAAACATATGTTAAGAAAGTGAATAAATTGATTATCCTAAATGCATTGATTAAAATGAGATAATCATCGGGATGATGATTCTTTTTAGGAGGGAAGTATGTAACACCTTGAACAAACTATTATATTTCTCTTTGCATTACAAGCGTTGGCATGTGATTTTCTTAAATTAGGTATGTTTCCTTGATGGTTGAAAATCATGCTTGTTATGGATAAATCATCTTTTCTCTTGGATTCAGTGGACTAAAATGGTATGGCTTTCAGGAATCCATTTTCACTTCTTGTTGATAAGCTACAATCAGATTTTTAGGGTTGCAAACTTATCTCTTTTGACTAACTCATCCTTGGATCAATTTCAGTGATCCAAGGAATGTTTTAAATCTTCTTAACAAACTATATGGTAAACTAACATTCATTGGTTAAAATACATAATGGACTGAACCTATGTTTGTTACAAATTCTTTATTATCTTGAAAGACTGAGCTTGCATTCTATTTTGTGTTGTGCTTGGCTCTTCTTGATTGACCCTTACGTAGGGCTTAATGGCATGAAGGGAAATAGAAACCTGCTTTAGGATTCTTGAGAAAGAGAAAATATAACGTGTCCTAGATCTCATAAGGTCTATCCTAATGGGATTCGAGACTTAGGTAAATTTTCCTAACTCTTTCTACGCCACTCTACGTGGGATGACATCCTAACCTAAGTTGTTAATACTAAGTTAGCATGAAGGGAAATAACCTAAGGGATGCTAAGTTATTTCTAACCTATTGCCTACACTATTTGGTTAATCTATGTCCTAACCTAGGTGGCAATCTATTGTTTGAAGGTTATATCCTAAGGTTATACTTTTAAATTAACCTAAGATCTAACCTAAGAAAATTGTATCTATCCTAAACTAATGGGTATGAAAGGGAACCTATGGGTCGATTGGAAAGTGGGAGCTAAGTGGTGGTTCCTAAGCTATTAATGAGATGTGATTTTTATTTAATAGGGTAGAGTACTACCAGATTTGGTGATTACATGGAAATTTAGTGGAACCTATGTGGAGGCATCACTAAGTTTGGAAATGCATGTGGAAGTTCAATTAGGTCTCACCAACTTTGGATGGCGGTGGCAAGGAGAGGTAGGTGGGAATATACAATTTAATGTCATTAATTCACCTTGGTTTTGGTGAGCAAACCATCTTGGAAGGCATGTTGGGAAATTTTTTGGGGGGTTGTTTTCCTTGCATGCTTCACAATTTTTGCTCTGCATGGAGCTATCTAGTTCTTTAAACCAGCAATTTGATCTGCACTTTGTGGCTATTTTTGATTTCTCTGATCTATTTTTGATTCGAGGAAAGTATATGAGGCATGGTGGAAAAATATTATTGTTGGTTGATCTTTCTTGGAGAAGAAAAAGGGTTGTAAACTCAGCTGGAAGTCTTCTTCAAATTGGCAGAGGCACTATCATGCATGATAGGCTCTACCCATTAAGATTTCTTGCTTTCTTCTAAATGATTCATTAAAACAACTCTAGATATCATATATATATATATATTTTTGCATGATGTATCTGGTTATTTACTTGCATGTTTTCTTGAAATCTATGTGGTTTTTGGAATGTTAATCCTTTGCTATTAATAGTCACCTTTGAGAACTTTATCTGTACTAGTTTTTGGTGGTATTCAAATGAACTTGTTTTTGAAAGCTCTATAGCTTGTATTCAAGTCTAGTGTTGTCTAAATGGGCACGCATTGCCATATGTTTCATTCTTGAACTATCATTAAGAGCATTAGTTTGTTGAGTTTGTAGTAGAGTTCCTTGGCCATTCTAAACTGGCATTGTTGTTTGTTTGGTTTTGTATCTCTATTTAAGTTTTGTGTTTTGGGGAGTTGTAATAGAGCTCCGTGGATGTTCTAAGCTTGTGTGAAGCTTCATGCTTTGTTATGAGATTTTTTTGGGGCCTTGTGTTCATTTTGGACTAAATGGAACTTAGTGTAGATCTGAACTTTTGGTTGAGCCTTCGTATTCAACACTGTACTTATATTTAGTTCTTATGTTGAACTTGTAGTCGAGTTGTGAGTTTTTCTCTGTACTTTTACTCGGAGCTAAGGTCTTATTCTTAATTATGGAACTATGAATACTAGACTCGCATTGGATTTTTGTGTTGACTGAGCCGAGTGTTAGAGTCTGGTAAAGTCTGAACTTATGTTCAAGTTCATATTTGACATTGTACATGTATTCTATTTTTGTGTGTTCTGGATCTATGTGGGAGTTGATGTGTTTACTTGTTTCACGAGCTGGGTTTTGGTTGGTTTTGGTTTTGAAAATATTTATTCTCTTTTCAGATTGTCTTCTCAAGGGGTCTTGAGAGTTCTATTTTAGTCGGACATAGACCGTGAAATTTCTCTTTGAAACCTCCTCCATTTTGCTTCTTGTGAGGGAATGGTTGTATTCTTCTATCCTTCAGGCCGAACTGTGTTCTCAAACTTGACAAGGCATGTGAATTTCAGGAATGTACCTTCTTCCTCTCTTCCCTGAGTGAACCCATGTCTTGTGGGAAGCTTGACTATTTTATTCTTGAAATATATGGACTGGAACTACGTTCCATTACGGGACAGTCATATCAGTTGTAGAGGTTTTTGGAATGTATTATTTACTTCCTTTTTGTCTTGATGTTGAACAAATTCCTACCTATCATAAGCCTTTGAATGGAACTTGAGAGGCTTGTGGTGATTCTTGTTTAGTTCGAGTTGGAAGAAGTTTGGGACATTACTTGTCTTAAACAAATTGTTTAGTTTCTTACTACATTATGATCTTTCATCTGATTCGAGGGTTTTATTTGAATGGAATTTAAACCTTGTATGCTAGTGTAGTATGAAGGGATATTGTATCCCTATTTTAAATGCTTGGAAATTTAGTCTTTGGGTCCGTGAGTTTTATTGACCCTTGTCTATCTTGCATTGTTGCGTATTTCTATTCCTTGTTGGGTTCCTTGAATGGATCTCTAAGTTTTAGATAGGGAAGTGAATAGGATCTCTTGGGTACTATATGTTGTTTAGAGATGGTACTGTGAAATTCATTTAGAGTTTGAATTTGAACTTGAGCTGGGTGAATGGAAATAGGTCTTCAGTTTGTAAGTTTTGTAATGGAAGTTGGTAATGTGCATTCTTTGATTGTGCATTCTGTTGAGTTCTCTTTTGGGAACTAGCTAAAGAATTTCTAAGTTTGTACTTAATAAAGGATTTCATTTCATAGTATAAATGAAATGAAATATTGATTGGGTCCTTTTCGGTTTGAGATCCCTTTTTTTGTTGACTATATAAGTTCATTGATTGAACTTCTCTTTAATTGACTCTCTTCTGAGATGGGAACTTCTTGTGGATTGGTTAAGAGAATTTATTTTACTGGAGTATAGCTTGGATTTTTGGAAAGGTTGGTTCCAGACCTTTGAATCATAATCTGTTAATATACAAAAGTTAGTAAGACTTTTAGTTGACTATTTTAAATCTGCTTGGATTGAATTGAGATTCTTGGTTAGATGTTGCCTCTTTATTTATGGACTCCTTATATTGATATCTTGGACTGAGGCAGTATTGTTTGTACTAAACCTGATTCTTTCCTTCAAAAGAATTGTGTCTAAGGAATAGGTATGTATTGATTCTCTTCTTTGGTTTATATGGGAAGAAGAAGCATACTAACATGAGCTTATGTTGTAACTAACTTCTTTTGCTGCTTGGAAAAGATAAATGTGTATTTCTATTCTTACGGATTATGGAATGATTGAAGGACAAGACTTGTTGACTATTTTAAAGTAATTGATAGGACCAATTAAGTCTTGTGATATAATTCTGAGGTTGCAGATTAAATTATGCTCTTTTCTTAAAAGTGAATTCATATTCTCTTAATTGTACTTCTTTCTTGATGTTATTACTTATGATTATTGGTATGATGCATATTAATTGTTTCATAAAAGTAGAGTTGATTAATGAAACAATTAGTGGAAAGCACTTTACTTTAATGATTAGTGCTTATCATGCTCAGTTCATTGAACTGACCCATGCTAGCAATTTTTGTAGATGGACATCGTAAGTGATAAAAGAAGACAAGAAATTTCATGATGCATTGGCTTATTTAATTTGTATCTTATGTAAAGAGTTTCGATTCATTCTTGAATTGTATTGAAAAATAAAAGTTGTATTCTTTTTGGAATAGAGATCAGTATGTTATACAATATGCCTGAAATGCATAGTCTTGTAAATGTATAAGTTTATAATGACAATTGATGTTTGAGAATTACTTGTATTGGTTGTATAAATTATCTTGTATTTTATAAAGGAAATGGAAATCCTATCTTGATGATATTCTTCATATCTGTTATATGCTTAATTCGGATAAACTTGATCTGTTGGATAAAGGGAATTAGTTTAATTTCCCTTATTAAGATGCAACTTGTTAAGTTGCATAAGATAACGATCTTTATCTAAACAATTCTAACATAGTAATGGAATGTGTTATGAATATGCAGTAAAACTATAGAAATTGTGAAAGATAAGAAGGGTATGACAAACCCTAACACTTAATCATGTAGAGGAAGACTCTTCCTCACTCAAAGGAATGTAATCTAAAGAATGGTGATATGATCGTTAAATCATTAGACTTCATTTCCTATAAATTCTTCTATAGTTGAACCTATTTGGTGGTTACACCTTCTTTGAATGGTTAAGTTACATTATAATGGAACTTATGATGTTGTTGTCCTATTTTGGATATCTGTTCATTAAGCCAAGTAAAGTGAATATAAAAAGAAATCTTAAGTTAAAGAAGTTCTTTAATAACTAATTGAATCAAATATAGAAAAGGACTTATGGAGTGTTGGATTAGGGTTTAGCAAGGTTGCTGTAATCTATGAAATAATCCAAATTAATAATGTATTAATAACCTCCTTGGGGTATGCATATCATGATGAGGTAGTTTTGTAGGATGTTGGCACATGCCAACTGTAGGATTGTACCTTTGAGAAGACATGGGTCTTCTCGAGGATACAACATTGCAGTTGACATGTGGCAACACCCTTCTGCATTGATCATCTAGATCTACACACAAATAAGGACTTGAACTCAGTTTCTCTCTAGGTCAAGTTAGTAGCATGTTTAGGATAGGTAGTAGCTTTCAATGGCTCAGGGTACCTTGGCACATCTGGTTGACTTAGGTCAACCGAGTATGCCCATATACCCTAAGTCATTGTGAGCGTCTTCCTATAATAAATTATGTTTCTAACCCGGACTAGGGTTAAACCTTGGGCAAGTGGACTGATGGTAGTCAGTAAAGACCAATCTAGATAATAAAGAGTGAGGTGAAGGACATATTCTAAATGATGAGTATGCCATCTAGGAATAGTAACATGAACAATATGTTGAAAATATTTGGCCAAAGTATCGCAAGCTACTGGTTGCGTTGTCCTATGTCACCTAGTTTAAAGCAACGTGATATCAAATGAATATTGGTAACAAATATTCAGATAGGTTCTTTAAACAGATCACTCAGTACCCATAATAGGGTAGGAGAACCAAGTATATGTAGTATACATAAAGTATTCTATACTTTAAGTTAACATAGTTCAATGATGAATTTTTTTATATCTAAGCCCCTAAGATCATTCATACACATCAATAATACCTTATTCTACCTTCCACAATAGTCTAGAAGCATGAAAATCAAAATTTGATGACAATTCAACCCTTATTCTATCCATACCAGTATATTGTGTTTGCTTCTTTGAAGCTCGAGAAAACTCTTATATAGATATTATAATGTAGAAGATTTGAATCTTGAAAGTCAAAGGAAATTCAATGCATAATTACTCCCGAGGGTTTCATATCATTGTCCGACAGAGGTTTCATCACAATATGGATCGAAATCCTACATAATTCCTTCAAATAGATATTTATTTTCATTCTAAATCATCATTCATGCACTAATATTCATTATCCCACTTCAATAACATATGTTATCTTCCCTTACACTCGAATCACCTATGAATAGGTGTGTATTAGCTAAGTAAAGACTCCTAACAAGATCCTAAATTGACTCCTAGACTAGTTCAACAACTTCAACAACCTTATCAACATATAAATCAAGTAGATATCATCTAAATAGACCCATATAATCTATACAATACAACTATTATAAGATTACATGACTCTATTTGTATACATCACCCCTTTACTAGGTTGAATTCATTCCTACAAGCTTTTACAAGTACTCATTAACCTTTTACAAGCACTTATCACCTTTGACAACATGTCAAGGTGTTTTTACAACATTTTCAACTTCAACACACCTAGAAAACATGTCTAATGGTCTTATATGACCTTATTATGCTTTTTCCTTGATTATCCTACATCGAGTTCCCTAAAGAAAAAAATTGAGCTCCCATTCAAATAGTTTGTCTTCTTTCTTGACTTCCAGTTCATTCTCATTGCATTTTCTTGTATACTTTGTCCTCTACAACTGCTCTTGCATTATCTCTTCTTTATTTTGACTTGCTTGCTTTTTTTTTTTTGCTTCATCCTCTTCTTCATGGTATTTTTGCTCAAGCTTTCCTATTGTATGGCTACTAACTCCTTCATGATGAAAATCAACTCGCCTTGTGTTCATCATTTCTTGTAGTCACATACTCTTGATCATTACTAAGAATGTATTCACAAGACCCAATGGTCTTATCCATCTCCTTTATTAACCATCCTCTCTCTCTCTTTCATCCTTGGCATCTTGGTAGGCTTGCTTCACCTTAGAAATGAAATGAATGTTTTCAATTCAAATATATACTTCCTTAACCTATTTTGATGGTTAATATGGATTTTTAATTGAAATTTGATTGTCTTATACCATATTTTTATTTGTCCCAACTTCATGTCTATCTACATGAGCCTCCTTGGCTATGGCTTCCTCCAAGTATTTCAGTTCTTCTTGTAGCTGCTTCATACTTATGTACTCAAAATCATACTTTGGTGCTTCTTCACCTTCAAATGCCTCAACTTGGCATTCTTCCTCCATGGCCTATTTACTTTCATACAATGTCTCTATCATCTTTAACTCTTCCTGCAAAAAGGAATCATTAATGTCTTCATGAAATTCATCAAAATTTGGTCCTGCAATCAACCATTCAGAGAAATAGTTAGAAGAAAACTTTTGAGACTCTCTAGTCTCCATGGATGCCTCCTCCTTTAGCACTTCTTCTGTTTCTTGTTGCATTTATTGCAAATTTCATCTTGGATGCTTTATAGGAAACTCTCCATGTTGCTCTCTTCTTGGAAACATTTCTTTTCTCTCCTTCTTATTCTTCCACTCAAATTTTCTCTTTCTTCTTCTCACAATTGTCTGTATAGGACATCTGAAAACCTTCTTTATGTGAAGGTTCCATCCTTACAATTTGAAAATTACACTCTCTTGCATGTGCTCCATCTCCTTTCTGAATCATTTATAATGGACTAAATATATTCCTTGATATTAGAATGCCTATCCTCTTCAATATATCTATTTTCTTGCCTCCTCAAATCCATCTCTGCAAACAACCTTTAAACTTTCATAATGATTATTAGATAGACAATTTTAAATGCTTTCAAAAATCCTCTAAACAGAGCTCAAATTTGATACCGAATTGGTGCAGGTATCTAGCTTAAAACATGACCTATAACTTAGTGTAAGACTTGTAAAAATATTTATTTTCTAAGAACTCAACTTTCTTAGGTTAACTTACCTCTCCTCTTCTCTCGAGGAACATGTTTATATCACCTTTGTTTATGAATTGACACCTTGAAGTGCATTAGACCTAATTCCTACTCATATATGAGAGGAAAGAAATTTGAAAGATCACTTGATATCCACGTATCTAATGTGATAACCTTGTGATCACCAAAACAGAAATTAACAGGATGTACAAGTCTCCTATACTTACATGTAAGACTGCCAAAATCCACTTATGGGATTTTCTAGCATACATACCTTTGAGTTATCTTAGCTCTACCTTACCTCACATGGAGTGATTATTAAATTAATGTCACAAGACCCTTCATTATTGGTTTAAAATATTCAACGAGATCAAGATAAAGCTTGAGACTTCTTTATTAATGCTCAAAAATACTTCTTCAAATATGCATTCATTCTCAACTCTACCCTCAAGCTTTGAATCAATTCATAGAAGTCAAACTCAAGACTGGAAGGGTTTCTTTGCATAATTATATGTTATCTATACTTATTTCACCATAATCGTGGTGTCCATGATCTTCCACAAGCCTATTCTATAACACATTTTTCTCATTCACCTTTTAATACCCATTTTAGTGACTTAAATATTGTCCTTTACCCTTGTACAATCATATTTCATTCGATGCTGAAAATTTCTTGATATATAATCCCATAAGATCATTCATTCACAAATATAATACCTTATTTTACCTTCCCCAACAATATAGAAGCATAAAAATTTAACTTTGATTATAATTCAACCCTTAATCAATCCATACATATATATTGTGTTTGCTTCTTTAAATCTTGAGACAACTGTTATATAGATCTTCCACCGTAGAATCTTTGAATCTTGACACTCAAAGGAAATTCAATGCATAATTTCTCCTGAGGGTTTTCATATCATTGTCTAGATAGAGGTTTCATCATAGTCCACTAAAATCTTGCATAATTCCTTCAAACATAGATTTATTTTCATTCCAAATCATCATTCATGCTATAATATTCATTATCCCACTTAAAAACATATGTTATCTTCCATTACACTCGAATCACCTATGAATAGGTATGTATTAGCTAAGTAAAGACTCATAACAAGCTCTTAAATTGAATCCTAGACTGGCCCACCATCTTCAACAACCTTGTCAACATAGAAATCAAGTAGATATCATCTAAATAGACCCTTATAGTCAATACAAGATGACTATTATAAGATGACATGACTCTATTTGTCTACATTACCCCTTTACTAGGTCAAATTCACTCCTACAAGCTTTTATAAGTACTCATTGACCTTTTACAAACACTTATCACCTTTAACAGCATGTCAAGATGTTTTTACAACTTTTTCAACTTCAACACACCCAACAAACATGTCTAATGGTTTTATATGATCTTATTATGCTTTAGTCCTTGATGCTCTTCCATCGAAGGAAATCTTTTCCCCTTAAAGATCCTCCTATTCCTTTATTTCCATACATCCCACAAAAAAATTCAAAGGTGAAGGATCAACAAATTTTTAAGGCCTTAGCTAGGAAGGGGGCATTTCCATTGAACCCAAGAATTTTTGACCTCTTTTGGGCTAACCCAATTAACCAAAAATAAGGCTAAGATAGAGGTTATGACTTGAGAAAAAAAGGGGAATCTGAAAAAGAGGTGATTTACATTCTCAATTTCATTTTCACATAATACACATCTATTTACCTTTTGAAATTTTTTTTTTGAAAGGTTGTCAACCATCAAAATTTTGTTAATAAAAGTTATCCAGATGAATATATTAACTTTAGGAATGACATTTTTATTCCATAAGATATCCTTAGAAGTTTAATCCTCTTCAAAAACTGAGCATAAGCTGATTTGGTAGAGTAAAATCATGTTTCTTCTTTGTCCCAAATTAGTCTGTCTTATTCTCTTTTGTTATAGGTCAGCTGATTATCAAGGAATTCATTCAATTTCCACTTTCATATCTAAATCTTGCCTATCCACCTCCAAGTGTTTCCAAATATTATACATAGCTTCCTCACACATGTAGTTTCTTACCAAAACACCATATTTTCTTTCAAGTCGTTGAGATATCTAGGAGTTTATCCTCCATCTTAAAATGACCAGCCCACTTGTCTTTCCAAAACATAGTCTTTGTGCCACTTCCAATTTTCCATCTACAATGTTTTCCTAAAATTTCCTTTTCCCAATTTATAGCCTTCCATATGCTTGAACCATACAAGTACGAGGTTTGAAGATCCATATTTCATCATTCCATTCTCCAAATAATTTTTTCATTAATAAGTCTCCATCCAATTTTAGCTAATAGTGATTTATTCATTTTCACCCAATCCCTTAAACCCAACCCTCCTATTTTCTTTGGTTTTTAAACTTTTTTATAAGACATGAGAAATATGGTCCTTAATTTCTATTCCTCCCCATAGAAAGAATATTTGAATACTTTCTAGTTTGTCAACCACTTTTGAAGGGATCTGAAAAAGAGACATAACACAAACCGGTAGGAATTGAAGTGAAATTTTATAAAGAGTGACTTTACCTTCTTGTGAGAAGGTTGGATTCTTATCCTGCCATTTTCCTTTCAAACCTCTCAATTAGGAAATTACATTCACAAATTTTAGGTCTTTTTTCTCATAAGGGAATTCCCAAATAAAAAGAGGGGAAATATTTGATATCACATTCCAAAAATTTTGTAATTTTATTTTCCCCGCAATTTGGAGTATTGAGAAAAAATATCGATCTCTTCCTATAGTTAACTAGCTGCCAAAAACCTCCATATAACCATCTAACAAATTCTTAAAAGAGCGATCTTCTAGCATCGAGGATTCACCGAGAAGGATAGTATCATCCAAAAAATTATGATGGAAAACATTATCTACTCCCATTGTTGTAGATAAATATTATCAAGTCATATTTAGGTTTGTATAAGGATATATCTTTAAATTTACTAATAAAAGGTAAATTTTCCATGCACTACAAGATAATATGAATTTTACAAAATGTAACCCCAAATACTTACATACATGATTTTTTTTTAATTTAATTTCACCCTTTTAAATTTTATCGTTGGGCCATACAACTCTTAATTACTTAATTACTTGCAAAAATATGAGTTCCATTTATGGATATTATCGAGTGTGAGTAAAGGTTTAAATGATGGATGAGTTGTGCAACATGGTTAAATCCATATATAAAAATATGTAGGAATTATTATAATACTTTATTACATAGTAAGCTTTTCCCAAGCACTTGTTCTCACATTTAACTAATTTATTTTACTATTTATCTTATTGTTTGCATTTTTCCAACAATTAAGATTTCGAGAGAGAGAGAGGGAGGTAGAGAAAAAAATAATATGTAGATACATTAAATGTTTCCAAAAACTTATTATTATAAGACTTATAAGATAAATCCTTTCATAACTTTTTCTTGCACAAGCATCAAATTGAATGTAGCTATTTTCCCGATAGTTTACAAATATTTCAACTTTCTTGAAACTATACCAATACATTATTTACAAAATGAAGTAGGAGTAAGAGAGAGAGAGAGAGGGAAATAATATTTCCTTTCATTTATCACTTTCAAATACATATTTCACAAAATTTCACTTGCACACACACACACACACACACACACACACACACACACACACATATATACATACATACATATATATATACATACATACATACATACATACATATATATATATATATATATATATATATATATATATATATATACATACATACATACATATATATATATATATATATATATATATATATATATATATATATGTATGTATATATATGTGTGTGTGTATATATATATATATATATATATATATGTGTATATATATATGTATATATATGTGTATATATATATATATATATATATATATATATGTGTATATATATATGTATATATATATATATATATATGTATGTATCTATATATATATATATATATATGTATATATATGTGTATATATATGTATATATATGTGTATATATATATGTATCTATATATATATATATATATATATATATACACATTTCAAATGCACATCCTATAAAAGCTTTTCCACATACATTATAATGCTTCAAGTAATAAAAAGAACATAACTTGTAAAACACATTACTATACTCCCAAATGGAAAGAAGAACACAGATTCCTCAAACCCCAATATCAAATATTCACTCATCAACTTCCTTCATCTTCATACACTTAAACAAGTCACTTCCACGTAGAAAAATAGAGGAATTAGGAGACATTTACTGCCCAACCATGTAATGGGGGAATGATTTCCTCCCCATTGCCCCACAAGTTCCCTAAATCAAATACAAATCAAGATCCAAAAATAATCTATGAAATGAGTACAACAACCATACCATCCAAGACCACGTAATAACAATTTCACACAAACAAACAAGTAAAGGGGGACAAACAATAAGGTATTCCAACCACACAAAAGAAAACAACACACACAATCAAACCAACTATGGTTTGAAAAGGGGAAAAAATACCACCCTAACCACATATCGCTCCACTAGGATACCGTAGATATATTTTGGTTACTCTGTAATAGTGAAATTACATTTTGGATGCACTTTATATACCTCTAGTGCCCAAAACCACTTATCTCTCTGCTAATACTAATTTCCCATGCCATTGGTTCCTCCAAAACAAGGCCTAAAGAGAGAACATATCCCTCACATATAACACTACTTATCCCTCTAGTGATAAGTCAAATTCCCTAGAAAACAACACCGCTTACATTCCCATAATGGGATCATGCAAGATTCATCACAACACTAAGTCAAAAATAGTACATACCATAGCGGGTAACCAAAATCACAGATTTAAAATTAGGATAAGAGATAAAATGAACATTACATATAGGAAAACAATTTGGGTGAGGAATACCTATTATTCATTTGTCCCAAAAATAACCTTCAAGAATGTAATCCAAGCACTTCAACAACTCCTAGAAACTTCAATATGACATCACATTCCTACAACCAAGAGGCTCCTTAAAACAAAGACAAAGACTCCTATTGTAGACACTTCCTTTCCCCCTAGGTGACCCAACATGCATTAATCATATTATCACGGTTATAAAGATCATCCATACGCTAAGTAAACTTTAAAATTACCATCATAAACTCTCATTTACCCATGTAAATATTATTTACCCTACTGTAACAACTCAAAACCAACATATCCTCATTTACTGTACCCAACATAACCCACTAACCTCTCATAAAATGAATCCCTAACATCTCACCAATCACCTTAACACATAAAACCTCGAACGTAAGTGGTTTCAACCATTTTCCATATTTTCCATTGTTAGTTTGTAACCTCTACAAACAAATCAATGATAATCCATGATCACCAACGATCATTACGCTTTTCGTTGATCCTATTCAACCAACCTCTTCCTCCATTTCCATGTCAATCGAATCTAGATTTTCGAGGAACTGTTGCACTCACAAAAACACCATTACACTAAAGACTATCAACACTCCTTTTCCAAATCCTTAATGAGTCTCTCGCAGAGCATCAAACAAACTTTTGGTAGCTTTATCACCTTTGGTTCACTATCAATATTAGTATCTCTAATTATTCTATTTAGTAAATTTATCCTACATCATTTACAATCTACATCTCATCGTCTACTCTATCCTACATACCATTTTGAGTTATATCTATTGTTTTGATCATTCAAAGAAACTTTACAATATCTGCTATTTTCATAATAATCACCATCGATCGACCCTTAACCTCTTTCCTCTTTATTAACATCGTAAATACCTCCACATCTCTCGTTTTTGAATCTAATAGGTTTTTGACTCCTTCTACTTCACCCCACCATTGTCAAATCCTTCTACCATCAATCAATATCTTTTTATTAGTCTTTTGTAAAAATCAACATTTTCTCCCCGATCATTGTTGACCCTAGATCACGATCGATCCTTGTGTTTTAAATAATTTCTAGCATATATCATAATTACAACAATCTATTGTGGATCTAATCAAATTTTTGCAAGATGCATGTTATGTAGATGGCTATTCTAGTTCATTCACACCCAATCACTAGCATATAAAATCTCATGCTCATCCAACAACCATTTGTGTGGGAAAAAATTGACATTATCCATGATCTCAAGATATTCTCCATCGCACTCACAAAAACATCGAATACATAAGGATAAAATAAAATTGATATAAGAAGAGTGAGAAACCATTGAAGAGTTATGATATGACTACTTAGAGGATTTTGATCTTACACCCGCCTCTACTCATGCCACTTACAACAATGAAAATAATGTTCTCACCCCCTTGAGTTCGTAATTAGTCATTTATCATCCATCTTGTCATTTATCAAATCAATTAATTGTATTAAATAAGTTGACACCCTTAAATAAGTCTTTTAGATTCCTAGGATCAACATTCACAGAGAAACTCATTTTCATCTTTATATAATACATCTTTGTCTAGTTGTCTTTATATGTAGGTTATCTCAATTGAAAAGGATAATCTTTTCAATTTTTTCATATTCCATTATCCGATATAACAATTTTTAGCACAGGTATCATTAGAAACCCTTCATATTTGATTTTTGTTATTTTAACATTCATTTTACCTAATCAAAAACACCATAAACATCCCGACATGCCCAAAGTGAGACATTTTAGTACCTTTTTATTTTAGATTTCATATCTTTTATTTCCTTTATTTTCATTTCTTCTAAATTTTCAGCTTGGAATGCCTCATTGTTTCTTAAAAAGGAAAAGTAATTACATGTAGACTCCTTTATTTTCTCATTTTCCTTTTTGAATTACATTTTGGGTATCTATTCTCAATGAATAAAACACTTTCCTATGTGGATCTTAAAAATAAAATTCATACTTACTTACCCACATAGCTTAACTATGAGTTCAAGGAATGGAATTCACGAAAATCCCTTCACACATAACCAAACAAAATCAAACTTAATTCACATCTAAACACTCCTTTCTAAGTAGACCTAATTGTATTTCATCACTAAGAGGATAAGTTTACTTCGTGTTTTGGCTGAGTATAAATAATCGGTGGGTGGTATATCAGCTAAGTACCACAACCTTATCACCATGGGACGGTAAATTGAGGGGTAGTGTGCTAATACCATGCCTTGTATCTTGATACTAGCATAGATTCGGGCTTCATATAACTTTGGGTATAGTAAGGAATCCATTATTTAAATTACTTGAAACCAACCTTAGCCTTCTCTTAGTACCCGTTTAACCATTTTTCACATTTCACACCTTTTTTAATTTAATCAATATAATCAAAAATTCTTGTGTGACTTCCTTGTAATTATTGTAATCAACCACTTTTTCTTTATTTTTTTCATTGATTTTTTATTAGTTCATGGTTCTAAATATAACAATCCCATTTTAAAAACTTTGACAATATGTTCAGTCATCTCCAATAATCCATGGATAATATCCAGTATCACCTTCAAGAAATACCAGGTGTAATGGACCAACTTTGATCACCTTCACAATAAATTAAGAACCCGTACATTCTCCTAGCATCCAATCGGGCATGTCATAAATTCCAAATCCCTCTAGCCCCCATTTTTAAATAATGGTGATCTAGTCTTCAAAGAGATTCTGATTCCAACCAAGTGCCCCTTAACACCTATATTTCCTCTCGAGGTGTTTTCCTCCAACAACCCACACCAAATAAATTACCTCGTACTACTACTTCGATACCTTCAACACATCCCAACTTATCAACCCTAATTATAATTTAATCATCTAAAAACTACATATCTATTCTACCACTAGTGGAGCAAAAAAATTAGTTTCTACTTCATTAGTCCTCATTATAAGTTGTTAGCTTAATGTCTCCTCTCATCACAAGACACAACCAATCGATAGTCATCCTCGTCCCCGGGTATCTCATCAAACTCATCATCTTTACAAAACCATACAAACATATCTCTTTCCAAATCTAGTCCCATAGCCTCCAGTGTCTCTCCTATACCTCATGTGATATCAGGTTGTTATTCCTACTACCACTCCTCTTATACCATCATAAAAGCCCACATATTCAATCGAAAGTATAGTCATTTATATCCCCGTATATGTACCCCTCATCAATACAATTTATATTTATAGTACACCCCCTCTTCACAATAGGCATCCATTGCCCCCCTGTCTCACAAGTCCATTCTCATTATATCGTGATAATTTTAGTGGTGAATATTTGTAATATGGTGAAATTTTCATTTTAGGAAAATTTGAAAAGGTGAATTATTCGGAGCAGGTCAGTGTCCTGTTCACCTAAAATTTATAGTATAATTTTTTTAGGGGTCGGCTTCGCCTTCATTTGAAAACATCTCCTATAAAAACCTAGGTGATTTGCCAAGTAGTATACCTCAAGTAGCTTACCAAATTACCAATACTATGAAATTTGAACTCGCATACCCTTAAGCACCAGAGATTCCTGTTAGCCTGGGAGGGTTCATTGTTGACACGCGACAGGGATATTGTTGATGCGCAAAAGAGTTATTGCAAACGTGCGACAAAGAGATATTGCAGACGTGTGACCAGGGCAGTGTTGACGTGTGACAAGAACAATGTTGACACGTGACAAGGGTAGTGTTGACGTGACTTGGGCATCGCAGTTGACACATGACAAGGGCAGTATTGATGCGCGACAGTAACTTTAGATAGTGGACGCACGACAGGGAATAGGTTGTTGACGTATGACAAGTGTAGAGTTGACGCGTGATAGAAACCTTAGACAGGGAACATGCGATAGAGACCTCAGATAGTGGACAGCGTCGCTAATTGGTTCTTTTGTTGATGTAGGACTCTCTTCAAAATAATGGAAGGTGCTAGCTCAAAGAATGCGAATAACCTGAAAGTAGGTAAGAAATCTCAGAAATCACTCTTCAAGTATTTTGGAAACTCTACGTATATAGATATTGAAAATACCAACCATATAGATTCCACCACAAAGAATCAGAATACTGACTGTGTGGAAGGTATTATTGAGGTGGACATGCATTCTGCATAGTATCAAAGTCAAACAAATGAAACCTACAATAATATGCCAGATCTTGAAGATATTGTTCCTATTGGGGTGTAACTAGAAGTGCATCAAGATATCACACATACAAATACTTAGAAAAATGGAACACAGAAATCAAATTCAAACTCCGGTCCAAGAAAGAGGAAACAAGGTGATCGTGATATTGCTCAAAATTCTACTCAAAAAAGTAAAGCATTGAAAAAGAACAAGAATATGTGGACCATTGGCAGGACATACAAGTTTGATTGGGAAACTAAATTTCCATTTATTGAACCTATACAATCATCTAATTCTGAAGATATCCCATCTAAATGTACATGTACAATATGTACGTGGAAATTGGGAAAGCAATAAAAAATGCAACTGCAGCTGGACACTATAGAAAAACATTGTGGAAAACAATATTTGACTCAATAGGGTTGGATGGCCAAAAAATCAAAACACATAGGTGGAAAACTGAAAAAGAATGCATGCATGTTAGATACACAATGAATATGAGGCAGAGCAGAAAAAACATAGACATCTCTTGGAAAAGGGAGGAACGATCACATCGCATATTGGTAAGATGAAAGAAACAAATCTACATGCAAAATTCATACAATTCTCTACTCTTTTTCACATACTAAAAAAAGGAAGAGCTATTTCGGATTTCCTTGATTTCAAAGTTTTGTATCAATTTAATGGAATGTTGAATGTACCTCAGTCTCATTGGTCTGAAAGTAGTGGATGGGAAATGGAAAAATGCCTCTCGATGATAGAGAAGGAAGATTTGAAAGAGAATGTAAAAAAACAAACTTTATCTCTCTTTCAATTGATGAAGTGACAGCATTCGACAACACTACATGGGTATGTATCCACGTCTATACTTTAGAAAATCATATAAGGACACCTCATCTGTTGGGTGTTATAAAAATGGTTGAAAACTGCAATGCCGAAAACCTACATAAAATAGTTGTTTCTCATTTGAAAGATATTGCTTGGAATGACTGATTATGAAATTGCTACGAAGTTGGTATGCATTAGAGCAGATGGTGCATCTGTCATGCAGGGTCACCAAACAGATTGTGTTAGATTACAAACAACAAAGGGCCCCATATATGCTACCAATTCACCAGTATGGCTCACACAGTAATGAATTTAGCATATAAAATGGTAAGAACCATGAAAATGTTGCTAAATTAGAAGACCTTATAAGAGAACTTCATGCCTATATGTCAAGCATCCCAAAGAGATTTCTCGAGTTCCAAAAATTTGCAATTGGAATTATAGATGGCAAAAAACTTCTCAAGGATGTGGAAACTAGATGGATCTCTTTGTATGAACCTGCATGCAGAGTTCGTGAGGAGTATCCTTCATTGGTTGGTTTCATACACAAATACCGTCATGAAGTTGATAGGGCGAGGGACTTGTTATTCCGTTTAACTGATTTGGAGACATTTCTTACATTGGTTGGTATTCTTCCAATGTTAAAGGATATAAATACACGATGAAGCATACACAGGGTAGATTAATCTATATTGTGGATTTTATATAGATGAGAAAAATGGTATGTCAAAGTCTTGATATATTGTCTTGCTCCCAAGATAGTTTTGATGCACCTATTTTTTTGAGAATTGGAAATATTTATTAGATCTTAAAATTCCTAACACCTTTTTGAAATTTAATATCCACGATCACCTTTGCATCATCACTTAATGGGAGG
The DNA here is from genome assembly GCA_018340775.1 of Taxus wallichiana var. yunnanensis. Lineage (NCBI taxonomy): Eukaryota > Viridiplantae > Streptophyta > Pinopsida > Cupressales > Taxaceae > Taxus > Taxus wallichiana. The sequence goes on from CM031242.1 coordinate 243,272,021, forward strand.
AAATACCACCGCACATTGTGTAAAAATGTCAAGATATTACAGGATCGAAATGAGAAGATGTTCCCGTGACACACAATCTGTTTGAGTTTGTTATAGTTGAAACAAGAATAAAGCTTAAAAAAATTTCAGAAACCTTATCATCATAAATTAGGGAACATTTCTGTAAAGATAAAATTCTGGAAGCCATGGGTGTGATGAATCCTAATTTTTGGAATACTGAAGGTGGCCATGCGGACTTTGTCAGAAAGCATTTCCATAAATCAATGGGTACAATAATGGAACAATTTACAAAGACTTCAGAGCTCAAGGATATGGAAATCAAAGGTATACTGAATGCCGATATATTAAAGTTTCAATCAACAAATTTTGTAACAACAATGAGGAACCAATATAAGAATTTAGACAAACCTTCTGAGAGTGGTGCTATTACAAGGATGTGGTGAGGAATATATCAAAGTTCTATCTTACAAGAAGATATCAGTGAGTATTTCAGATTATACGAGTTATGCCAAACAATGATTTTGGGGTCTGTGGAGGACGAAAGGGTTTTCAAAGCATTATCATTTATAAAATCAAAACCGAGAAACAGGTTGATAAAAATCTAGAAAGTTGCATGATGGTTTATGTTTCTTGATACTCCATCGAAACCTTCCGCTCGATAGAGAAATTGCGCATTGGAATTCCCTTTGCGAAAGAATAGGTGTGAATAATACAGCTATAAGTACAAATATTCCCAACCTTGAGAGTGTAATTGGCTCATCGTCACATTCTACAGAAGACAACATCGAGTTTGATGAAGCTATTGATAACGGATTGTTTCAACTTTAAATAGGTATCTTCTTTATCTTTATCTTAATCTTATTGTTTTTCACATTACATTTTTTTCATCTCTTTTTATCATTAAAAATGTTACTTCTCGGGACTGAAAATGTCAGGAAATTCACCCATCTATCTACTAATCAATTTTTTGTGTTGGGTTTTCTTAAAACAAAGATCTAGCACATTACCAGTGGCAGTGATGATTTCAACTTTAAAGAGGTATATCTTCTTCACCTTAATCTCATTGTTTGTTACTATTCATTTTTTTCACCTCTTGTTATCATTAAAGATGTTATAGGTCTATATGTTTACATTTATTTTTGTAAACGTGGGTTGACATCCATCCGAGGAAGCTGTTACTTCTCGGGACTGACAATGTCAGGCAACTCACCCATCTATCTACTAATCCATTTCTTGTGTTGAATTTTTTTAAAACAAAGATCTAGCACATTACCAGTGATGATTTCGAATTTGAATAGGTATCTTCTTCAACTTAATCTTATTGTTCGTTACTTTACATTTTTTCAACTCTTGTTATCATTAAAGATGTTACAGGTCTATATATTTACATTTATTCAAATACAATCTTTTATTTTTTTGGAAAATGTGGGTTGACATCCATCCGAGGAAGTTGGTACTTCTTCGGACTGACAATGTCAGGAAACTCACCCCTCTATCTACTAATCCATTTCTCGTGTTGAGTTTTTCTAAAACAAAGATCTAGCACATTACCATTGATGATTGAACAACAACCTAATACACAAGAGGTAAGTTAAACCCTATCATATTTGCAATTATGTTTAATTTCTTACCAGTGATGATTCTTTACTGATTTCTTAAAATTATGTTTTATTTATTTTTTATATGTGCAAAATGCTTTGATATATTTTTTTAACTGTGGGATAAAATGACAATTGAATTTTACATGTTTTTAAACAATTCATAATCATATCATTACAAGTAATATCCGTTCTAATTTCTTCTATAATACATTCCATTTATTTATCATCTATATCCATTCTAATGACATTATGATCATATCGTTACAAGTATAGAGAAGAATTATCTTAAACCAAGTTCAAATGTCTAGAGAAGAAGAATTATTCTGCTTGAAGATAAATCTACGTCCACATTAAATTGATCATCATCCAATGCCCATATATATCATATCATTATCATCATTCATCATCTTTCATCATCATCTATCATCATTCCATGTTTGTAAAACAGTTATCCATTATCTTCATTCATCATCTACGTCCACATACAATTTATGACAATCCAAGTAAACAAGAAACATACATATAATTCATGATAACTCATGATAATCCCCATCTAATGCAATCAAAATTAAAGATTATATATTATTTCAAATTTTAAAAGGCTATCAAATCCATATAATTAAATTCAAATACCATACTCAATATTAAAAGTTTCCAAAATCAATATTTAAAGTTTCCACAATAATAAAAGTTTCAAGTTTTCAACCCTCTTTTTCTTTATCCATTTCTACTCCTCTGCTCCTTTCCCCAACGGCTTCTTCCACTGTGGCTGTACCCATTTCCCCAACAACAAAAATAACCCCAGAACTTATAAGATCTTCCACAGCACTGTCTAGATTTTTCAAAATTCTTTCTTCTTGATTTGTCGCATCTCCATGCGACAACAAATTTGGATCAGCTGCTGCCTTAGCTTTGAATAATATGTCAGGGTCAAAGCCGTGCTCTTTAATTATCCGCTTTAGTGTATTGTTTTGTTTGTTAACCAAAACAATATTTTGCTTCAAATTCTTTGCTACGGATAAACTGTTCTTCGTTGTTTCCAAGTGAACTTGCAATACCTTTTCTTGACTCTTCAAATTTTCATATTTCAACTACACAAAAAGAGTAATGTCAATTCAAAATATTACTAAAAAATGAAAATTTCAAATTAACAAGAATGATTGTTTGAAAGTGATAGAAGTTAGAACTTACAACCGCTCTATCTCTTTCGGCATTTGCAATAGCTACCAAATCCTTGTCCTTGGACCATTTGTTAAAATATGCCTGGGCCTCGGCACTAATATTTTCCAATTTGTTTAATGACTTATCTAAAATTTCGTCTTTATAGTTGTTATACATGACAGTCCCACTTCTTACTTGGGTAAGTAAGGAATCCATCTTCGCAGTTGATTTTGACTCAACGTATAAACTATCCCTTTGCCAATAATTTTCATAATGACTAATAATCTCATTGATAAGAACCTTAGCCCTTCTCTCCCATTCTATAAGCTGATTGATATGAGGTAGAATAAACTCACTAACATGGGATTGACAATCAAAACCAATTAAGTTCTCCAAAGGAAAAGGTAGTAACTGTTCACTATCTGAATCTGATGAAGATGATCTTGCTGGAGAAGTATGGGGGATTTCGGCAAGATCAACTGCTACTTGTTTCTACCTTTGGGTGGCCTGATCCTGTTTGTGATAAAATTAATCAAGATTTAGATAAATAAATTTAAATCGAAATGTATTTCAAAATTGTAAAGCATATTTAAATTGAAGTATACCTGCTGGCCTTGAATCATCTCGCGGGTATTGAAAAAACTAGTTGGGTCATTGCTATCAATGCCCAAATAATCTTCATCTAAATTTATATTGTTCAAAACTGATATGCCCATTGCACTGGGCAAGCCACCAAGTGAGAGAGTTGGAATTCGAAAGGAGGAGGCAATGTTTAGTGTCCCGCTAGGGGCCGGAGCTAGTGGCATGCGTTTACCAATGTTCTTTTTTACTATTCCTCTGGTTGGCATTTTAAAAATTATTGGTTGAGTGGGTGTCGGTGCTGTGGTTTGATCAGGACTGACATGTGTTGAAAAGAACAAGAAAAAACATGAAAAAAGGAAAACAATTCAAAAGGAAAAAAATACGAAATTAAACGTACTATCGAAAAATTGTACCTTGTTGTCGAGGGGTAGTTTTTCACGGTGCTAAGGGTGGCCTTGTAGGAGTTGTATTCAGTGTTTGTTCCAAAGATATGAATGCATGCGACTGTATGGAGTGAGTTGGCGAAGAAGGTTGAGTTTCTGAAACAAGTGTATGGTCCAAAGTCCCTGCAATGTCATCAACATTAAATGTTGTCAATTCATTTGGTTAAAATTTAAATTGAAAAATAAATTTGCAAATTTGGAATTTGTAAACAATATATGACAAGGTATTACTTCTCTGGCATTTAACGAGTTCAAACTGTTGAGGGTTTGGAGAGGAGTGAGCTTCCATTTCAGATTGGGAGTCTCCCGAAGCCTCAGCGTGTTGTTGGCCTCTTCCTCTCGATAACATTTTTTTAGGGAAGGGCTTCAATAAATCTTCTCTGCAAAACATTAAAATTTAAGTGTAAAAAACAGTGCAGTGCAATGTCAAAATTGAAATACAAACTAAATAGTTTATACCTGTTGTTCTTCAAATGGAATTGACAACTTCATCAACTCCTCATCTGTGCAAGTAGGAATATTTTTATCTTTTAAATTTAAAAGTGCCTCATAATAAAGGCCAAGGAGATAGTTTGTGGAATAAATGACAGGTTTTTCTGAAATTTTTGAATTTGTTATGTCAGTTCTTATTTTTTTGGATAGATAGGTGCACCAATCAATTTCTATTTTGAGATAGTGGCAACTATGTATGCAATGGCCCAATTTGGTATATCTATTTGGCGACCCTGCAAAACAATTCTGGATTGAAAAAATGAAATTACTGCAGCAAGAAAGTGGTGAGCAATTGATTGCGTATCCACACCACGCCTGGACTTATTGACATGGGCTGCAAATGCCAAACAATGAAAATTACTATAAATTTATAACAAGAAATTGTATCAGAATAAAAATCAGAATTAAAACGAATTATACTTACAATCAACATGGAAACCGAATGTTGATTCGAGAAATTTCTTGTCTTCTTCCACTAGTGTTGCCTTGGTTGTAACAATTGGTAAATTTCTGAAAGGAAGGCCAGTAAACCGATGGATGTCATTTGCTTCGATACTAAATTGGAACATTCAGTTGTCATTCAAAGTCACATAAAAAAGGCCGTCCTCTGAATTGTAGGACAACAGAAGGTAGTTCAAAATATCCGGATCTGTTTCGAAATGGGGCATATTAACGAGCCCTGTAAACTCACACGCATCCATCAAATCCTTATATTCAAAAGACATTTTTAAAATAGTATGGATGTGAGGGCACAAGGGATTCCTGTAGATGATCTTGGCCATGGATTGGATTGGATTCTCTTCTTGATTTTTTCCATGAGCTTGCAGTTGGGAAGCATGTGAAGTTGACATTATAGTTGTGCTTGCATCTTTGATGATGGACATCTACAAAAAATCATGAGCCGGAAAGTGTAAATGAGAAAATGACCGGCCAGAGGGTATTTATAGGCTAAATCACGCGTCAACCGAAGGAATTGATGCGTGTCAATGACTTGTGTCGATGCGTGACAACTATGTCCATTGATGCGCATCAACTGAAAGCTTTGATGCGTGTCAACTAAAGTCTTTGACGCATGCCAATGGCTGAAGTCTTTGAGGTGTGTCAATGGCTTGAGTCTTTGACGCGTCAATGACTTGAGTTGATGTGTGTCAATGGCTTGAGTTGACGCACGTCAATGGATTGAGTTGACACGCCACGTCAACTACAAACATTGACGCGCTGCGTCAATGTTCGAGTTGACACGCGTCAACTAAATCCATTGACGCGCGTCAACTCAAGCCATTGACACGCGTCAACTCAAGCCATTGATGCATGTCAACTCAAGCCATCGATGCACGCCAATATTTGCATTGACGCTTTCGACGCGCATCAAGAATTATTATTGATGTCTTATTGTCACACGTCGATGATGCACCCATGTCTGGAACTCTTATTTCTTTGGCTCGAAAACCAAGAATTTTTTATTTTTTTGAATATCACAAATTCACCTTTCAATTGAACCGGTTCTGGGATATTCGCTGTATTTTCCACCTACAATTTTATAGAGGTGTCTTAAAATGAACCCCGCATTATATATCAGTAACCATGTATAGACACTAAAATCCGGTTCACTTGTTCCCCATCCTAGGTTCACTCATCCATTCATCTTCATTATGCACGCTTGAACCCATATTCATATTCTAAATACCTTTTCCTCCTAAATTATATTTCTTTCCCTAATGTCTATTTTCCTATCTTAATCATATCATTAATATATTTGTCATTATTCACCCCTAATCACATTTAATTATCCCTAAACATGTTTATCACCTTAATCACATCCCTAAACATCCCATTTATCCTTTCTAGAACCATCATCTACCCTCATTTAATGATCATAACCATCCAACCACTCATCCTTATCTTGATGCAATCGTAATCCACAAAAAAACTGAAAACCCTAATTTAACCCTAATAAGGCCCATGAATGAAGTTGTGCATCATCCCCATCAGCCAAATAAATGGTCCTCCACAATCGATAGTGACCCTAGTGGACCGCCGATGACCCTATAAATATGTCATCATCCCCCTCCTCAAAGAGGATGAAACTTTAAAGATTTTGATTTCTTGCGAGATTTTCTTATTTTCTTTTCTTCTTGAGAGCCGCTATTAACAACTTGGAGTCTAGAGCCCTTACTTATATATTTTTGAGATATAAATCTTGGAGTTTTCTTGGAGCCATATCTTGTTTCATCATATCTATAGGCATGTTCAAGATCTTGGAGATCTTCCATATCATTAGCCACTCTTGTATATTTCTCTTAGTTCATTTTCCATCCACTAACCTTCATCAAACCCTTATCCAAACCTAGTCATCATCGATTATTCCCTGGTCAGCTGTTGACCCAATATGCATTATTTATATTTGCGGCTTTTGTCCCCTCTAACACTAGTTTTTATCCTTTACAACATCTAGATCTTTCTATCTACGTGATCCACCTATCTCGACATCCCGCATCTCGGTTTGCTATTATATCCACCGTAGAATTTCCTCTATCTACCCTTGGTCATCATCGACTGATATATGTATCCATTACATTTTCACATATCTTCTTTGAATTTACATAATTTATTTTTCGTATGCTTCTCTACCAAATCCAGGTACACCATCCAACATTCTCGTTCTAGATATGCTTTTTCACATATTTTAATCTTCTCTATTACAATCATTGTAGACTATCTTGGGTCACCATCGATCATGTCCGTCTGATTTCTCTTATTTCAATTTATCATTATCTACATTATTTGATCTCTTTTCTAGCATATCTTTTAAATTCTTCCCTTATTACTTTCTTTATGTTATCTATCTTTCATTTTTTATCAATGATTCTAAGGAAAGTGGGCTAACATCCTTCCTAGGAAGTTAATCACTCTTAGGGATTGACATTTTGAAGAAACCCATCATATAATCTACTAATATTTTTCTTTTCTAGTTTTCCTTTGTGTTGTGTAGGTTACTGTTGTTGAGGAAAGGATCTTTTCACCTTTCCTTCATCTTCATAATTATCACACATTCGAGGTAGCCTAAAAAACCTCCCATATTTTGGATTTTATTGTTTTCTTACATAACATTTAATTAACTTGGAACAAGATAAGAATTTTTTCAAACATTTTATCATGCCCGATGGGACCTACCTACCTCCTTTGGTAAGTTCCTTGTTTATTTTCAATTTTTATTCTATATTTTATTTCCCTCTTTCCACTAACTATGCAAATTGGATTTTTTCACTTGTGTGATTGGTATTTTTCTAGTTTTCTCAACAACTCATGTGTAATTTGGAAAAGGAAAAGTTTTACCTATGTATTCTTCTTTTTTATCCTTATTTTCTCATTTTTGCAAAATTCTTCCCTTGCTTTGTTTGCTTGTTCTCATCAAACATCCCATTTGGATTTGGGTCTAAAACAAACATATTTCATGTCTTCTTGATCACATAACTTAAATAGGAAGTAAATATCTTACATTCAAATATCCTTCACTCATAACCAAACCACACTCAAAAATTCACACATCTAAACATTACCTACCAAGTGGATCTATTGAGATTTCATCACCCAGGAAGAAAGCCTCCAAGGTGTTATGTCTATGTGATAATTTGTTTGACTATTGGTATATCAGCTAAGTGCCCAACACCCTTATCATTGCAAAGTGCATGAATTGTGAGGGTAGGTCCCTATATTAGACCACATACCAATAGTCATGATAGATTCATGTCTCACAAACCTTTTGGTATATCAAGGAACCCATCCTTAAAGATACCTGAAACCATCCATAGATTGGTCATTTCTTTAGTTTCCCTTTGATCCTCTTTCCCTCTTCATATTTCTATAAATAAAAAGATAAACAAAACTTTGATACTTGATTTTCTTGTTGCTTTAGTAATCTACACTAGTTTTTTCTTATTTATTTCATGCCCATTTTCAATTTTTCCCAAGCTCAAGAAAATGGAACAATCAACCTCTTCTAACAATATCCCCACCTCAAACAATCCCTCATAACAAACATCCACACTTTCTCTTATTTCTTCCACACCTTTGATCACCTCATCTTTGGTCTCCCAACCCATTATTTCTACAATTCCTCCTCACGAGCCTCATATGATTCAAGGAAATCCCCATCTTAAAACCAATCCTTTTGTTTACCATCACTCCATCCCCTCTAGACTAGCTACACCTCCTTCTACTACTTCCTTAGGAGCATTTGGACCTCCCACTATCCCTCACGATGCTTGGAGTTTTAGGAAATCCTTGATGCTAATCATGTCACTCTCCATGAATACTTAGCTCATAAATACACCAATATTCCTATTGATGGACCTCCTCTTCAATAAATTTATGTTTATCCCTCACATTCCAAATCCACTAAGGTTCTTACTTCCCAACTTGTTGTCTTCTTTCCTAGGGCCATGAATGAGTTGGTGTTATCCCAAAATGAACATGTTCCTCATGAAAATTCTACCATGGTCCCTCAAACCCATGAATATACATAATTTGTGGTCTCTATTCCACCTTATCTATGTCCTAGAAATACCATCCCTACATCTTCTATCCCTATTCCTTCTTCATCTACCATTATCATCAACGCTCCTACCCAAACTCTTCAAGAATCCAACATACCTCCACCACCCAAGAAACATGTTAAAAATTGGTGCCCCTCTTCACATATAAAATATATACCAATATTGTTACCTCACAACCCCACCCTTTGGAGTTGACTCAGACTAATCAACCTCCACTCCGAAGCATATTTTGACATATGTTTCCTAATCAACCCATCCAAACATCTCAACCACATCATGCACATATCCCAACTCATCAAAGGAAAAACCAATCAAATTCTCCTATTAATCTAAAATAACCTTCACAATCTTACCCATCCAACTACATCCCTTCACAACATCCTATTTCATAACCCATCCAATCACAAACCTTCAATTATGTTCCTCCTTATCAACCACCCCCACAAACTCCTAATTACACCCAACAATATCAATCTTATCCACAACCCAATCCATATACCTCTTACAATCCATAACCACATCAATCAAATCCTCATCCTCATACATCAAATGATCCCATGCAAGCCTTGTTGAGTAGAATGGCCAACCTAGAGGTTGTACCTTGGGTCCCAAAAGAACATTCACCTATAATCAAATTTGTAACAATCCCATCAACCCATATGTAGTCGTAAAACCATATCATCCATATTGGGAGGTTCCTAAGTTATCCAAGTTCAATAGAAAGGAATTTCCCCAACAACATATTCGTTCCTTTATGCACTCATTCTATCTTATTTCCCGTGATCAAGGTCTCATGCTTCACACCTTCTCTATGTCATTGGTCAGGCCCGATCTCAACTAGTACAATGGAATCTCTCAAAATCCCCTCTCTTCTTCACTCAACTTGTGAAATGTTTCTTAGAGCACTTATCCATCAATATAGTGTGCAAGATAACCATCATTGATCTCTATGCCATCAAATAATTTGAGGATGAATCAATCGCTGATTTCATCACTAGGTGGTGTGGCATTATTAATCAATTTTCCTTATTATTTCCTTAAACTAAAATCATTGATCTCTTCTCTATATCATGTACCAAAAATATATCATCCACCCTCCAAATTCAGTCCTTCTAAACTTTCAAGGAAGCTTTTACCATGACCCACAAATTAGAACTATGCACCCTTGAGCAAGGAAATGTAAAGCTTCACTCTAAAAACCTAATATTGAATTCACTAAATAATTCTCCCATAATGAAAAATCCAAGAACATGGAAAATTCTATTTTCATCAAAACTTCCTCCACATCCACATCTCATATTGATCCTCCAAAATGATCTTCTTGACCAACCCCATCTATACTCCTCTTAGAGATTCATATAGATCCATCTTTGATAAGTTCATGGTTTCCCGCATTATCCAACTTCCTCCCATTTTCCTTTTTGATGTATTATCCCAAACTCACATGGTATCGTGAATACCATTATCAATTTTGTGGCCATGATATCAAAATTTTTGTACCTTTAAGGACCTAGTACAATGGCTTATCGATCATGGGGACCTCCAATTAGAAAATGTAAATGATCCCTGAATTAACAATTGGATGTTTTCAAATAACCATTGCCTAATCATCCACCAAACAAATAATCCCACCCTCTCACATCTCAAGCATTCAATGCTCATGAAATCAATAATTTAGGTTAGAATTTAACATCTATAACCTTATCTACATCTATATCTATACCTGCATCTACTTCAATAACTACACCCACACCCATATATATATATATATATATATATATATATATATATATTATAACCTTATCTACATCTACATCTATACCTCGTCTACTTCAATAACTACACCCACACCCATATATATATATCTACAGCTATACCCACACCTACACCTTCATCTACAACCATATTTATACCCACATCTACCTCTATATCCAAATCTATTATATCCACATCTATCTCCACACCTACAACCATATCTATACCCTTGTCCATATTTATACCTACATCCATATCTACATATACTATTACACTTGAATCTACAATCACATCTACACCCACATCAACACCTATATCCATATCCACATTTATGCCATCATCAATACCTACATCTACATCTATACCTATATCATCTTCCAAAAGTAATATATCAATCCCATATTTATCTCTAACAAGTACCATGACTCTTACATTAACACTTCCCAATTATGTGTAATCCACAAGTCCCTCTTATTGTACCAATCACATTTTCCAAGAGCCATCCCCATCCCCAATCACCATATCTACAACACAACCCACATATAAACCATCTAATCCTACCAAAAAGGAGAATCCATCATAGAAATAATTGTTATCCCCCTGCTAAGGGAAAACATTCACGACAAAATCCTAAGAACCTTGTCACCCCCATCCAAAAATATCTTACTCATCTGCACAATAAATTAGAGCTTCACCTTTGAATCCCCACAAATTAAAAAAAAACTATCCAATAATCCATCTTAGGGCCCCTTCTATCTATTTTAGTACCACATCCTCCATCTAAACCTGCCATCACTACAACATCTAAATCTACTACCCCTTCTAAATCCAAATCGAGTCTAAGTCCCTACCAAAACCCTTACTAATAAGGTATCCCATTTTCATTCATCCTCATCTCCTAAATAAATTCAATCTAAAGTCCATGAAACTTCATATTTCAAAACCCCCATTGGAGCATACAATGAAATCCTTCATCACCTTATCCAATTATCCATAATTACTCTTCACCCCATGAAGTCCTTCGAATCATGTGAGAAGAATCTCATGTGGTTTGATTATAACTCCATTTTTTATTACCATCGTGTCCCTGGGCATGACACAGAGCATTGTAAATACCTCCAAAACACCATCAACTACGTCATAGAAGAATATGATCTTCTCATAAAAGAATACCACCATCTTCCATCTAAAAGCTCATCCACACCTAAACACAACCCTCCAATTAAATATGTAACCTCTAAGGCCTTTAAATATGGTCCTCCATACACACCTTCTATCCTACCACCAAATTATACCTCTTCTAAAGAGAATCCCCACTTTTCATAAAATCCATTCATATTACTACTCACTCTCTCCCCTATGACTCTCAACCATCCACCCAATAAAAAATAGTCGTTATCACTTCTCCTTCTAACGAGCCTATCCCATCTTCCTCTTTGTCAAAGGATAAGGTATATATCCTAGCTACTCTGCAAGCCTAAAATGCTACTGTCATAGAGAAAATCATCATAAAACAATTATATAAGTCTCTTGTCAAAATTTCCCTCTATGAGATCATATAAATCCCCCAACCATTGACCATATCTCATCAAATCTTTACAATGCATCCCAATCAAAATAAATGAACCTCAACCTTTCATATCCCTTGTTTGAGATCTTACAACTTATGTTGTCATAGTCTTCAATGTATCTGAAATCACAAACATTATACCCAAATATCATGACCTTCCCCTCTTTATCACCATTCGTATCAATGAAACCTTCATCTAATGATCCATGATTGATAATGGTGATAACATTAACATCATTTCATCTCACACCTTCAATCAAATCAATCTTCCCAAAACTATTGTCACTCAATCACCCATGGTCCTTTGAACCTTTAATGACATTGTTTCCCTTTGCCTAGGGAACATTCATCCTTCCTATCCATGGTAGTGAAAATATTCTCCATGAACTCTTCTATATTGTAGAATGGGAATTATAATATAACATATTGTTTGGGTTCCCATGGATCCATGCTATGCATTACATCCCATCTATCCTCCATAGTTTCCTTAAGTACGAACATGGGAGAATACATATGTTCTCCACCAATCTTCCTCCCTTCATAGCATGTCACATGAACTATCAGCAGAATGACATGCTCATCTCTAAGAAATATTCATCTTCTGAAGAATCCACTAGTTCATCCATACTTGCATCTAAGTTTCCTAATGATGAATATATCAAAAAGTGATGCATTGTCTCTTATTAGGGTAGTATCAAATCATCACCCTCAATTTATTAGGGTAGTATCAAATCCTCACCCTCAATGCACTTCCCATGCCCAATCAACTTGGTAGACCTGAAAAATCTCCCATGTATCAACATGACATTAGAGATATCATCTCCTTTGGTCCACCTTATTTGAAAACCAACCTTGTTTATGGTGGCATTGATCACCCTTCTCATGTCGATAATAAACCTCATACCAAGATATACACCAATGGATTTGAATTTCTCTACAATAAATCCTTTTCCTACACTTATCTCTACGGATGTTCCTAGAATTCATTTGGTTTTTGACATTACAAAAAAGGCATGCATGATATCATCCTTGATCAATCCTGCGAACCCCACAAGAAATTTAGACTACAATTTAAGTAAATCCCCATTGAATATCTTCCACACACTTATTTTGAATCCCCTTACACATGGATCCATCACCTCCTCCTTCATCCAATGACCCCATGGAAATAGATAAAACCATTTCCCTTCCTCCTAATTTTTTTAATCTCCATGATCACTCTGGGACTAGTCACTTATCAGGATGAGGGTGAAACTAGGCCCATTCCTATTAAATTCCCCAACATGGTAGAGGAGGATTCCCTACTATTGACATTATAAAATGAAGTGATGATGAATCTATTATTTCCTATATGGGGGAAAAATATTCTCATATTTATAAGGCCTTAACTCTTTACAAATCCACCCTTCTCAATGAATACACCATAAACATCAACATCGGGACTTCATAAGAGACTCGTATCCTAAAATTCGGCCAATCTCTTTACCCACAAGAGCTATAATCCTTCACCACTTACCTCTCTAAACATATCCAGGCCTTCACATGGTCATATGCCAAAATGTCAGGCCTTAATCCTAGTATTTTCACCATCCCTAATGATAATCCCATTAATCAAAAGCTATGTTGTATACATCCTCATGTAGCCATCCTCATAAAAGAAGAATTGCAACTTATTCTTTTAGCAAAATTCATCCATCCTATTGATTATCCCCAATTGGTTTCTAACATCACACCCATTTCTAAAGCCTCTGCAAATATTTGTATCTATACCAATTTTCGAGACCTAAATCTATCTTTTCCCATGGATAATTCCCCTTCCTAACATTGATCTTCTTATAAACCTAACTTTCAGCCATGAATATCTCTTATGGATGGTTTTCTTGGATACATTCAAGTCCTTATTACACCAAAATACCAACATAAGACATCATTCATCACCCCTTTGGGAACCTTCTTTACCACATTATTCTCTTTATTTTGAAAAATACAAGGGCCACCTATCAACATTCCATGACTTATATCTTCCTTGATCTTATCCACAAAACCATAGAGGATTATGTTGATGACCTCCTTGGTAAATCCAAATGTTGAAAAGACTATCTTACTATCCCTAAAATTCTCTTTGCATGTTTTATCTAATACTTTATTTGACTCAATCCCACCAAGTGTGTGTTTGGAGTTATAACTAGAAAACTCCTTGGATTCATTGTTTCTATTAGGGGTATTGAATTTTAATCCACCAAGATCAAGGATATCCTTGAGATGCCTCATCTTATCAATCTATAGAAACTTCATAGTCTTAAAGAATGAATTCAATCAGTCTTCTACTTCATCTCATAAATTTTTGATCGTTTCCAAACTTTCCATCATCTCCTCCAAAATGACACCCAGATTCAAGGGGGATAACAATTACCAAAAGGATTTTCATGACCTTAATAAATATCTTATGTCGTTGTTAATTTCATCACCAAATATTTCACATACCCAATTAGTGAAACTTTTCTTGAATCCATTTAATGATCAAAGTAGTGTAAAAGGGATCAACATCAAGTTGGGACTCAACCAGGGAAGTGCTTAAATATACTTCAAGGGATTCCCCCAAATTTTCCAATGCTTGTAGCACTTCCAATTTGACAATAATAAGGGAAATATCAATACTATTAACATCATTTCCTAGGGTCACTACCTCCTCCTTGAATCCTAAATACTCAAACACTCTTCTTCTATTCTCAGGGATCATGAGAAACTCAACTATAGGTACAATAAATTTTATCTGACTCAAGATCTAAGCAATATCATAGGGGTATACTTGGGTAATGTTATATTAAGAGGTAGGGTAATTTCCTTTTCTTGTGGTATGAGGTTCTTCATGGCTTGGGAAGGTAAGGGTACTAGATTTGTTGGTAATAACTGGGCCTTTTTTTGGAACATATTTCTTGGGAGGATCCTTTGGGATGTTGGTGAGGAGGGGAGTCTTTGGTTTGGGTTGTGGCCCTCCCCCTTTAATAGTTATGTTCTTAGATTGTACTCATTTTCTTGGGAAACCACTGCATTCATTAAAATTTGTATGTCCTCATTAGAAGAATTCCTCCATCATACTTACTAAATCATTAATGTTCTCAAGTATTCAAAATCATGATTGGGAAACTCAAAATCCTGAACCATATCAACATCAAGGTTGGTAGTGGAAGGGACAAAATTACCCATTGTATACAGTCCCAAAATCCTTCCAAATTCCTTATACTTAGTAACTCAATGGAAGTGGCTCCTTGTTGTGAGATATTAGTGCATTCCATCATAAAACATCACCATAAGTGGAACTGTCATCAACCTCCTCACTTTCCTTAGTAGGGTCACATGGGGAATGTGGGAGAAAACACTTATCACACCAGTCAATCACATGATCTTCTTCAACCAAGGACACTCTAGCAGTTAATGGGTCTAGGACCAATTTATTTTCTCTTGGTGGTTGTTGCTTATTCCTGATCCCATGGGCCCCTTTCCTCTATCATCTAACCTATGATCACCTCTAGGATGATTACTAAATTTTTTGACCTTGAGGTTGATGTTGGGCTTGAGAATTTTGACTTATCCCTTCTCTACCTTAAGAAGTTTGTAAGAAATTTCTTTCACTTCTCCTACTAGAGTCTTAACCACTTCTTCTAGATCTACTCCCTTTTTTCTTGAGGATTTTTAGGATTAATTAACTTGACACCCTCCCTTTTAGGAGGTTTTCCCATTTCCTTGATATTATTCTCAATTTGTACTTCCATGGAGAAATCTTGTCTTAAATTCCTAGGGTTTTTGTCCCTCAAATAATATGTTGTTTTCTTGTCAAAGGCATCAAAATATTTTATCAGGAAGATTCATCACTTGGCCTTAAAATCATAGGCAATCTAGTCAAGGTTTTGTTGAATCTGGTGTTAAAATCTTGGATAGGTTCATTAGGATTCTTTTTATATTTTCAAACTCAGAGAGAAGAAACCTTGGATCAGTCTTGTCCCCATATTGTGATCTAAATGCATTTTTCATTTCATTCCATGAATCAATTGAATTGTCTGGTAAGGATTTGTACCAATCATGGGCATCCTCTTCCAAGGTATGAATAAAAAATTTCACATACATGTCCTCATGTTTAATCTCAAAATATTCCATAATATTAGTAAAGATTTAGGTGTTGGTCACCACTGATAGAATTATTCCCTTGAAAATTAGGTAATCTATTCCTCACATCATTTGGAATTGCATTGGGATAACCCACCATAGCCTGAAATCTATAGGTCTATATACATTTACAACAAAGGGAGGTCTAGGTGGAGGGTTAGCCATGTTATTTTGAGGAGGTGTTCCAATAGGTGGGTTAAAATGATGGGGAACCAGAGGTATTTGAGGTAATGGTGTATGATCTTCAAAGTATTGGTCCTTTAATGATTCAGTTTCACAAAACACTCTATTATTTCTAAGTAATAGAGGAGGTAGATGAGGGATACCTATATCAGTTGAAAATGAAGGCCCCTCTCAAGTTGGAGTGTACAAATTTGTGCAAGGACTACTTGATCCATAATAGTATGAAGAGATAGAATAATCCTCTATCAAAGGTTGATCACTCTCAACAATAGGCACCACTTTCTCTTCTAACCTTTGATCACCTAAAGCTCTCCAAACTTGTTTCTTCATGGGATTTGTCCTTCCTAACTCTGGAAACAAATTTCTACCAGGATATTTTGAAGAAGGACCCTCTTCCTTCCATATTTGCAAACTTTACTGACATATCTTAATATTTGAAACTCAAGGTACTGGTATTTTATGATATTTTCTTAATAACATGGAGTCACCACTAAGGTCTTATACCTTAGATGTATAAATCATTGTAAACAACTTGCCAACTAAAACTTAATAATCAATTTCAATAAAGCTTGGAAAATATTAACATCCTTTATCAATATTTACCCCTAGTCAAGTCAAATTTAATGGAAAGCTTTCTTAAACTAGGAAAATACCAAGAAAATAACTTTTGATTAAGCCCATTTTTTGTAAATCTCAACAAAGGATGATGTCTAGATCATGTATTTACATCTAAAACATATTCATATGTTACCAAAGATTGATGTATCTTTGGATTTACAAAAATAGTCCCCAAAAATGATGCCAAAAGCATGTTGGTACCCAAAATTACACCCACTTGGGGCTAGGAAGTTTTCAACAGGTGAACTAATGAACTTTAAGGTTGGAAGACTGGGAATGTATGTCATTTGTAGCCGGGATGATGTCGACAAAATTTTTAGACCTTGACCTTAGATGGATTGGGTGACACATGCAAAAGGGGATGACCTTCCCTACTGATTTAGGTCTTGCCTTTAACTAGGGTGAGAGAGCCCATTTTGTATATCCTTTATTTTCAAAAAAGGATAGATGCATTCATGGTTTCTTAGTATTTTCTTTGGTAATTAAGTACTATTCCTGAGTGAACATGGTCAATATATGCACTATTTAACTCCTACAAGTTGTCACACTAAGTAGTGAAAATGTCACTTGAGTAGGACTCGGGATACTCTAGATAATGGAAAGTTTTGTTTTCTCTCTACATGGTTATGGAAGGATGAAGTGAAATTAAGGTTTCCTTTCAATAGTACTTTGCAAATGATACAACAGGATGACCGAAAGAACATTTTTGTAGTATGATGAGACTCAAATTTTGTTTTATGAGAATGGGGATTCACAAACTGATATATCTTTAGATAACACTACTCACAATACTTGTTCATACACATATGACACTCCAGATAGTAAAGAAAAATTCATCAATTTATCACAGTTTTCACTTAAAGAAATATTTGCATTCATTGATACTCAATTAAGACAAATATTTCACACAATCCTCAAAATATCTAGCACAAAGGCTCATGCAAATATTTTGATGAAGTATTTCTTGCTTCTAATCTCATACGCCTAAGATACACTCAAAATATTACAAATATCCATCAACAAAATGATTTCAGTAAGGATTTTATAATTGCATCCAATATTGTAAAGTAAAATCTCACAACACAATATTGAACAAATGACCAAAGCTTAGTCACTAAGGATGCCTAGTGTACTTTAGAGAAAAAAAGAAACACATAATTGCAGTGGAAAATGCAATTGATCAACTAAGTGTTCAATATTCAAAGTCCAAATCATAAAGACCAAACCCATAGTTAGAAAAATTTCATTTTAAATCCATCAAATTCTTGACAAGGAACAAGAAACAACTGATCTCAATGTTTGTTAATGACTATACACTATAATCATCTTAACATTCTTGAATTTGAAAGAGTAAAAAACTTAAAAATGTACTTCTAGGAAATGGATAAGCAATGTCACAACAAAATATATCAAATTTTTTCTTTTGCAAAAGCTTTAGAAAAAAAAACCCCCTTTAGTATGAGGACAAACCCCTCATACTTATACTACTATTCTATATAATTTTCCCCCAAAAACATCTTTAGAGATCACTTCAATCCTTGCTCCACATAATTCAAAATCTGTAGAAGAAGCATCTATCTAATTGAAAAGATTCCCTTTTTCTCTTGATTGGGCTAAGTGTAAAAGGGGAACTATGTAGTGACACTTGGAAGAAACAAAAAGATATTATTTTTTTTTCTAGTGAACTTTTGTCATTCCCTCTTTACTACACTTGCTTCTTCTCGGTGGCTTGATGTGAGATTTCCCTACCTATTCTTGTAGGCATCATATTTTTCAAACATTTGGGTCACAACTTCTTCATCAAGTCTGAGTGGTAGTTAAAGATTACTTCATGTTTCATACTTGTTTCATCAATCTCATTAAATATTGGTTTTTCTTTCTTCAACTTCCTTATCAAATTGTCAATTTGTTGATTTAATATCTTCCCAGTTACATGCATGAGAGCTAGATTGAAAGTTCTAGGGCTCTCTTGATTTACCCATAACATATTCTCTAAAAATATTGATCAAGTTGTTGGTGTCCTCCATTCTAATTATTTCTCCACTATTTATCCCAATCAATTTTCTATCAGAGCATGAAAAGATGATTGATAAAATATATTGTTTTATGTCTCACTTTGTCAAGAATTTTAAGGAATCTACTAATATTTCCACTCTTACTTTAGCCATGTTGTAATATTCATGTTGACTACCCACAGAATCAGGGGACACAATACCTTCTTCAACAACTAGGTCATCATCTAAGTTTTTGATAGCTTCCATTTTAGGTAACATATCAGTCCACATTAACTTCTCATAGCCTTGCATTTATCCATTAAAGCCTTGGTTGCTTTTTTCTCAAAATTATGGGAATACCATCTTACAAAGTTTACAATTATTGGTTTACCTCTAGTAAACCAAATCATTTTCCCATTGGATAGTAGCCTCTCCTCTTCCACTTAAATCACTTACTCTCCTGATATCTTCACTAGTGATTTTTGGGACCTCAATTTATCCTTCCTTGATGAGTTCTAGTCAATTTTAACCCAAGTTAGATAGTGCCTCATTCTTGGCCTTTAAGTCCCTTTTTGTCTCTTTGAACTCATCAATCCTTTGGAACTCCTCCTACTACTACTATAAAAAATCATACTTCATTTCTTTGGTAGAAGGTTTTCCTAGTGAGATCCTGAGACCTAGAAATCAGACGGGGATGCTTCCCCTTGGGCATGCTAACTTTGGGAGTTGTAATATCTACAAATCATTCTCCTATTTTTCTCAAGGATTGTCCTAGAGATGGATTTTTTCTTTTTAGGTGCTCTTATTGGGGTGAGTAGGGCCAAGATTTTAAATCATCATCATCCAGTCATATTTCCACCTTCTTCTTCTTTTGGGAGAGTATTGATCCATTCTCTTATAGGAGACTCATGTTCATCAAGTGGTTGGGGAATTAGGGTCATAGGGACAACTGTAAGGGCCTTGGAGGAAGATGAAGGTATTGACATACCTTCTTAAAATTGTGAGTATTGGTTCCTCCTGAGCATTTGGGTCTATAGCTCCACCCTAACTTTTGATTCCCTCCATAGGCTCAGATTGACCTTCTATTTCTCCAACTACCAAAGGTTGTTGGTTTTCAACTTCCTTGTCTGCTTGTGCTAAACCCTCATCCATCTTCTCACCAGGAATAAGAATTTTCTCACCCAATCCTTGAGGAATAACTCCAGTCATGGGAATGTGAGCTTCAAGAATCCCTACATTCACTTCAGTGTCATGAGGCACCACTACAATTGTGACATCTGGAGTTTCTTCCCATGAGGCCTATATCGGAATCTCTTCAACATGAGGTTGTGTACTTAGAGTTTCTTCTAGGGTAGTCTCACCATGTTGTTGTGGAGTAGCTGAAACATCAAGTGTAGGAACATTCATGGGGGTTGTTCCTTGGTGGTGGAGCAACTGTAGTTTCTGAATAACAAGGGTTTCCATCATCGTACATGTTTCTCAATGGGTAAAGTTGTAGGAGACTGGGTGGTAGCAGATAATTCAACAGGAACATCAAGATTCATTACCTGTCTAGGGGTCTCCTCCTCCTCTAAATCAACCCATTCAACAGTTTTAGTTCTTTTTCTCTTTCACATCTAGATTTTCTTCTCCTCCTCTTGATCCCTACAAGTCGGTATGGGGAATCTCAAAAATTTTCCTCCTTAGGTATTTTCAAAGTGGTCTCCATTACTTTCTCTTTTCCTTTGGCTCCTAAAGTAGATGTTGGAACAATATGTAAGGGAGTAACATGAACAATAAGACCTTCAACCATACCTTCCTGAAGCATCTCTCTAGTTTTTCTTGATGCTTGAAGAAGGGGAGTTCTTGAATTTTCTACCCTAAGCACCTACATCACATGTGGTTGGAAATGAGTCCAAATTCTTAATATTTTGTCTCCATGAAACATCTCTAGTGGCATAAACCCTCCAAATGCAGGAAGAACATCATCAATGAGTTGACTATTCCTATATTCTCTCAACAATGGGGTTTGGTGGTAACTTATATCCACTCCTTTTTAAAATAACCACCTTATGGAAATTTGGATGGGATGTGCATTTTTCCAGGTTATATTTCCTCTCATTGAGGTTCCAATTAATTGGTGGAAAAGGTTGAGAAGCAATGTTGTTTTGGATGTATTCTTCACTAATTATATTTCCATCATCCTCTAACCCTTCAGGAGTTTGGATGACCCCAAAATCAATCATCTTGAGATAAATTCATTCTTGAATATTCTCTTCATTCTGACTTCTCTTTCATCTTCATAGTTCATCTAAAGTCCTCATAATGAGGCTTGTGCTCTACTTGAGTGGGCACAATACTATGTAAAATATGCTTTATATCATAATTCTTTTGTCCTCAAATTTATCTATCATGCATCTGTTCATCTCTCCTTCCAGAATTTTTTTTCCTTCTAGATATGAGGACAAGTATAATTCCCTATGACTATGGGAAACTTGATTGGGGATGTTACATGCTTTTGGGAAATGAAATGATGCACTGAGAGAAAATTTCTCTACTAATTCCATTAATGCCCATTTTTCATTGACACATCTGGGTAGCACGTAAGGTTTCCCATCAAAACCACTAACCCTGATATATGAGTAAGTTCTGAACTGGATGAAATAGCACCCATACTTGAGTAATGAATCTCTTAGCATCAAGGGGAAAACCTTTCAATCTCCCAATCAAGGTGATATAAGAAAATTGTAGGTGCAAAGAAGTGATTGGAAATATTTATGTAATGTGTTTCATAACTTTCCAATCTTAACTGATAGAAAACATCATAGACCTTGGAACTATTAAGCTCCCCATCCATCTATAATTCAAGAAAATTTCTATGAAAAAAATGTTGTAAACAAGGTAGGAAGTCATGAAAAATTCATCCATTCCAGGATTTTCTCCTCTAGCAATTTGGGAAACTCCCATCATTTGTTCATGAATACGATTACTTATGATTTCAGCCTAGGGAGAGGGTTTTTGTTCATGAGTATCACCTAAATGAATTGGAACATCCATTCCTGAAATAAAATAGTAGATTCCATACCCATTACTTGGTTTAACAATGTAATTACATCTCCAACCTCCTCTATAAATTCAGACATGTTCAAATTTTTCATCATTCTAGAGGCAGAGGTTCATGGATTGTTTAACCAATGGTCATTCATGAATTTTTCCACTTCTTTGAATGAGAGTTCCAATGCTCTATGTTGAATATTTGGTGATTTCCCCTCTTCTCTCTCCAGAGGAAAACCCAACATTCTATCAAACACATGTTCTGGAAAGATAAAACTAACTCTCCTCTTCCATCCCAGACTTCTCTAGGCTTCAGGATTGTAATGTTGGGCACATACCCATACAAGTTTTGGGCATGGTGTAGTGGGAGGAAAAGAGAAACAAGAGGTTAATGTAACTATTTTCCACTTGGGTCATGATATCACTTCTTTCAGGGGAGTTTAACCTTTTTTTGAAATATTCTAAGTCACAGGATGTAACATCAAAATCTTGTGATTCTGTCTAGAGGAGAACTAAGGCTAGAACTTTTTTTTTGAGGGCACCACATTGATCTTCATGATTCTGGTCTAATTTTACCACAACTCTTTTTATGAAAAACCCCAAACTTGTTAAACCAGTTCTCAAAAAGATAGAGAATATAAGAACTTGATGTACTTACCTTTCCACCAAAACTCCAATCAATACTCGAACTTGACTAAGGAGGCACTGAAAAAAATTATGATCCTTTGTTCAATTCTCACTTTGGTTATTCTTCATTCTCAAAAACCTTTTTCAAAGTATCAAATCCTAGACTTATCGACAAAATTCTTTGTAATAAGTTTCCTTATTAATGGCTCATAGATTTATGCATTAATGTCAAAGATTGCATTCATGAAGAGATTTTTCATAATTCACAACCTCTTCTTTCTTTTCAACCATTGCAATATTTTCACATCTTATCATCCATGTATCTCTCCTACATGATTCCTTTGCATTAATGAGATTTACTCCCATATGGCTAGTGCATTAATGAACCACCTCTTTTTCCACCAATGGGCTTTAGAAGATTTTTGTAAAATGACAGAACACTATTACTATAATATGCAAAATTCATTTCCTTATCCACCCCGTATGTATATGCTACATACTTGATTCATTTTCTCAAGTAATTTAGACTTTGGGTATGTTTTTATCAACTACACACCTCATGAAGAATCATGAGACTTTTTCCCCTTTTTCTTGGCTTCCCAAATTTTCTCTTTGTATATTTACTTTCCTTTTTCTTGTTGACTTTGACCGGTGAGATAACATATGTCTTCCTTTGGGTTCCAGACTTATAACTTCATCTTGCACACTTTATCGGGTATAAGGTGCCCAGAAAATAGAGGCTGTTTCCCCACTCCAATAATACCTTTACACGTGTTTTCTTTTGGGAGTGGGGATGTTTCCACTTTACATTGTACTTTACAAGAATGCTCCTTGGAATATTTTATCAGAATTTTAGGGAACTATTTCATGCCTTGCATATTTACATTACCTCTTGCATATATCCAAATTAAGTCTGACATAGTGAAGAAGCAAACCAATAACACATCACTTTCCTTCGGTATCGGGAATAAAATGTAGTTTTGCACAAGGATTAACAAAAGATGACATACTAGGAGGCTTGTGCAAATCAATATGACTATTTAAAAAATTTTGTATGAAAATTATTTCCATAAATAGGGAACAAAAAATATTTGGAGGAACACTTCAAATGCCATGGGGAAAGTTTGAAATGAGCACCAACATCAGCTCCGACTCGGGGATGGACACCCCTTACGGGTGTCACAAGAACCACACAAATATTTTGGCATACAGACCAAGTGCCTTAATCCATTGGGTAATGGATTAATAACAAAAGCACACACATGGCCTTATAAATAGATACACACAACAAATGAATGAAAAACCAAGAAACTTGGTCACTTGTAGACCAAGAAAACACAAAAAGGGAAACAAAAAAAAAAATATAAAAAAATTGTACACTTGTACAAAAGTCATACCTAGTCACCTTTAGTCCAAGAAGTTCTTAAGATGCCTATCATTGATAGGAAATTCCAACAAATCTCCATCCAGGTCTTTCAAAAAGAAAGTGTTCTCACCAATCCTTATATCAATAGAATAGGGACCCATCCATAAGGCATCAAATTTTCCATGTTTTCCTTTATCCTCATGCCTGTTGTCCCACAACAAAACAAGATCTCCAACATTGAAAGTTCTAGGGGTCACCTTCTTATCAAATATTTTCTTAAGCTTCTCCCTAAACTTGAGGTGTCTTTGGTGAGATTCCCTTCTTTCTTCATCCAATTCCACTATTTGATTAATCCTCACTTCATAGGGATTTACTTCTTCATCCTCAAGTATTGCATGAATGGTAGGAAGACAATTGCATATGTAGGGGTAAAAGAGCCTAAACTCCATAAACTAATTCAAAGGGACTTTTTCTAGTAGCTCTTTTAGAGTAATCCTATCTACCCACAAAGAAAATTTTAACTACTCACCCCACTTTCTTTTATTGACTTCCAATGTCCTCCTAATTATTTTGAGAAAATTTTATTACTAGATTCAACTTGACCATTCCCTTGAGGATTGTAATTGGATGCATATGTTAGATTGATTCCATACTCTTGACACATAGTTACTAGTGGTTTAGCTCTAAAGCTCATAACATTATCAACAACTATTTTTGCAGGTACTCCAAACCTACAAATTATATTGTTCAAAATGAAATCCATGACTACTTGGTGAGTTTCCTTCTTGGTGGGGATGGCTTCAACCCATTTGGTGAAATAATTTATGGCTACTAGTATCCATTTATGCCCTACACTTGAGGGATATGATATTCTCTAATAAAATCCATCCCCCACTATTTGAAAGGAGCTTCTATTGATACTAGTTGCAAGGGTAATGTACACTTGAAGATTTCATCCTTCCTAAAAATATTTGACAACTTTCACATTTCCTGACCAACAAGGCTACATCTTTAAAAAGTGTAGGCCACCAATAACCTACTCTCAAGATCTTATGAGAAGTCACTCTTCCTACAAAATGACCTCCACATACTCCCCATGTAGTTCTGCAATAATTTTGGGAGCTTCTTCTTCTGTGATGCATCTCAAGAGGACCCCCTTGGATTTTTCCAAGCCAACCCATATTCAGTTATAACATATTTTTGGGAAGCCAATTTTAGTGTCCTTTGATTTTTATCTAAATGACTTGGACACTCCAAATTTTGAGGTAAAATATTATATCTTTGTACCATATGGAGTTGATTAGCTTCTCTTGGACATCCATATGTCCTTCCTCAATTTCATTATTTCCATTACTTGTAAGTTTCTTTCTTCCATCAACCTTGTAAGGCCCAAACCTCTAACCAACTTGGTGGTCTATATATCCATATCATATTCTTGTAGCTTATTCACCCAATGACATATTTTTCTAGAAACTTCCATCTCTTGATAAAATGTCCTTAACCATAGTGTGGGGAACATAGGCTACAATATTGGAACTCAAGATGTAAGGTCTTGAAAATTTTGGTAGCTCTCACCAAAGCAAAGGCTTACTTTTCCATAATAGTGTACTTTAACTCAAAAGCTTGCAAGGATTTACTAAAAAGGAAATAGGCCTCTCATTTCCTTCATCATCCTTTTGCAATAACACTGATGCAATGGTATTTTCAGATGAAAAAGAGAATATCTAAAAACCTTTTTATAATCAGGACTTGCAAGATACTTGGGGCATTCTTCAATGCTTCTTTTATTCCATTGAAAGCTTGGATGGATCCTTCTTCCCACTTGATGATTTGGTCCTTTTTCAACATGCTTGTTATGGGAATGGTTATCTCAGAAAATTGAAATAAACCTCTTGATAAAATTGATTTGACCAAAAAGGATTGAATCCCCTTTTTAGTTTTAGGGATAGAACCTTACCAATTTCTTCTACTCTCTCAGGATCTATCATGACCCCTTCCCTAGATACTATATGTCCCAAAAACTTTTCTTTTTGAACACCAAAATGGAACTTCTTGGGATTCAATGAAATCCCATATTCTCTGCATCTAATCAACATCTTTTCCACATGGCTAAGGTGGTCATTTCTCTTCCTAGAGAATACAGTTACATCATCTTGATATACTGTAATAAATTCATTAATGTAACATGCAAAGGCAACATCCATAGCTCTTTGGAAGGTACCCCAACATTCATTAAACAAATGGAATTCTCACATATACATATGTACCCCATGGAGTGGTGAAAGTAGTTTTAATTATTTTTTATTGCTTCACAACCACTTGATTGTACCTTGAGAATCCATCTAATGTAGAGAGCAACTCAAATCTAGTGACTAGTTGTAGCATATTATCCATGTTAGAAATGGATAATTATCCTTGATGGAGGCCTTATTTAGATTCCTAAAATATACACACAACCTTATATCTCCATTTTTATTTCTAACTAGCACAAGATTTTCCACCCATGAAGAATACCTTGTGGGCTGTATTATCCCCCATCCCTCAATTTTGTTAATTCTTCTTGCATCTTTAGTGAGAGAAGTGGGTTGATAGGCCTCTGTTTTTGCCTAAATGGTTTAGCATTGGGTTCCAAAGGTATTTCATGTTGAAATAAATCTTCCCTATATGATTTTAATTCTAAGTAAGACCATGCTAAGAAGTCTTGATATTTTGTCAACAATTCAACATAGGATTGCTTTTCTTCTTTACTTAAATTTCTCCCTAGCCACACCTTTCTAGGTTTCTCTTTAGTTCCCAAATTATATTCTTCAACATCCCTTGAAGCAAAGATGTGCCTATGAACCACCCTATCAACATTATCAAAGTTGGATTCTAAAGCAACCAACCCCCTAGGAATAGTGTTGGTTTTTAACTAAATGATATCCTTGCAAACAAGGTTTCTTTACCATCACAAATAGAGACCATTGGTTCCTAGTCCATACAATTGATTGGTGAATTCTCCTTCATTTTGTAAAAACCTCTAAACCTGAGCATCATCTTCAAATACTTTCCAATGTTTCACATTATCTAGTACAGATGGTCTAGACAATATTTCAACATCATAATTGCAATAAGGAGAGACTATGTAATTTCCAAACCTGATGCAAGGACAAAAAATTTTCAGCTGCAACATTCTTATCTCTATCATGATATAAGATGTTGAAAGAATCAAATAACTCAACAAAATCCCATACTACATGCTTGTATTGCTTCATTCTTTGATTCTTCGTAGCATACAATTTCCTTACTTGTTTCACTACAAGCTCTAAATCTCCCTTAACAATTATATCCTTTATACCATATCTCCAAGAAATCCTCAAACCCAAGAGTAGTGCCTCATATTCCATAACATTTTTGTGCACTAAAACTTCAATTTGAAAGAGAAATTAAAAGTCTCTTGGCTTGGAGATATAAGTACAACTCAAACCCCATTTCCCATATTGGAGAAAGCTCCATCAAACATCAAGGTCCAAGGGTCACCAAATTGTTTCAAAACTTACTCTCATTGATACTATGCTCCTCAAAATTTGCATAACCAACAAAATTGTTAACATCTACATCTACATACAATACTTCATAAGAAGCATTGTTAGGATCTTCAATCAGATGCAACATATTTTTCTCTCCATACAACTTGACAAGGTTCCCTTCCACTGGTATAGTGGCATATGACATATCCATTTGCACACTTCCCCCACACTAGCATCCCACTTCCTTGACAACATATATACCCCATTTTGTAGGGCAGTCAACAATGACTACATTCATAGTTAGATACTTGTCAGGGTAACTCTAATTGCACCACCAAACCTTTGACATACCCAATTACTAGAACTTCTCTTGAATCCATAGCAGTGCATTTTCCAAAGGTTTTATTACTTTAATATCTAATGCATTCATCACTTCAAGAGGCATTACATTGCATGAAGCTCCTTGAATCAAACATGCAGTTGTGAACAAGTCTATCTTTAATGATCAAAGTAGTGTAAAAGGGATCAACATCAAGTTGGGACTCAACCAGGGTAGTGCCTAAATATACTTTAGGGATTCCCCCAAACTTTCCAATGCTTGTGGTACTTCCAATTATGGAAATAATAGGGGAAGATCAATACTATTAACATCCTTTCTTGGGTCACTACCTCCTCCTTGAATCCCAAATACTCAAATGCTCTTCTTCTATGCTCAAGGATCTTAAGAAACTCAATAATGGGTACAATAACTTTGATCTGACTCAATATTTGAGCCATATCACAGGGGGTATACTTGGGTAATGCATATTGAGAGGTAGGTAACTTCCTTTTCTTGTGGTATGATGTTCTTCATGGCTTGGGAAGGAGTGGGGTACTAGATTTTTTGGTACTAATTGGGCCTTTGTTTGACATATATTTCTTGTGAGGGTCCTTTGGGATTTTTGTGAGGAGGTGAATCTTTGGTTTGGGTTGTGGCCCTCCCCCTTTAACAACTCCATTCCTTAGATTGTACTCTTTTTTCTTGGGAAACCACTTCATTCATTAAAATCTACCTATCCTCCTCAGAAGGAATTTGTCCATTATACCTTTGAATCATTAATATTATCAAATATTCAAAATCATGATTAGGAAACTCAAAATCCTGAACCATATCAACATCAAGGCTGGTAGTGGAAGGGACAAAAAATCCATTGTATACAGTCCCAAAATCCTTCCATGGTCTTTGTACTTAGTAACTCGATGGAAGGGGTTCCGTGTTGTGAGATATTAGTGCATTCTTCATACAAACATCACAATAAGTGACATCATCATCAACCTCCTCACTTTCCTTAGCATGATCACATGGGGAATGTGGTAGAAAAAACTTATCACACCAGTCAATAACATGGTCTTCTTTAACTAAGGATAGTCTAGCAGTTAATGGGTTAGGGACCAATTTATTTTCTCTTGGTGATCTGATGCCCCCTTCTCTCTATTATCTTTTTGGTGCCATTTTTAAGCTTGCACCATTTTTCCCTAAATTTTCCTTTTGTTTACATGCTCTGGAATGTTTTTCTCTTAAATTGGTGGCCTATAACTTTTCCCTCCAAATTGAATGCCTTGAAATGCTCATAAACTTGTTGTTTTGTCCCAATTTGAATGAAATCAACATGTGTGCCTGTTTTGTACCCTAATTTTTCCAAAATTTACGAGCTATGTCATTTTTCCTTTTACCCGATCGTGGAAATTAAAAATGATCGATTTGCACTTGCATGCCATTGAAAATCCAATTCTATGATAAAAATGCTTTGAAAACATGTTTCAATTGGTTCAATTTCAAGAAATTTGTCGTCCTTAGCGAAAAAATTGAATTCTAGGGAATCCCTGGCATTTTTGTGTTTTGTGATCAAACGAGCATCATTTTCCCGTCAATTTCATCTTTAGCATTCATGGGCATCACTGGCAATTTTTGTAATTTTGATGGTCATATGAGCGTCCTTACCCATCAAATTTTAGCTCAAAATCTTCTCCTACGTGGCTTGTTCTAATTGGACAAGGATCGGCGGGTCATTTCTAAAAACTTAACATTTTTTTGTTTTTGGAAAAAAGTGCAAGTTGCCCCCATAACTCTGTAGGCCCTAGAGGAGGTACACGTGTCACGTTTGCATCAAAGGTGGGAATGGAGGCTAGCGGAAGACTTAGAAAATTTTTACTTTTTGGCGAAAGGGAAAAAAGTTGTGAAAAGGGCCGCGGGTCCGCTAGACCAAATAGGAGTGGACATGTGGTAGGGTCAAAGGTGGAACTTCGGGCCTCGGGAAACTTGATTATTTTTCCCATTTTGGCATAAAGGGTTAAAATTGCAAAATGAGGCCGCAGCTCCATCAATGGTCATGATTGAGCCACGTGTATGGCTCAGATCAAAAGAAGGGATTCCGGAGCATCGGGTCTTTGTGGGAAATTTAGCTTTTATCCTATAAAGGTAAGAAATCAAAAGGAGGAACACAAGCCCGCAACCAATCAAGTGACCGACATGTGTCAAGGATAGAATTGGAGGTGTGGGTCCATGGGGATAATTTGGAAAAATTTCCTTTTTCCAAAAAAGGTGGAAATGTGTAGAATTGATCTGTGATTCCAATGGGGCCCACTTTGGGACATGTTTTAGGCCCGTTTTCATGGGGCAGAGGGGCAAAGAAAAATGTCAAATTTTTACATTTTTCCAAAAGTGTTAAAATGTCAAAAAGTGATCCCAAGCCCATTTCTAATCACATTGTGACATGTGGAGGGCTCATATTAAAGGATAAAGGAAGATCAACGGTAACTATGCATTTTTCAGTTTGGCTACCATTTGAGCTCCAAGAAGCTTGGAGATGCAATTTTTGCATCAATTTTAACCAATATTTTTGTGAATTCATGTCGTTTTTGCCTTTAAAGATAAATGGAATAAATTTAAAAATTCAATTTGCAGATATGAGGTACTTTTGCAAGTGAAATTTTGTTTGAGCTCAATCGAAACGTGAAATACCGATCCAAAAGTTAGAGAGGCAAATTTGGAAAGTGTAAAGGTGAAATGATGAAAAAGGAGCATGTTGCATGAAAGGAGGAAAAACATGCTCCTAGTTGAAATTGTGATGTAAAAATCCTCGATGATTCTCCCTTTTTGAAACGCCTTTCGCAACTTTTGTTGAAAATATGTTAAACATCCCTGTCTGCAAATCATGATGGAATTTTATAACAAACTTGATGCTTGGCATATTCTTTTCTTGGGAAAGAATGCTTGGATGTAAAAAAATGTTATATAATGCATGTTTTTGACATGTAAAAGGTCGAGAAATTGAAAATCATGAGAAAATTTTGAGAGAATCTCATCTTCTGAGAAACCCTCCAAAAAACTTGGTTAATGTCTTCTATGTTAGATCTTCATTCATGTTGAGTTGGTTACAAGTGTATAGCCATCACACAGCTCTGAGATTGTTCCTGAAAATCTCCCCTACTGATGAATCTAACAAGATTTTGAATTAATCTATGTTATTTTGGGCAATATGATGTCTGTTATCATGTTTAAATGTCTGCAAATAGTTTTCCTTGTTCTTGTTGCAATCTTGCATTGAAATCTTTAGGAATCACACAGATCTCATCCTTATTGATAGTTTAGTGGCATTTACAATTTCATTTGTCAGAAGAGATTTCATCTGGCATTGAAAATAAATATCTTAAAAGCACTTCATCTTTATTTGTTCATAGAGATTGCTTGTAAGCCTTTAGGGGTACCTTAGGCATGATTTGATCAGAGATTTTGATGTTTAATTGAGTCCTTTAACTCAAGATTTTGTGTTGAGGTCTCAAATATTGTGTGAAGAGTGCAAACCTGGGCCTCCATTTGTGTATCTCTTCTAGTTGAAAGAACATCCTAACTATTTTAAAGAATTTTATCTGATAGTTTTTCAAATGTTGTAGAGGTTGTCAAATATCTGGCATAGTCAAGTTTGTCTTGTCAATATCCCACCAAAAATCATTCTAAACAACTTATCCCACCCTGAACTACCCCTATTTGACCTGCATACCAACAAAATAACCAAAACCACTTGCAAAAATATGCAGAACAATTAGGGTTCCATAATGTCTTTAGTAACCTTTTCCTTGTGTTGAAAACATACCCATATTCTAGGAGTGACAACTTGTGAGAGTCAGATTTGGTGTGTTGATCATGTTTTCCTCAAGGTCTTCTTCATAGAATTTGAGAAAAAGAAGGATATCTTCATCTCCTTTACCATTTGAAGGTTACAAAATAGGTTCTCTTACCTTGGTTGAAAGGCACAACCTAAAATAGTTAGGACAAGATCAAGTCCTTTTAGAGTGTTATCCATCTCTCCACAAATCTTAGTGTCAGTTAGATCACATCCCTGGCTACAAAATGACATACATCATGATCTATCTGTCTTCAAGCTTCATGTCATATCTTTGATGCTGCTCAGACTGAAAAGGAGAACAAATTTGGGTACCAACACCAGTGGCGCCACTTGTTGGGGAGTTATTGAAAATATTTGAGATATTTGGATACATGTCAAACCCTAGTAATGTTTCTTACAAATTTTTCATGCAAGTACATTGTTGAAGCATCATTTTATAATCAGATTTGTAAGGATTAAGTGAAGATATAAGTTCTACCTATAATTTTATCAGTTTCTAGCAGTTGTTACACTTCATTTGCATTTGTGATTGATAAATTCAAGAAAAAGGAAGGTCTGATCTATAAAGTTTGGAAATATTTTTAGTGTTGATAGGTATTTGACAGAGTATTTTAGTGCATTTGCACAACTAGGGTGAAATTCCTTAGTGAAAAATCCATGCTGATTTGATCTTGATGAATACCAGTGTCTTAACTTTCTATAATTTATTTTTGTGTTTTTAATATCTACAAAACTAGAAGGAAGAAGATCTCTATTTAGGAGGGACCCAAGTAGAAAGTTATTTCAAGAATTGGGAAAGACATTTTTAGAGGAAAGAAAAGTTTGGAAGGTTTTTAAAGGTCAGACATCAGGATAAGGTATATCCATTGGTGAGAGAGATCAGCCTTTAGTAGAGGATTATCACTCTTCTTCCAATGATTCTGATTCAATCAATATTCTCACAAATTTGTTTACTTCAACTAGTGAAGGTCCTTCATTGTACCTGGTAAGTTCTTTTCTCAATCTGCACATGTGTGCTTCAATTCAAATAAAACTTTCCAAGAAAATCAACACCTAGAGAGTACCAATTTTGTGAATCACATTCTTGTGCCCCAAAGACCTCTCACTCCTCATCATTTTATTTCTCCTCCAAGATCACCACCTCAAAATAATATGGCTTACCCTAGACCTCCATTATTTTTAATACCTTTTTTCCTATAAACTTTAGAGGAATGGATGGTTACCCAAATGATGTCCAACAAGATGTGAGGAATAGGTTTCCAAAGTTCCAAGGTAACAATGCAATAATTGTGATCAATACCTCAATATTTTTATTAACATGATGGAGGAATTTGAGATTGAGCTTAAAGATGTGTACATTAAATTATTCATTCATACACTAGAAGAGGATGCAAGGGATTGGTACAAGGCTCTTCCTGATAATTCTATTGACTCTTGGACTAAAATTAACAATGCATTTAGGTTGCAATATGGTGAGAAAATTGATCTTGGGTTTCTAATGTATGATTTTGAAAATATCAAGAAGAAACCCAATGAATCAGTTCATGACTTCAACACAAGGTTTAACAAAACTTTGAGAAGGCTTCCTGTTAATTTGAGGCCATGTGATTAGTCATGTTTGATCAAATATTTAGATGCATTTGATAAGAAGGTAGCCTACTACTTAAGAGACAAAAACCCTACTAATTTAAGGTAGGCCTTTATCATGGCACTGTAGATTGAAAATAATATCAAAGCAATTGGGAAACCTCTCAAGAGAGATGGTGT
Organism: Taxus wallichiana var. yunnanensis; assembly: GCA_018340775.1. NCBI lineage: Eukaryota > Viridiplantae > Streptophyta > Pinopsida > Cupressales > Taxaceae > Taxus > Taxus wallichiana. The sequence goes on from CM031242.1 coordinate 243,305,608, forward strand.
AAAGTTGATAAACCACTGAAAACCTCAAGCTAACAAGGGTGCTGATTTGGAGGAGGTTTTGAAAACATTGGCGGGGCTGCCAAAGAAATATCATACAAGTTAGCTCGGGCAGAGAAGGGAATTGGGAAGACTTCAAAAGGTCAACAAAGAGCACAAAACCATGAAATATTTTCCAATCATTCTATGGGTGATCAGAGATCTGGTGATAGAGGGAAAGGACCCATGGGGTCTATAAATAGACATCCTCAAGCACGTGAAGGAAGAGTGTTACCTAATCCCTTAAATGCTATGGTTTTGTTGAGTAAGTTGTTGATATTGATTGGTGTGATAGGTATTTTCTACCCCATCCTCCATGTGAAGTGGACTATAAAAATGGTGAAGCTAATAATGATGATGGTAGTGATGATGATATCTACATGGTGGGCTATTCTTCAATCTCACAAGAAGGAGAATTATCAATTGAGGTAATAAGTGCAAGGACAGATGTAACTTTTTAGGATTGCATCAAAAGGGTACAAATCCTTCCTCCCTCTCATACTATTGAGGTAGATGTAGTGCAAGCTTTTTTGAGATTCCTAACAATGACTTTGAATACTTAAGATCCTTGATGATTAAGAAGTATGGTGGTGGTATCCCTTTGGAGGAAGATAGACAATTGTTGATGAATGTTGTTGTAGCTTAAGAGAAAGAGTATAACACTAGGAGTAAGGTTGTTAATGGAGTTGGGCCTCAAGCCAAACCTAAAAACCCCTTTTACAAGTATTCCAAAAGAATATCCTAGAAGAGAAACACCTACCAAAAGCTCTGTGGTCCCAAGAAAAATTACAGTCCTCCTCATGCCCAAGCTGCCAAGAATCCCATGTCATCTAATGAATCTGCTTGTCTCCATTCCAATGATGCCTTGCCAAAGAGTATTCCATATGACATATCCTAGGTATTGAGCCAAATAAAATTGAGTGTTCCAATCATCGAGTTACTTATGATTCCTGAGCACAAGAAGAGAGCATTTGAGTACTTAGGATTGAAAGAGGTGAAGAGTACCCCAAGAAGAAATATAAAAGTTATTGAAACTCCTCAAATCATTACATACCTTGAAACACCACTAGCATTAGAGGATCTTGGAGAAACACTTGATGTATACTTGGGGACATCCTTAGTTGATTCCCAATTGAATGTTGATCCATTCTTTACAACTTTGATCATAAAGGATAGACTACTTCACAATCGTATATTTGATTCGGGTGCATCATGCAATGTCATGCCTCTAGAAGTCATGAATGAGTTTGATATCAAAGTGAATGTAGCCTATGGAAAGTGTACTACCATGGACTCAAGGGAAGTCCCAGGTAGTTGGTTGTGTGAAGGGTCCGGTGGTGTAACTTTCATCTTATCCCGGGAGGAATTTAAAATTAGATGTTGTGATTTTTGATTGACCTGCCAAATGGGGTATGTTATTGTCAAGAAAGTGGGATGCAACTATTAGAGGGAGTGTCCAAATGGATATGTCTTTTGCCACCATTCCCATTGAAGGCAGCCTTGTAAAATTATATGGAGAGAAGAAGATGTTACATCTAATTGAGGATCCAAACAATGCTTCTTATGAAGTATTATTTGTTGATGTTGATGTTGATAATTTTATTGGGTTTGCTGATGGTAAGGAGCACAAGATGGATCAATCAAAGTGCCTTGAATAGGTAGGTTCTCCTTGGACCTTTCTATTTGATTGAGCTTGCTCCAAATTTGGAAATGGTGTTGGTGCAATTCTGATTTCTCCTAGCTTGGAATAGTTTGTTTTTTCTTTCAAGCTTAATTTTGAATGTACTAATAACATTGCTGAGTATGAAGCCTTGTTGTTGGGTCTAAGAATTGCATGGAATTATGGTGTCAAGGAAATCATTGCAAAAGGAGATTTAGAGCTAGTTGTGAAACAAATAAGAAAACTGTATGCTACAAAAAATTAGTGGATGAAACAGTACAAACATGTAGTTTGGGATCTAATTGAGATGTTTGATTCCTTCAACATCATGCATCATGATAGGATTTTCAATGCTACTACTAACGAGTTGGCAGTGTTAGGGTCAAGATTTATAAATTCCATCATTTCACCTTATTGTGAGTACAATATTGAAGTGTTAACTAGGCCAACTATCCCCGACAACATCAAGCATTCGCAAGTGTTTAATGATGATGCTCAAGTGCAAAGGTTCTTACAAAATCAAGGTGATTTTTTGATCAACATATTGATTTGGAACCATTGGTGTGTAATGTTGATGGAAAAGAGACTTTGTTTGGAAAGGATATCATTCAATTGAAGACTAACACAATCCTTAGAGGGCTAGTTTCTCTTGAATCAAATTTTAGCAATGTTGATTACATAATCAATAGAAACTTGTTTACCTCGAGGGATGTGGAAGAGCATAACTTGGAAACTAATGATAAACCAAGAAAACTTTGGTTGTGCAGGAATCTAAAAAAAGAAGAAAAACAGCCCTATTTCAACTATTGAAGAAATATTAGGAAATCTACTTCTACCTTGGTCTTGTTCAGAGCTAAAAGCATATAGAGAGGACTTGTTTCAGCATGATATTCCTCTTGAAACAAATTCCAAGCCCTTCAGACAAAAAGTAGAGGCCAATTAATCCACTCCTCTCCATGAAAATGCAAGATGAATTGAAGAAACTGAAGGAGGGAGGGATCATTCAGCCCATAAGGTATTCATCTTGGGTTGTAAACCTTGTGCCAGTCAGAAAGAAAAATGGAGATATCAGACTTTGGGTAGACTTAAAAAATATTAATAGAGCTTTATTGAAGGACAATTATCCTTTGCCAAAAATGGAAAACATGTTGTAGTTAGTGACTAGATCTGAATTGTTGTCCACCTTGGATGGTTTTTCTGGCTATAATCAAGTTGTTGTCAAGGAGTTAGAAATATTTAAAACTACCTTTACCACTCCTTGGGGAACATATGTCTATGTAAGAATGAATTTTGGTCTTATGAATGTTGGAGATACTTTCCAAAGAGTAATGGATGTTGCTTTTTACTTTCTTACATAAATGGCTTTATTGCAGTTTATCGGGATGATGTGACTATGTTTTTAAGTAGCAGAAAAGATCACTTGCAGCACTTGGAAAGAATTTTGATCAGATGTAGAGAATATGGCATTTCTCTCAATCCAAAGAAGTGTCATTTTGGGGTGTAAAAGGCCAAGTTTCTTGGTCATATTATTTAAAATTCTGGTGTATGATTGACTCGAGAGGGTAGAAGTAATAAGTAAGGTTCCAATTCTAAGAACAAAGAAAAGCACGTAATCCTTCTTTGGGAAAATAAATTTCATTAGAAGGTTTGTGTCTAATTTTTCTTAATTAACTCTTCATATTACATGCATGTTAAATAAAGACCAAGTTATCAAATAGGAGGAGGATGCTATTTAGGATTTTGAAGGAATCAAAGAAGCACTTAAACACACACTGTCTTGATTTAGCTCTAAATTACAAGAAGCTTTTCCAAATATTATCCTTTGCTTCTTGGAAATACCATTGCATCTTTTTTCTATGAAGGATGAAGATGGGGCTGAGAGGCCTATTTCATTATTTAGCAAGGATTTATAAGTTGTTGAGTTAAAATACACAATCATGGAAAAATAAGCATTTTCCTTGGTGAAAGCAACAAAGGTTTTCAGGCCTTATATCTTAAGTTCAAAAGTTGTTTCTTATGTTCCCCACACCATGGTAAAAGATATCTTATCAAAGATGGAGATCTCAAGAAAAATATGTAGATGGGTGAACAAACTGCAGAATATGACATGGATATCCAAGCCAAAAAGTTGGTGAGAGGTTTGGGTGTATCTAAGCTCATGGCTAAGAGCAACTTGTAAACTATGGAAGTGAATGAAGTAGAGGAAGAAAGGCTAGATGTTCTTAAGAAGTTGGTAAGTTTTGAGTGGTACAAGGATGTAATATTTTACTTCAAACACCTATGCTGCCCTGATCATTTGAATAAAAATCAGAAAAGAGACCTCAAGTTGGCTTTTAAAAATACATCATCACTGAATTTGGGCTAGCTTAGAAGAACCCTCGAAGATGTCCTATTGAAATGTATAACTGAATATGAAGCTCCCAAAATAGTTGTTGATTTCCATGGGGCAGTTTGTGGAGGACACTTTAATAGAAGGGTTATAACACACAAAATTTTGAGAGCTGGTTATTGTGGCCTACTCTCTTCAAAGATACAACCCTACTTTAGTTAGAAAATGTGAAAGTTGCTATGCGTTTTTACTTGAAGAATGAAAGCTTTAGGATCTCTTCCTTTGTAGCCTTTATCAATTGAGGCTCCTTTCAAACAATGGGGGATAGACTTTATTTGTGAGATTTTAGACCCTTCTAATTCTTCTTCGGACATAATTTGATCCATGTAGCCACATATTACTTCACCAAGTGGGTAGAAGCAATCCCCACCAAGAAAGAAACACACCAAGTTGTTATGGACTTCTTGTTGAATCACCTCATATGTAGATTTGGTGTGCAAGAAAAATTGTTATTGATAATTCCATGTGTTTTAGAGCTAAGCCCTTGATGGCAATATGCAAAGAGTATGGAACCAATTTGACTTATTCCTCAAACTATAACCCTCAAGGAAATGGACAAGATGAGTCCAAAGAATAAGAACTTGTTGAAGAACCTTGGAGTTAAACAAGATAAAATGGGGTGAACAACTAAAATTTGTAGTTTGGGATGATCTAATCACTACCAAAAGAGCTACCGATAAGAGCCCATTTGAGTTGGTGTATGGAACTCAATACCTACTGCCCTTACATCTACAATTATTTTCATTTCAGTTTGTTCAACAACTTGAAGATCAAGAGGTCACCATATGAAGCAAGGATTAATCAGATTGTTGAGTGGATGAAGAAAGAAGAGCATCCCACCAAAGGCATGTCGATTTGGAGAGAAGTTGAAGAGGTTGTTTGAAAAGAAGGTCACTCCTAGGGCCTTCAATATTGAGACCTGGTTTTTCTATGGGATAGTTGAAATGAAGATGAGGGAAAACATGGTAAATTTGATGCATTATGGATGGGCCCTTACTCCATTGATATCAAAATTGGTGAGAATACCTTTTTCTCAATGACTTAGATGGGGAGTTTCTTGAAATGCCTATTAATGGTAGTAATCTGAAGCATTTCTTGGATTAATCCCCAAATTTAAGGTATGCACCACTTGTATAGTGTATAGTCTTTGTTTTTGCTATTTTTGTCAGTTTGTGGTTTGCCTTGTTCTTGGCAGCCATTTTTTGTTGATTGGGTCTAGTTTTTCTACCCTGCATTTTTGAATCCATTGCCCAATGATTATTTTTGGCACTTGGTCTACTTCGTTTGTTCTTGTGGAACTCATTGGGAGTGCCCATCCCCAAGCGGAACTGGATTTTTTTCCATTTTTGAGCTTGCACCATTTTTCCCTAAATTTTCCTTTGGTTTTCATGCTCTAGAACGTTTTTTTCTCTTAAATTGGTGGTCCACAACTTTTCCTCCAGATTAAATACCTTGAAAAGATCATAAAATTGTTGATTTGTCCCAATTTGAATTAAATCAACATGTGTGAATTGAATTTTTAGTGAATTCATGTTGGTTTTTCCTCAAGGATCAATGAAATCAATTTGAAAATTCAATTTGTAGATATGAGGTACTTTTGAAGTGAAATTTTGTTCAGGCTTGAGTAGAAATGTGAAATACCAGATCCAAAAGTTGCAGAGGAAAATTTGGAAAGTGTAATGGTGAAATGATGAAAGAGGAGCATGCTGCATGAAATAAGGAGGAAAAATGTGCCCCCAGTTGAAACAATGATGCAAAAATCCTCAATGATTCACCTTTTTTTGAAACACCTGGCAACTTTTGTTGCAAATATGTTCAATGTCCATGTCTGTGAATCAAGATGGAATTTTGTAACAAACTTGATGCTTGACATATTCTTTTCTTGGGAAAGAAGGCTTAGATGTAAGCAAATGTTATATAATGCATGTTTTTTGACATGCAAAAGGTCAGGAAATTGAAAATCATGAGAAAATTTTGAGAGAAGCTCATCTTCTGAGAAACCATCCAAAAAACCTGGTTAATGTCTTCTCGTGTTAGATATTCATTCATGTTGAGTTTGTTACAATTTTATAGCCATTACACATCTTTGAGATTATTCTGAAACTCTCCCTTGCTGATGAATCTAACAAGATTTTGAATTAATCTAGGTTATTTTGGGAAATATGATGTTTTTTATCATGTATAAGTGTCTGCAAAACAATTTTCCTTGTTCTTGTTGCAATATAGCATTGAAATCTTTAGGAATCACACATATTTCATCCTTATTGATAGTTTAGTGGCATTTGCAATTTCATTTGTCGAAGATACTTCATTTAGCATTGAAAATAAGTAGTTTAAAATCATTTCACCTTCATTTTTGATAGAGATTCCTTGTAAGCCTTTGGCGGTACCTTAGGCATGATTTGATCGGAGATTTTGATGTTTATTTGAGTCCTTTAACTCAAAATGTTGTGTTGAGGTGTCAAATATTGTGTGAAGAGTGAAAACCTAAGCCTCCATTTGTGTATCTCTTTTAGTTGAAAGAAAATCCTAACTTTTTTGAAGCCATTTATCCGATAGTTTTCAAATGTTGTAGAGGTTGTCAAATATTTGGCATAGTCAAGTTTTTCTTGTCAATATCCCACCAAAAATCATTCTAAACAACTTATCCCACCTTGAACTACCCCTATTTGACCTGCATACCAACAAAAGAACCAAAACCACTTGCAAAAATATGCAGAACAATTAGGGTTCCATAATTTCTTTAGTAACCTTTGCCATGTGTTGAAAACATACCCATTTCTAGGAGTGACAACTTGTGAGAGTCAGATTTGGTGTGTTGATCATGTTTTCCTCAATGTCTTCTTCATAGAATTATAGAAAAAGAAGGATATCTTCATCTCCTTTACCATTTGAAGGTTAAAAATAGGTTCTCTTACCTTGGTTGAAATGCACAACCTAAAATAATTAGGACAAGATCAAGTCCTATTGTCGCCAAATCACTGCACCCTCCGAATGGCCATGATGTGAATAGGACGTTCGGTGTGATTGGGACACATGGGATCACCTCTCAAGCTATGGGACTTGGGCTCGAGGTGAACTTCCGGAGAAGGCTGGATTCCTCTTCCTAAACTAAGTGTTGTACTACTCCTAGTGTAACAAAATAATTATCTAATCCTACGCTAACATTTTCATGGGGTTTTAGGGAAAGAAATTTACATAAATGAAACTATACTAGGGATGGTGATGCACCAAATAAAGGGTGTCTTCGAGACTCGGAAGGGTTAATTTGAAGAGGGTGTGTGCACCACAGTCAAATTCCCCTACCGCAACTTAGAGAGGGTACAGATACCACGTACTAAGAGACACGCATTCCCTTTGTTAACCTTTATCGACCGCAGAAATATACCAGTTTCCAAGTGAAGAAGGATGAACTCAAGAAGGGTGAACAGACACCACAACTCAACTACATGCAATACTTCACCACTCGATAAGCACAGAACTCCAAGAACCTACAATAGAACTTAAACTTGCACAATGTACCTACAAGTATGAGAAAGGCACAAAGAAGCACAGAAGGATGAAAGGACCGAGATTAGTCACAAAACACACACTTTTATTGCTTTAATAACATGCACAATGCATCATACATTCAAAAGAGGCAATAGTTTCCATTACAGTCTTGAAGAGGAGGCTTGAAAGTTCTCTCAACACACAAGAACAACTTGCAGAAGAGAGAGGATTCTTGAAAAGTATACACTCGCTTGAGATATCTAACTGTCTAACTTATCTAACTATTGGAACCCTTTGAAATGAGCTTCCAACTTACATTTATAGAAGAATATGTGAGAAAGAAGAGGAAAGGTCATAATTACATTCCTAAAATGAAGGCCCATGATGTATTTATTACAGTTAGTTGAACCACCTGAGAAGGTTCCATCATGGGTCATTAATTACCTGATGACCTAGTCTTCTCAATTAATTAAAAGAATATTTAAATAAAATATTTAAATAATAATAATAAATATTATTATTAAAATATTTAAATAAAAATATTAATTTAATTAACATAATGTCGGGACCCCCCCGTTGACCCGTTTGACTTGAAGAGGAGGGGGGTCCATGTGGATAGAGTCTGCACATAGCCAAACTCGATGAGCTTCGAATCCTCTAACTTGGTGTTGCACTCGATTTTTGACCCCGCACTAACTCTTTCCTTGCCTTGGTAATCGGGCTCTTTTGCATTGAGTCCTTCGAATGGTGAGCTATCAAACTCGATTCTTATCATTTTCCTAAAATGCATGTAGATCCTGTGAACCTGGCCTGACGCAAATTAAGACTCACCTCACGAATGCCACTGCTACGGTCTTGCTTCAAACTCCAAATCGAGCCATTCTGAATTACCAAGCCACCTATATGCATCGTGAACATGAAGCTTTAAGCTCGAAATTGAAATCCTCTACAAATACATTAAAATTCGACACCCGCAAGCTTATTCTTTATCTCGACTTGGTACCAATGTTTCCACAATATGAAAAGTTTGACTCTAAATCATACTTAGTGGATTTGATCCATAATACATTGGTTGTACCCACAGAGGTTAAACAATTCAATGAATTTAAATTATTTCACTCCTGCATGTTACGCCATTTAGAAATGATTTTCAAGCTATGAAAATTGTTAGGGATCACGTTACATGGCCCTGTTAACACTCAATCGATTGATTTCTCTGTGATAGCTCTAGCTTGACAGATAGAGTTATTTCTTCTTGTTTTGGACCACATATTCACATGCATTCCACGTTCAAACTCCATGAAACAACACCACAAGCTCTTCAACTGAAGTCACCGAGCTCTTCATCCAGCAAATGATCTTACCTTTCCTGGGCTCAAACTCACTTGAATGTCGAGCTTAACCCAACATTTCTAAAAAGAATGGTTTTACCACAATGCTCACGGTTCTTCCTTATCATATACCTTTATGTTTCGCTCCTTTTAGAAACAGATAAGGTTAGGGGCTAGGAGGAATACCCGTAGAATGTCGAGATGGTGTGCGCAAGCATCGTAGAGAAAGATCAGCCGACCGCTAAGAACTCCTTTTGTCTCGAAGGACTACCTTTTTATCTTGGAAGGACTACTTGAAATAAGAACACAAGACCACAAGATTTTAATTAGACAATAAATGAGGGAACTCGCCTTGGGCCCAGAAATATAAAACTTCCTTTCAAGGTGGTCAGCCTCTCGCTAATATGAATTAACACAAAAGACTGTAAGATATCAATTAAGTTGTTTCGTTGAACTGGGTAGGGGAAAGGCTGGTTTTCTGGTTTTGATCAGAGGAACCGATGCCGGTTACTGATAACCGATGCCGGTTTACTGATAACCGATACCGGTGGGTTCTAGGATCTTCTTGGTAGCTATGGTGTTTGTAAGGCTGGTTTATGGATGATATTAGGAAATGAGATGATGAGGGGTAAAGGAATGACAGTTAGATGCAATGGCACGTTGGGTAGTGGATTCAGAAACGGATTTAGGAGGACTGAGATTCAAGAAGCATAAGAAATGTTATAACAGAGGACATGCAAGATGTGACTTACTGGTTTTGACCAAGATGCAAGCTGATCTCCTTTGCTGTAAACACTTCTGGTATTTCCACTGCCTCTCGCTCGGGCCAAGTGAAGATCTGGACTCTGTTTCTCGCTCCCAATGCTCTCTGTTGATCCAGAAATCCTTCCTCTGATCCCAAAATGAAATTCTGATCCGTTGTTTTGGTTTGGGGAGCCCATTTACAGGGAACCGATGGCGGTTGCGTAACCGACGGCGGTCGAGTAGGAACCGGCATCGGTAAGGAAAAAGTAGGCTATTTTTAGTAAAATAGCCCACCTTCCCTGCTTTTCTCCCGAGAGATCAGGCCATGGGCTCTGGCCAAGTGACTAGAAGGTCGGTTTTGGGTGCGAGAAAGGGGTCATTAGTTATGGGTGTAGGTGTGGACCAAGTTATGGGTCTTAATTAGGTTAGTTTTAGGGTTAGGGCTAGGTCATGATGAAGTGGCAAAGTGAGGTGGTAGGTAGGGTGATGTGGATTTATCAATTAGAAGGCAATTAATAAATAATTGTGTAAGGTTTAGGTGATGAGGTTATATCATGCGAGATGAGATGCGGGTCACAAGGGGTCGTAAGACACGAATTTGGTGTCTACATTAGCCCCTTATCATTCGTGTAGCTTGTTTTGTAAAGTCGCGACAATAATATGAAGTGGTTTCTCCCGTTAAGGATATAGGTAATCCCCTCAAATCTATCATAGATTGAGTGAACGGGAAATCAGTGGATAGGGTTGATAAAGGGTGAATGTCAGAGAGAGGATGGTAAGGTGGTGGGGTAAGTCCAAGGAAGCAGCGCATGTTGTCAAATGCAATAAGTACGACTAGGGTACATGATTCGACGAGCAAACCAAAGAATGTATAGTAAAGGTCGATAGTTTATCCAAACAAGGGTGATATAATCCTCGGTATCCAAGGCATAGGAAGTAGCTCCAGGTATATAATGTAAGGTACAGAACGTTTAGGCATGTTCGGCAAAGCACTCAAATGGTTGGTTTGGTTGAGATAAACGCCACGGCCTAGGTCTAGGCAAAGTTGGTCGACGATCAAGTCAAGACCCTAATCATGCTAAAACATGAACAGTGAGCTCGATTGAACAAAAGGTACATGATGGATGGATAAAATAAAACGTTGATCAGTGGGTATGGTATCAAGTGATACGGCCTGGTCGATACGGCCTTGGTCGGCCAAGTTGTTGGGTCAGGGCCTCGGGTCGGGTCGCCATAAGGGTAGAGTGAGGCCTGGGTCGGGCCAAATTGTTAGGCGAGGCCTCGGGTGGGGCCGGATAGGTAGGTGGCGAGGCCTCGGGTCGGGCCAAATGGTTAGGCCTCGGGTGAGGCCTTGGTCGGGCCAAATGGGTAGGCCGAGGCCTCGGGTCGGGCCAAATGGTAGGCCTCGGGTCGGGCCAAATGGGTAGGTGAGGCCTCGGGTCGGGCCAAATGGTTAGGGGCCTGAGGCCTCGGGTCGGGCCAAAGGGGCGAGGCCTCGGGTCGGGCCAAATGGTAGGTCGAGGCCTGGGTCGGGCCAAATGGTAGGCCGAGGCCTCGGGTCGGCCAAATGGTAGGTGAGGCCTCGCCTCGGCCAAATGGTAGGCGAGGCCTCGGGTCGGGCCAAAGGTAGGTAGGCCTCGGGTCGGGGTTGAGGCCTCTGGCCTCGGGCCAAATAGGTAGGTCGAGGCCTTGGGTCGGGCCAAATGGTAGGTTGAGGCCTTGGGTCGGGCCAAATGGGTAAACAAATGGTGTTCAGCAAAGGTGGATATAGGCGATATGTGGTTAAAAAGGGGCAAATGGTAAATAGGGGCAAAAAATATTGGGGGAAAGTTGGCAGAAAAACCGATGTCGATTCTACATGACCGATATCGGTCAAGGGACCGATACCGGTTCATTAGGGCAAAATGAAACCGATATCGGTTATGGGCGAAAAACCTATAAAAAGAAAAATACGGCTTGTCATTGTCACTTTGTTATTTTGAAAACCAAATTGACTTGTCTGACGTGGAGAGTTGAGATTGGAGGTTTATTGAGTGAGGTGGAGCTATTTTGGTGGAGGAGTGAGTTGTTTGCGGGCCCGAGTGAGGAGGAGGCAGCAGTTGATTGGCCGGGGACCCAGCAGATCAGAATTGGAGCTATGGCACAGGCAGGAGGAGCAGGAGGGGCTGGACCAGCTGGACCACCACCACCTATCCCACCACGACGACGTGTCGTCGTACGGGTAAGTTCGAAACTCCTCATTTTGTGCATTTTATTGCATTATGTTGGTTTTGGGATTTGGGTAGGAATATAATGTTTTGTAGAAAATAATGAATAAATGGAAATGATTTGAAAAAGGGAGAGGGTAGATAGGTGAAATAGGCCAAGGCGGCAGGGTGGGTAGGTTTTTAGGGTGTTTGGGTGGGTAGAGAGGTAGAAATAGGGAAAAAGAAGAAAGGGGTAGCCACACGGGGCAAGCGGAAATTTTTCCAAAGGACCGATGCCGGTTACTAAGCGACCGGCACGGCCGCGAATTTTTAGGGCAGGTGGGTTCAGTGGGTTACCGATGCCGGATCCGGCGACCGATCGCCGACTGGGGTTGGCTGCCATGGGGGTGAGGGGGACCGGGGTTTGGGTGGTGTGGGTTGGGTGGTGAGGGTGGGGGTCGGGTTTTGGGTGGGGTGGGGTTGGGTTGGGTTTGGGTGAGGGTGGGTTTTGGGTGGGAGTGGGTTTGGGTTTGGGTTGGGTGGGTTTGGGTTGGGGTGGGTGGTGGGTGGGGGTTTTGGGTTGGGGCTTGGGTTTGGGTGGGTGGGGTTGGGTTTGGGTTGAGTGTGGGTGGGTTTCAGTTTGGTTTTTGGGTGGGTGGGTTTGGGTTTTGGGGGGTTGGGTGGGTGGGTTTGGGTTTGGTGGGTGGGTTGGGGGTTTGGGTTTGGGGTGGGTCAGTGGGTTTTGTTTTGGGTTAGGGGTTGGGTTTTTTGTTTTGGGGTGGGGTGGTAGAGAGCTCTGGGTGTGGCCTGGGGATAAAAGGGGGTTTAGAGGGTAAAGTAGATGTTGTGATAAAAAGTAGGTCTAAGGATGTGGGTTGGTTTTGCAGCACGCAAAGCTGACGATGCGGATAGATGCCCCCGCTGTTGGTGCGGAGGCGACCACACATATCCGCGGCTCATTGGGTGATCATGCGCGAGGTGGGACTCGGTGGAGTCCAGAGGTATAGAGCGATAGAGAGAGATCACAGCCTGATGGTCGCCCTCATCGAGAGATGGGATCCGGCGACCAATGTGTTCCATCTCCCGACTGGGGAGATGACTATTACGTTGGAGGATGTGTATCGCATCCTTCGACTACCTATCGAGGGAGAGGCGTCTTCCAGGTAGATTCCGAGACCTCCCATGGACAAAGATATTATAGTGTTTTTGGAGATGCAAATGCACGCTACTTACCTATCACAAACATGAGCATTGGGTATGGTGACATGTACCGTGCGCATCGACACGAGACACGGCTGGCTGTGCTGATGATGATTGGGATCACCTGCTTCACCCTCCCGGACTCAGAGGGAGGCCGCTTTCCACGGGCATTGATGGGGGTGCTTCATGAGATGGTGGAGGAGCACACCTGTTATGCTTGGGCACCAGTGTATCTGGTGCAGCTATACAGAGAGCTCTGGGGTTATCGCCGGATGAGGCGATTCGGTATCTGTTCGACATTTTTGTCAGATTGTTGGGCATATGAGCACATCATATGCATCAAAGCCGCCAGAGGGTTACCCCAAAGCAGCCTGTGGCCACACAAAGTTATATACGTATATGGCTTTCGAGATGGTCGGGAGTCGTGGGGCAGCCACGAGCAAAGGCCTGGGGAGAGAGACGCGCCTACTACAGCATTTATTGTTGAGGGCCCGACAAAGCAGTAGATATCGTATGGAGACCTTACAGAGGTCATCACCCGCACAGAGGAGGCCGAGTACAAGCTTACGCCGGATCCAAAGACACATTCTCGGATAAAGCAGGATCGAGGCCGAGAGTACGAGAGGATACCCCTGAGAGGGTACGCAGTGCATGGGGCCGCGACAGACGAGCCACCTCCCTTCCCCAAGACAGAGGGATGATGTAGAGGCCCCACTGCCTGCACCACAGCCCATGGATCCAGATTGGGTTACAGAGAGGCCAGCAGATGACACAGTAGATGATGCTGGGTGTACAGGAGCATACAGGGTGTGGTGGGCTGGTCAGAGAGCGGCGAGGGTAAAGACACCCCGCATGCCTGCAGACTTCTGGGCAAATGCAGTGACGGCAGAGAGAGATCAGCCAGGGGGTCAAAGCAAATATTACAGGGATAGTTGGCTGCTGCACAGGCACAGATAGGTGTCCTACAGGGGCAGCTAGCCCAGCAAAGCAGTAGTGCACACAGTATGCACAAAGACCACCACCAAAGAAATGCACACAGCAGCCACAGTGCAGTAGTGCAGTAGTAGTAAGAAGACAAAGAAGAAAGACAGTACCAGCACCATCACCAAGCAGAAGAGCACACCCACATCCCCAGCACAGTACAGATATTACATCACAAGAATGCAAGACATGTAAACAAACACAGTGCACCACCAAAGACAGTACATGGGGGGGTACTAGTATTAGGTGCCAGGGGACCAGCCCCAGCTCCTTCAGTGGCTCGAGGGCGCTATATGGAGGTTAGAGCGGAGGCCCGATACTATCAGGATATTCTTGATAGTACCGGAGTTGAGTATCAGCCTTATGCAGCTCATAGAGCAGAGACCTCTCACAGCCAGAGATCTCAGGGAGGTGCAGCCACAGCCGGCGTGTCCGTTACAGGCAGGAGGCGAGAGGCGCCACAGGGACCAGCAGGGAGAGGTGCCGAGGGCGGTGGGGAGAGCTGAGGGATCCCTGTATTGTTTTTGTATATAGGCATGGGCACCGGTCTGCGAACCGGTTGTGTTGATAGAGGCCTGCGTGCCTACATTTATTCATGTATGGATTCATTTATTCATTATATACCGGCCTGCGAGTCGAGTATGGGTTGTATATTTGATACCGATACCGGAGCGAGAGCCGAGTATTTTTTTTGATATGAGGGACCGCCCGCGAGCCGAGCCGAGATTTTGATAGTTATCGCGCCTCGCGTGCCGGCTTAGTTGTATGATGAGATCAAGAGGCCCCGATGCAGGCACATCAGATATTTGAAAATTTGTATATATATATAGAGATGATGTTTTGATCCACATGCAAAGTTCAAAAATGTGTTTAAGTATTTTGTCGATGGTTTGTGATATAGAATGTAGGATGAGTTTAGTTGACATGTTGATATATGGATGATGTTGATGTTTTTGTTTTTGCACGTATATAAGGATGACATGTTATATGATGAAATGTTGCATGTCAGGGCTGGTTTTGTGACATTGTGATATATGTATCCGATGAGTCGATCCAAATGTTGTGTATAGATAGTAGTTTTTTTTTTTTTTGTTTTGTTGTGGTATCCTTAGTTGATGACTTGTTTGTTTTTGTAAAATAGATGATGTTAACGAAATTGTAATGATATGTGTGGTGGATAGACAAATATGGATAATGGTGTTGTGATGCAGGAAAAGAGGCGGGCGCGACAAAAATTTGGTAAAAAAATGAAGAAAAGACCATGTTTCAAAAGGCCAGGTGTGTAACCGATATCGGTTAGGTAACCGACGCCGGTAGGTAGTAGACCGATATCGGTTACATAACCGATACCGGTTATTTAGGTATGAGCTTTTCTAAAAATAAAAAAGCTAGGGTGGCAACTTAAGTTCTAATTTTGAGAGCCATGCAAGAAGTTAAATACGCGAACGCGACGCTTTTTGACGACTGAGACAGGTAATTGCATGAGAAATTTGAGTGATTAGGAGTAAAGAGACAGGGAAAGTGATTGTGATCTGAGATTCAGAAGACAGAAAGGCAGGTTTGAAAAAGGTGGTGATAATGGCAGGACGAGGAGAAACATCCAGCAGGCAGGGACAAGAGGGAAGACAAGGGCCACCTCAAGCTACTGCAACCCAAGAGGTAAACGTTTTGGTTATGATTTGACTTTTGCATGTGTTATGAATAAGAGATTAAGTGGGTAGATATGAAAAAGAAAACATGATAGCAAGGGTTATAAGTGTTACGGGGTAGGTAATCAGGGGTTTCAGGTATGTTTGTAGGTATAGAAAGGAATAGACGCTCAAATTATTGTTGTAGGTGGTTGTTTAGGCAAGGTGTATGAAAGTAACAGGGACCGATATCGGTTAGGGATAACCGGTATCGGTTACTCAACCGGTACCGTTAGTCAGAAACGATACCGGCCGTGTAGGAATTTCCGTAATGTGAGAAAACCCCGGGGATGGATCAATGGTTGTTTGTTGTTTTGATGTACGCAGCAGAGCAGCAGGTGGTCGAGGATGAATGATAGTGTACCAAATACCGTTGTCACGAATCCGAGCGGATGTAACGCCACCAATGGACATTGATAAATCGCTTGGGGTTAAGTGGAATCCGCTATTATTCACGAATCGCACGTAACCATGCTATGTTACAAAGCGCTTGATCGAGAGATGGAATCCCGAGAAAATACCTTCTATCCGCCAACAGGGAGATGACAAGAATATCGAAGATGTGTTCCGTATTTTGAGACTCCCTATTACAGAGAACCAAGATATCGTGCACTACCTAGCGGCACAGGGAGCGATAACAAAGAAAGATTTTGGTCCATACGCACGAGATTTGACACAAATGAGGTTTATCATTTACGTATGGGGTAATGTATGCAAAGACACCCGAGGAGACAAGGTTAAGCAGTGATATTAATGATAGCGGTAGGGTATTATGCATTACCGAGGGCGTAAGGGGGAAGATTTCCAAAGGCATTGATGTGTGTTATCCGGGAGATGATAGAAAGGAACGTGACTTTTGCATGGGCACCGCATATTTGGCGCGAGCTATACAGGGGTTTATGGGCTTGTAGAGGTGAAATCACAGAACGACACCGGATTGTTCATACTTATTACACTCGCTGGGCCTATGAGCACATTGTTTGTGTGCGACCAATAGGCCGATCCATCCAGCAGAGAGAGACCGGAGTACGAGGTCGGGATTCGATTACTGGGTCCGATGCAAACAAGAGGCAAGATCTCAGCCGTGACGGGTGTGACATCGAGTATTACAGTGTGTATGGGAGAGGGTGACGGTTTCATGATATCTGTTGAGGCCTTACGGGAACTATATGGTAACCGAGAACATAGCCGAGGAGTTGAGGGGTGTAGAGCGATTGAGGTGGATCGCAGGGCACAAAGCCAGTGAGTATGAGAGGATTCCTATAGATCGCGTGCGCGACAATTTGATTTGTGCAGATATACCCCAGCTTATAGACCATATATGAGGATCGACGCCGAGGCAAAGATTCTCACCTCCCCCCCAACACCTCCGTAAGGGCCCGAGGAGATAAAGCAAATGATCGCAGCAGGTAATGGATGCCGAATGACAGAGGCCTATAGGTTATGGTGGGTAGCAGAGCTGCGAGGTGTACGCGATCGCCCTGACATAGCTGTGATTACAGCAGAGAGGGATCGTCTGCAGCGTTTGGTTCAGCAGCTCCAAACGCAGGTGAATGAGACAAGAGGATTGTTAGCGGTTATGGAGTCACGAGCAGAGAGACTAGAGGCTGGAGTCCTCCATGCGAGAGGGCGTATTCATATGTTACAGGAGAGATTGGCAGATCAGTGGGCGGTACCAATAGCCGTGGTACCTTTGAGGACAGAGAGGCCCGGCGAGAGGGGTCGACGATCACGATCATCACCTAGTTCGGGATGAGGCGTGAGGGTCTAAATAAATGTTAGCAAGGTATAAGAATAAATAAGAGTACCGACTCAAGCGTGTCGATGATAGAGAAGATGTATTTGTTTAACATCTAAATAAAATGAGATATGTATGTTGATTTGAGTTATAATAATAAGAATGTTTTCGTTTTGACTTTTTGGTGTTTTGAAAAAGGATAAAGAGGAATGTGATTAAATAGAAATACACAAAAATATTTATATTTACCACACATGATAGGTTATGGTAGGGGATGGTCGAGCTAACCTTGGGAGACCCCATGTCTCCGAAGTGCTGCCTACATAGCCCATCGCACAAAGCAAGGAGGGGCCTCGATCGATGTAGTTCTCCTTAGACCAGTGGAGAGGTGAATTTAGGCAATTTGGTCAGGTTAGGCAATTTGTCGCTTGGTAAAAATTTGATGTTGGTAGGGTAATGTTGGTAGGGATAATGTTGTTGGTGTTGGTAGGATAATGTTGTTGGTGTAGGTATAGGTGAAGCAAAAGTTAGCATACCCAAGTAGTAGGGAATCGTGTCCTGATTAAGATCAACACACAATCCTAGATGCGAGGCAAAGCGGAAAGAGTGCTCCGTAGGTGAAAAGAGCTAAACAAACCACACAACGTAGAACGAGCTTGAAGCCCTAGGTACCGTGCATAGACAAGAAGTCAATAGGTGAAAAGAGTTGTATGATCACAATATATCAGGTGTACGTTACGTCCCTTGAGTCGAAACAAATGGTGAGGTGAGGTGGATGATATAGCTGAGGTACAGAGAACTTGTTACAAAGTGAGTGTTCTGACGAAAGAGAACCTACCCTAAATAGACAAGTCCATGACCCAAAAGGTTCTTTTGAATGAGGCTTTTATTTGACTGAATATAGACTGATCGATGCGGGAAGTCTACAAGGGATATTGATTGTACTATTCTTGAGGTCTTCACGAAGCTGATCAATGCGAGAAGCTTCTGATAAAGGCTGACTATGTATAGCTGTCCTTCGAGGGAGCAATATTTATAGTAGCAGATATGATTTTAGTGCATAGTCGTCCTTCTGGGGAGCAAATATATATAATAGAAGAGAATAATTTGGCATATAGTCATCCTTCAAGGGGAGCAATATATATAATTTAGATAGACTAGATGTTCTTTTTCGCGTGAAGCATCTAGTTTAGTAGGAAGTTTGACTCAAGAAAATCCCATAAGAATACGGCTTATTTTAATACTTTGAAGTCATGGACTAGACTAAAAAGGGGAAGGCATCATCAAGGGGAGGTGAGGAGTGATTTTGATTTTATTTTGAGATATAGAAAACAAAGTGTATGTAGCGGTAAATGAGCTCAAGGGACGAGCAGTAGGTAGATAAGAAGTGATATAACACTAGATTCAACAAAGAGAATGGTCAAGATGCAAGGCATTATGGGGTTCAGTGCTCAAGCCACCGTTGCTTAAGCTAAACGATAAGTGCCTGATCCATAGGTGTGAGTGATTATATAAGGCCCAATCCAATTGGGAGCAAATTTTCCACGTTTGCTCTTTTCTAGTTTGGTGACATGTTGATTCTCTTTGAGGACAAGATCACCAACCTTAAAGATACGCTCATGAAGTCGCTTATCATAAGCACGCTTGATGCGTTTTTGATAGATTTGGAGGTGATCAAGAGCTGTAAGACGACGTTCGTCAAGAAGCTCCAATTGGGCTAACCGTTCTTGGCGGAAATCATCGTTGGTGAGAATATCCTGAAGGGATATTCTGAGGGAGGGTATTTGTATTTCGAGAGGCAAGACGGCCTCGGTACCATATACCAAAGAAAAAGGTGTAGCGTTAGTAGAGGTACGAATGCTAGTACGATAAGCCCAAAGGGCATAGGGAATGTGATCGTGCCAATTTCTTCCGGATTCATTGACAACTTTCATGAGGATTTTGGTTAGGGTTTTATTAGAAGATTCACCACCACTGGCCTCATGGATAAGTAAGGCGATGAGAAACTAAGTTTGATACCAAAGTTGTCACAAAGGTCTTGAAGCAACTTGTTTTTAAAGATTTACCATTATCTCGTTATTAGCGATGAGGAATACCAAAACGATGATAATGTGATGGTTAATGAATTCGACAATTTTTTTTTTTTTTTGATTGAAATGAGTGGAATGGCCTCCACCCATTTTGTGTAATATTCGGTTGTGTGATTATCCAACGGTGACGTTGCTGAAGAGGTCGGGTGAATCTCACCAATAAGGTCTAAACCCCATCAGTGAGAAAGGCCAAAGATCTCGTGGACTGCAATGATGGCTAGGGAGTATGTTGAAGGTTGGCATGTTGTTGACACATAACACAACGCTTAACATATTCGTAGCAATCGTTATCGAGAGTAGGCCAATAATAACCTAGGCGAAGGATTCTGCTTAGCCACGGCAAGGCCACTAAAATGTCCACCACAAATCCCATCATGGACTTGTTGGATGGTATAGGTGACCTCCGCGCCGCTTAGACAAAATGAAGGAGGATGCCATCAAAGCCACGTTTATAGAGGAGTCCCCCATGACAACATAACGAGAAACGCTTTTAAGAAAAGCACGCTTTTCAAGCTACTAGTAAGGTCGTGGGAGAACAGAGATTGTAAGGTAGTCGTGAAATCGGTGGTACCAAGTATCCCGCGAATTAGTAGACACGTATTTATCATACAAACTACCGGGGTCAATAGATGGGGCAAAAAGTTGTTGGACCACGACGAATAATTCGAGTCAACTGGCAAAGGGAATTTGCGAGGCTAAGCAAGCCATAGTATCCGCAAATTTGTTAGTGGAGCGGGAATGGTTTGATAGAATAGTGAGTAAAGAAGGCTAGAAGTGAATCCAACGTAGTGTTTGTACTTTTGAAGTTCCTCATTTTTGCATTGGTAGACGCCCATAACTTGATTGACTACCAATCGAGAGTCACCAAAAATATTGATAGATTTGATGCCTAAGTGTATCGCAACTGAGACCCGAACAAGGGCCTCGTATTCCGCCGTATTATTAGTGCAGGGAAATCAAGCCGAATGAAAGAGGCATAGGTTCAAAGCGCCGAGAGGAATGAGAACAACGCCGGCCCTCCGCCGCTACTGCATTTAGATCCATCAAGAAGAGGGTATTTGATACAACTCTTCCCGAGTGAAAGAGTGGCGATGAGTTCGCTTGGAATGTAAAATTGGTAAATTGTTCCCTGTAAAGGGGCCTCCGCAAGTTGGTCTCGCAAGAGTTTGTCCTTTGATTGATTTTTTGTTGTAAAACTCAAGGTCGAGGTCAGCGAGGAGCATGAGCCATCGAGCGATGCGCTGGTTAGATGTGGTTTGGCGCATATAATGAATGGGGTCCGTGTTGGTGATGACAAAAGTTTTGTGATTCAGAGGTAATGTCGAGTTTGGTAGCTACGAATGATAGGGCTAGGCACAATTTTTCTACATGTGTATACCTAGTCTCGTAATCCACGAGGGTACGACTTATATAATAAACGGCCTGTTCTCGACGTGCCGAGTCCCGATGTGCGCGCAGCATAGCTCCTATAAGATGGTCAAAGGCATGAAAGATAAAGGTAGAAAGGGCGGTCATCCCGGGGTGGGATAAGCACGGTGGCTCGCAAGAGATAAGTTTTGAGAGCTTCAAGGCTTGGTGACACTCCTCACCCATCAAAGGCAACGCCCTTTTTAAGAAGGTGATGAAAAGGGTGACATCGATCCGAGAGTCGGGAGATGAAACGCCGGATGGATCAAGTTTACCCCGCAAACTACGCAATTGTTTGAGGTTTTTGGGTGGAGGCATTTCTAGGATAGCTTTTACTTTAGATGGATCGACCTCAATGCCACGCAAAGAGACGATAAAACCAAGAAGTTTCCCCGAAAGGACACCAAAGACACATTTCTTTGGTCAAGACGAATGTAATATCGCAACAAAGCGATCGAAAATAATGGTTAAAACATCGAGATGTTCACTGCGATGTTTAGACTTGCCAAGAAGATCGTCGACGTAATCTTCAAGGATAGTGTGCATAATGTCATGAAAAATGTAGGTCATAGCCCACCGATAGGTAAGACCAAAGATTCTTAAGGCCAAATGGCATTACACGATAATGTAAAGGTTCCCAAGGAGTTATGAAAGCGGTCTTATGTTGATCGGGGTGCGACTAAAATTTGATCAGATCCTCGAAAAGCCATCCATGAGAGAAAGCATTTCATGGCTCACAGTGAGATCAACAAGTTGATCAATACTTGGGAGGGGAAAGTCATCCTTAGGGCAAGCGAGGTTAAGATCCCGTAAACTGCGCATATCCGAAGTCCCCCGCGCTTTAGTGATGTGTACGATGTTAGAAATCCATTGAGGATAGTCAATAGGCAAGATGAAGGAAACAGAAAGAAGTCGTTGAAGCTCTTCTTTGACCAAGAGGGCAATGCGTGGATGCATTTTTCTCAGTTTTTGTTTGACTGGTTTGGAATCGGGATTTAGGGTGATGTTATGGACGGCAATGGTAGGATCAATTCCCGCATGTCACAGAGGGACCAAGCGAAAGCTTGGTCATGTACGGAGGAAGGTAGTAAAGGCAAATTGTTCTCGATGTGTTAAGGGATTGTCCGATCTTCACTATGTGAGGATCCTCCTCCGTGTGGATGTTGATTTCATAGTAGATCTGCTCAACATGGTTTGGGTTTCGATGGTAAGGCTCGTCAATATAAGAATCATCCGCGCCAAGGTAAGTGAGGATGGAGTCGCATCCCGACACTCAACAACATTAATCAAAGGCGAATCCTCTTCGATCATGTCCGGATACGTATGGGGAAGAGAAGATGGGTCCTCATTATCGCGCTTGATAAGTGAGAGGACCTATGAAGATGAGCATTTATGAAAAAAAAAGTTAGGAGGGATAGATTCAGTGGTCTATAGATTCTCGTGGGTGATGATGGCAAAGTGGGTGATGATGGTTTGGTAGGGGTGACGCTCGTCTTCTTCCGTAATACACCGACACGAGGTGTCTCCTCGTAGGTGTTTCAGAAAACCGAGACCACCGCGATCATTATGTTTGCGCGTGTGGTGATGGGGATGAGCGTGCGATGTCGGCCTTGTCATAAAGACCAAAACCAAAGCCTTTCCAAGCACAAATGAGTCAAGAAAGTGAGGGCGGTGACGATTTGTCGTATTGGAAATCGGATCGAAGGGAACCACACCAAGAGGAGGTTCAGTGGGTAATGGAAGATGCGCAACACCCCCATATGTTAGGTTGGTGCGGCAATGGGGTGGTCCGTAAGAGATTACTTCCCCACGCGACGGTCGTAGGTGGGATGTGCATGTAATTTTCCGTACTCTCGGGGTAGGGAAAGAACTAACGTTATATAGGTGGTACTCCCCAAACAGTAAGGCGTTGAAAACATCTACTAAGGGGTCGAGGTTGGGATGTTAGCATGCGGGAAGGGAAGTGGTTTTTGACGGTGGTTTCATCACCAAGGCATAGATGCAATGAGGTGGATGGTTGAGGTACATTTGAAGAGGATGGTCAGGTTGAATGTATGGGTGTCTTGATTGGTATAAGCACATCGTTAGGGTGGTATAACATATCGCAGGTTTTAAAGGGGGAGGATCAGCTTTTACTGGTGTAGGACTTCCCGTACTCAAATTTTATGCATCTATGTAATGTTGAGGGAACGCATCCCATGGCCCGATCCAAGGACGACCCAAAGAATATATTATATCGAACTCTCCCTCAAGGACATAGAAGAGTTCGGGTAAAGTACGTGGTCCTACCCGAATGTTGAGGATCACGGTGCCTAAGGTAGAGGTAATAGCGCATTGAAATGACCGCAACATGATGGGGTCGCACACATGTAGCTAGTAAGGGATATTCATTTGTTGAAAAGCTTTTGAAAGAGATGATGTTTAGCCGGCGCCCGCCAATCATAACACGACGCACCCGGATATCCCGACGTAAGTTTGAGATGAAAAGGGCCGGGTCGATCTTCGACCAAAGTCGATAATTTCATCTTCGAGAAACTCGACAAAGCAGCGGCTTGTGCATGTAACCCGAAGTGGTCAGCAGCAAAGGGGTTGTTTGGTGAGAGAAGCAACGTGATCGGGTGTTAGAATGGAGGCAACAGCAGGGTTTCATTAGGTAAAACCTCTATCCTCAAGGATCTCAACGAGAGCTTGTCGATGAGATTCAAGTCCGAATGAGATCATACAAAGGTCATTTTTACGGTGATTGGTGAAGCTGTTTGATCATGGCTCGATGGGCAGCTCCATTAGAGACGGGGTAAGCGGGTCCACGAATAACTACTTTAGGTGGTGGTGCAATCGGGATGTTTGACGGAGAAAGAGATGCTGCAGGTGTGTTTTCTTTTGCTTTCCCATTGTTTTTCTGCCCTCGAGTAGCGACACTAATCATATTAATCTCGTAGACCTGAAATGAGGAAGATGGTTGGGATAAATCATGGTTTTCAAGAGGTGGGGTTGTAATAATGATAGATCTTGGTGAGGCGGGGACAGATGGTAGAGGAGAGGGAATTGAAGCTAAAGGTCTCTCCCTTCGTAAGTTGTCTTTCTTAACCTTTCTATCTGGGAGAGGTGACTGACGAAGGATGGTTTTTAAAGCTTTGATCCCTCCACATCATGTCCCGTGTGCGGTGATAGGCGCAGATTTTAGACTCATCATAACTTATCTGGCCGAGGTTTAGACGGGTCATAAGGTCTAAGTGGGGTAGGGAAATGGTCGCATTCTCCACCAACATAGCAAGGATTTTGGCGTAAGATCCTTTGAGTGGGTCAAAATCGGAGGAGAGGGTATTGGTCATGCGGGTTTTGGTAATGTTTGGGCGTGGTTGGTTCGTGATAGGTTTTGGTAATGTTTGGGTGTGGTTGGTTCGCGGGTGGTGGTTTAGCCGAGGGGTGTCGACACGTGGTTTTCACTAAACGTGGTTTCTTCGGGCACGCAGGTTATGTTAGATGATGAGGCCACAGATGATGTGGTATCGTAAAACAACCACGGGAAATAGGAGAGTGACCGAAAACAAATCTTTTGATGATGGAATTTGTTTAGGGTCGATAGGTGGACAGGATACGCGGAGTGACGGTGTTGTTATACCCTTTGATCTCTGTATAGGTGCGGAAGGCGTAGGTCGTTTTGAAGAAAACGCAGGAGGTATGATATATTGATGTAAGGTAGAGGGATGAGGTCCTAATATGGAAAGTGGGTATGACGATGAGGGTTTTGATTGTGATGGAGGCACAAATTGAGTTTGTCTCCTAGGTGGCGGGGCGGATTTATTTTTGGATAAATCAAGCCGCTTAGGTGGGTGTGTTAGACTGGGTATGGGCAAGGTCCCAAGCGTAGGGGAAGATTTGGCTAAGTTAATAGAAGTGGACGGGGCATTTGGTAGAGGTGAGGGGGGTGAAGGTGAGAACATGGGCATTTTAAGCTTCTGTAAGCACTTCGGGTATATGGTGGAGGCCTCAGAATCGGTCATTTGCATTTGAGTAGAATAAGGGGTACTCAAACGTTCCCATAGGATTCGCTATCTTCCGGAGAATGACAACCTTCAGTTTGAATTGTAAATTTGGTACTAAGAAAGGTAGGTTGTGATTCCACCCACCGTGGGCGTGATACAGGGGGGTAGATGAGGTACCGTATCAATAGATATTAAGAGGTCGACCGGTTGTTGAAAAAAGATTTAGGCGATGAAGGACTAATAGGCAGGAGGGCATGTTTGAGAGGGTCTCACATGGTTAAAGAATTTAGTGATGTCGGTGCAAGAGATTTCTCGCCTAAGGATGTCAAAAGGAGTGGCGACCCTCCTCTTGTCAGGCAAAAGAGCGGTAGAGGGAGACGTCTGGGAAATAGATAAATTAGATAACATTCTGCTCACAGCCTCAGTAGGGATGTGGTATAAGAAGACTCATTGATGGGAAGAGAAGTCTGGGCAGTTAACTCCTTTATAGGTAAAGGAATGATTTCGCTTTGGCTTGATGGTGGTAAAGGAGGTTCGGGCTCCCGTGTTAGTGAAGAGGCTTGATTCAAAATTTTCTCGATAGAGGCTTTTGGCTGGGTATCGAAGACTGCATGGATCTCATGAACACTCTCCTCGGCTAAGATATCCTGGTTTGTGTTACTGTTGGGAGAGTGATTCGGGAATGGCTTGTTGAAGATTTTCAAATTTCGGTTGGCAGGGGCGTTAGGATTATCGAGGGCTATATCCCCTGCATCAACCATTTCCTGCACTATGTTTTTCAACATCTTGCAGTTTTCATGACTGTGTCCCTTCACACGGTGGAAGTTACAGAAGTCATTTTCTTTGTACCAGGAAGGTATGGCGCGAGTGGAATCAAATCCGAATGAGGTTTAACAGGAGGTAAGGTAATGGCTCCTGCTTTGAGCAGTTTTTCCAATATCACACCATATGTCTCCCCCAAGGGAGTGTAGTTGATGGGTTCCGCTTTATACTTATAAGTGGTTTTTGGCGGGGTATTGGACGGTGGTTGGGATTTGACCGTCACCGCGTGGACAGCTCCTTTTGATTTAGAAGAAGTGGACGCGTGAGGAGTGGTGGTATTTGGTTTATTGGTGGAATCTGTAGTTCGGAAAGTGGAGTTTTTGTTGCGCAACCGCAATTTCTCTTCCTCTAAGGCTCGAATTTCTAATTTTCGAGCCATAGTAAAGGCCTCGTCGAATGTACGGAAAGTTTGAATTTGGAGGGTAGGGGAGATGTGCTTAGCGCAGGCCCGCGTAAATAGTTCGATAAGTTCAGTTTGAGGCAAGGCATACGTAAGTTGGTTGATAAGGCCCCGCCATCGTCCAACGAAATCTGCGATAGATTCGTCTTCAAATTGTCAGATGGCATAGAGGTCGGTAATAGATACTTTCTTGGCAATGTTAATGGAGAAATGATCCAAGAAAGATTGGGCTAGTTGGTTAAAAGAGAAGATTGAGTGCTGGGTTAAAGCACTGTACCACTCCAAGGCAGGTCCTGATAAGGACATGGGAAAGGTGCGGAGTAACAAGGCATCATCATGGGCAATCAAATAACAAGCATGTCTAAATGATCGCAAGTGTTGTTGAGGATCCTCTTTACTATTAAAACGAGTAAATTTTGGCAACTCCCATTGAGGAGGATATGAATGAAGGGGGACAGAAGGGTGAATGGGCTCCCGACAAACTTGCTCGTATGTCAAGGCGCTACGACTTCCTGAAACAGAAGCCTCCAGGTTTTGCATTTTGTCCATCATTTGTTTAATTAGATCAGTAGTTGGATGAGATGATGGTGTGGTTGTGGTAAACGGAGGCAAATTGGACCAAGGACCACCGCTAGACACTGGTGGGGTTAAGTGTTGATAAGGTGTGGAGGATGAATATGTTGAGGCGACCGAATAGGGATGTCCCATATAGGATGTTGAGGTCACTGGATACGTGTATGGGAATGAAAAGGTAGGCGGAGCTTGAGAAGGAAAGCTCGTGTGGATAGGTGGCAGAGAGCAAGTCATGAATGGAGCAGTCTGCAAGAGAGATGAGGTAGGGGCGGTCGGTGGTAATGATATGTGGGGTCCAAGATTAACAAAAGGAAAGCTAATCGGGGTCGTATGAACCTCTGAAGCCGTCGGATTGGGAGACGGGGCTAGAGATGCAGGAAGCAAGGCGGTATTATCAGGCGGAGTGGGAGCTAAATGAGCAGCTATACTGATAGGCATACCGACAAGGAGCTGACCATCAGGCATACGGTCAGGGGTATGAGACAAATAGTATTGTACAGCGCTAGAATTAGCATCCGAAAACTTGGCAAAGTCCTTATCTCCCACAGGAATTTTAGGAACCTCGCTGGTATCCGTAGGATTTCCCACAGAATGTGAAGGGGGTGATTCAGCAAAGAAACAGAGCAAGCATGTGAAACCATAGCGGCGGCTTGCTTTCGAGTGATAACAACCATGGACAGAAGTTCACAGTAGGGTTTCAATCTGTCAGGAATAGAAACAAACTCGACTCGCAAAATTGGTAGGTCCGGTTTGTCGAATTGAAAAGACAAGAACCGATATCGGCCTAAGAACCGATGTCGGTTATACTATAGCCGACGCCGGTCGTAACCGATGTCGGTGTAAGAAGTCCGGGCTAACAAGATATAAAAAGGTCTAATTTGATTTTTAACAACGTTTAGTATACTTGTCCAATTATTGATCACGTAAGATTGTGGTATGAGAAAGAAAACAGAACTACAAACAAGCAAGATGCACACGCAAATCCAGAGACTAACCCTAGGGTTAATTTTAATTATCGTGGGCTTATGCCTTTAGACGTAGAATGATGTCGGAATCCTAAACAAAAGACTTAGGGGAAATGTCAAGTTGTTTTGGCTTATAAGGTTACCTCAATCGAGGGGAGGAATACCGCGGAAAAAGGGGGGATGTTTGAGCTGTTGTGTTAATTGTGAAGTGATTTGGTATGTGTTGTGCAGTGAAAGTAAGATTAATTTCCTGTCAATACCGTGGATATCACCCCCACGTGTACGACCTGTTACTTAATCTACGTTCACTAGAATTGAAAAACAACAAGCAGGAATGCAATGCACGTGTTTTAAACCCAAATCAAAAATTATGTTTGATGAAGCAAGAGAGATGACTTTCACTAATGCGAAACTAGGAAAGCAAGACAAATTCTTTACGAAATATATAACAAAAGCAGCAACAACAAGTATGCTTCCTAAAATGAAAATAAGCAAGAGAAACAGAAACCCAAAATGGGTCCCACCGGGCGTGCCAAAATGTTTCACTCGGAAATGTTTCGTTCCTTTTAGAAACAGATAAGGTTAGGGGCTAGGAGGAATACCTGTAGAATGTCGAGATGGTGTGCGCATCAGTAGAGAAAGATCAGCCGATCGAAGAACTCCTTTTTGTCTTGGAAGGACTACCTGCAAATAAGAACACAAGACCACAAGATTTTAATTAGACAATAAATGAGGGAACTGCCTTGGGCCCAGGAAATATAAAACTTCCTTTCGAAGGTGGTCAGCCTCTCGCTAATATGAATTAACACAAAAGACTCGTAAGATATCAATTAAGTTGTTTCGCTGAACCGGGTAGGGAAAGGCTGGTTTTCTCGTTTTGATCGAGGAACCGATGCCGCCATCGATAACCGATGCCGCTTACTCGATAACCGATACCGGGGTTCTAGGATCTTCTTGGTAGCTATGGTGTTTGTAAGGCTGGTTTATGGATGATATTAGGAAATGAGATGATGAGGGGTAAAGGAATGACAGTTAGATGCAATGGCACGTTGGGTAGTGGATTCAGAAACGGATTTAGGAGGACTGAGATTCAAGAAGCATAAGAAATGTTATAACAGAGGACATGCAAGATGTGACTTACTGGTTTTGACCAAGATGCAAGCTGATCTCCTTTGCTGTAAACACTTCTGGTATTTCCACTCGTCTCTGCTCGGTCAAGTGAAGATCTGGACTCTGTTTCTCGCTCCCAATGCTCTCTCGATCCGTAAATCCTTCCCCGATCCCAAAATGAAATTCCGATCCGTTGTTTTGGTTTGGGGAGCCCATTTACAGGGAACCGATGGCGGTTGCGTAACCGACGGCGGTCGAGTAGGAACCGGCATCGGTAAGGAAAAAGTAGGCTATTTTTAGTAAAATAGCCCACCTTCCCTGCTTTTCTCCCGAGAGATCAGCCATGGGCTCGGCCAAGTGACTAGAAGGTCGGTTTTGGGTGCGAGAAAGGGGTCATTAGTTATGGGTGTAGGTGTGGACCAAGTTATGGGTCTTAATTAGGTTAGTTTTAGGGTTAGGGCTAGGTCATGATGAAGTGGCAAAGTGAGGTGGTAGGTAGGGTGATGGAAATATGAATTCACGGTGGTTTAGAGTTGACCTTCACATTAATTTGTTTCTAGGAGAAGCAATGCTGAGAAATATGAATCGTTTCATTACGCACGTAATAAACCTTCATGTCCTGGTTCAGGGAAATTTTATGAAGCCTTGAATAGTGTGACTCCAATCCATCGTACACGGTAGTGAATATTTGTTTCGTGCAGCTGCTTGTTTAAATGCTTGAAAGAAAGGCTTCTACTGTACTACACATGCATGCTTCCTGTGGTTGATCTGTTTCGCGACCACCGAATGCTCAGAGCATGAATCGGAGTTGGGAGAAGTATGCTGGAAAAGGTGAACTGAATGGGATCTGGAAGAAGTATCTTGCAAGCGTGAACGTATCAATCGAGTCATCCATTCGCTTGCATGCTGAAAAGGGGAACCGATCGAGAGGACACATGCTTTGCTTTGTGAGGAACAGTATCAATGCTTCATGAGGAAACCCGTGTCTTCTATAAGCTGCGATTATGGTATTCCATGAGAAGGCATCTCTTTCTGGAAATGCAGGTCTACAATAGTTGAAGATATGTAGACAGGTTTGACAGAGGATGTTCTACGTGGTAAGAAAAATGTGTGGAGCTTTGAGCGTAGAACCGTGTCATACTCGATTTTGGCCAGGCTAGACCACTATGTCCAATCCTATTAAACACTTCAACTGCCTCATTCCCACGTTCTCGACTTACCTTTCGTGTGACTCGCACAACATGCTTTGATCCTATTTACATGGCCCGTGCGGAATTCTGATCATGGTTTGCCATCTTAATATTTCCCCTTTGGTTGTGTTCCCCTGAATCTCCCCTTCACGGAGTGAACAGCTTGGAATGTCATCTTAATATTTCCCATTTGGCATACCAACTCTGAATTCCGCATAACGGCTTGGCCACACCAATCCATGGGCCCCGACCTTAGCTTTGCCACGCAAACTTGGCAATTTGACCCGATTTCTCCACTTTTCCACCAGCGCGGGATCTTCATGAATCTTCTCCTACCGAGTTTTCCTTCAACAAATTTGAGGATAACATTAAACTCTCAGTGCAAACATTTCAGCTGTAGCTTGTAAGGTGTGATAATTCCGATAGAATCCTTTATGCTCACCAATCTAGTGACTCATTGAAGATGCTCATATAATTGCAAAGAAAATTGTGCCTCATGAATATTCTGATATGAAATAGTCCCACCTCTATGAGATTCGCTTCCATGAGTTACATCGTAAAACAAGTAAGATCTCGATAGAGAGTCTTTGTAATAAATTTCCTCAGGTCTGCTGGTAACACTCTTACTGTCACTTGATCGATTTTCACAAAAATATCTTGAAGGAAAATCCCAAATTTGAGGATGCATTCGATGCTGAATAGATAAAAACATTGTTGGATGACTTGCTTGCTGGAAGTGCTAAAAAAGGCTTCTACTATACTGCAACATGTCAACTGCCTGTGCACCAAATGCTCGGCCGAGGAAGGTCTGAACACCATTATAATTCGCAGCTCTTTTTAAAATTTTGGTTTGACTCAATTTTACATGGGTATTCCATGGTGCTTATACTATCTTCCTGGGTCGATAGAAGTCCTTCCATTATGTAAGTGACAAACCGAGATTCAATGATGTTGAACCTCCCATATCTGCATAATTTCATATCATCTCGGTCAAACAAGATAATTCTCCCAAGTGGTTGGTCGAGCACTGTCTTAATGGATTAAACCTGGCATCATGTTGACTTTGACTCTCCCTAACTTGGCCTTCAGATCTTTTTTCATCGATCTCCACCGAGATCCTCATGCAGTTCCTTTCATTTGTCATTTTTCAACGAGCTATATTTTGCATTAACAAGACCATCGTCGAGCTCTTACAACCGAGAGTCTCTCTTGAGATGATTTCGAGATGACTATCAATTTGACACCGGTTCTTTAACAACTTGACCTGAACTCTTCACCGAGTTGAGATCAACCGGTGCCTTTCGATGCTTGAGGTGATCTCTTCATATGTAATTTAGGAATTATTTTTAATTATTGCATCTCGATAATAACCGAAGGTGGGTTCCCGGGACTATTATTTCATTATGAACGTGTGAGAACCCCTTGTCCAATCTTGTCGGTGTGTAAAATTGGATAACATTTTTGGCGACCTCTCGGGGATGATTGCCTGCTAAGCATGATTCTAGTAGCCTTGAGTCATCCATTGGGCATGGAGTCTATGTTGGAATCCTCGAAAGTAGTATGATTTTCTTTGACACATCCCAAAATCTCCTTGAACATTGCCGATATCCTAGACCTCCCTAGAATGCTAAGCATGAAGTATACTGAATCATAAATGCTTGACATCCATGGAACACTACAAAAATTTGAATGAAGAAGATTTTGAACTGTTATGGAGACCTTGAACCTTCTTCTCCTTGACACCTTCCAATTATGAAACAATGTGCAGAACAACACAAAACACAACAACAAGGAAAGAAAAACAACAACACACAACAATGTGCATAAGCACTTGGAGGAAAAACCTAATTTAACTATACGGGGGTGGAACGCTTCTCAAAACAAGCTTTGAGATGTATTCCATTCACGTGAATGGGCGCTTCTTCTCCATTGAGCCTAGATAGATGAAATGAATTTTCCTCTTTGCAACTTGTGATGATGTATGGCCCACTCCAGAGAGTGTTAAAATTTGGTATGCTTGCCTGGTTTGGCCCTGTCTTCATCCCATTTGAGAACTAAATCTCCCTCTTGAAAACACCTGTTGGAGGCCTTCTTATCAAAATATTTCTTAACTTGAGCCTGATGCTGCTCCAAAGTTTTCATAGCCTTGTCTCGTACTTCCTCTAACTCTATGAGTTTGTAAGAAACCTTACCTGTCAGAGGATCACTTTCTATAACTTCAAGCTGATGAGTTAACTCCAAAGAAGGTAACTCCAATGAGAGTGGGAGTTTTGCCTCTCTTCCATATACAAGAATGAAAGGAGAATTTCCAATGGCCCTTTTAGGTGTGATTCGATCTCGCCCATAAGGCGCCTTAAGTGTGTATGCCAAGTCCTCTTGTTAGTCTCCATTATGCGCTTAATAATCCTTATGAGGTTTTTGTTGCTAGACTCAGCCAATCCATTTCCTTGAGGATAGTAATTGGACGAAGTTTTGAGGTATACCCCATTTTTAACAGCCCATTCACTTAATTTCATACCAAGAAAATCCAGTGCATTTTTTGAAATGACTGTAAACGGAACACCGAATCTCGTCATTATACCCTCTAAAAAATCAAGAACTACCTTTTCATTGCTCTCTTTTAATGCTACTGCCTCTGTCCATCGAGTAAAATAGTCTGTTGTAGTAAGGACCCATTTATGTCCGTCACTGGATGGAGGATTAATCATTCCGATGAAGTCCAATCCCCATTGAACAAAGGTTTGATCCACTTGAATTGGATGCAATGGAAGAGCTACCAGCTTCTGCTTACCTATGAAAAAGGCACATTCTTTGCATTTCCTTACCCAAAGATGGGCATCCTTGAATAAATATGGCCAATAGTAGCTGGCTCGCATGATCTTGGTAGATGTTGTTCGTGCAGAATAATGTCCTCCAGATAGGCCATTATGAAACTCTTCTAGTATCTTACATCGACTGTTATGGTCCAATGCACCAAAGGAGGACGTCGTTCAAATCTTTTCGAAAGAGAACACTACCTACCAAAACATATGGGATAGATTGAAGATGGAAAGTTCGTCTTGCTTTTTTATCCATGTTTGCTTTGGGTATGCTCCTGAGAAGATGAAATTCTTCATTTTGGATAACCAATCAGCTTGATCAACATCCTCATCAGTATTTAGGAGTGTCACGTCCTCATTACTTTTTGATTCCATGTCTGCTGCAAGTTACTGACATAAACCCTTACCTCTGACAAGTTTAGTGACTTTGATGTGCACGTCATACTCCATTACCTTCGTGATCCATCCAACGCATGCTTTTCGTTCATTTCTTTGTTCAGCAAAAACTCCTTGACACCTAGATGAGACACCATCAAATGAATCTTGTTGTTGGACAACATGTGCTTGAATTTCTTCAAAGCTCGAATAACCGCAAAGACTTTCTTTTCAATGAATGAGTATTTGAACTCGTAGTCTTTGAGGGATTATCAAGAAAGTGATTGGTTGTTCCATCAAAGTTGTTGTTTTGTTGGGTGAGGATCCCTGAAATGCTCTCTTGACCTACAAAAGCATAAAGGATAAAATCTTTATCAAACATGGGGTTCACAAGCATGGGAGCTTGAGAAATGGCTGTTTTGATGGCTTCAAATCTTTCTCGTCCTTCCTTTGTCCATGAGAATGGCATGTTTTTCTTTAGCATGGTTGTCAGTGGTTTAGCCAATGTCACAAATTAAGCGATGAATCTCCGCACGAAATTTATGGTTCCCAGAAAACTCTGGAGGCCCTTCTTGTGACTTGGGAGAGATAAGGACATAATTGAATGAATCCTGGCTGGATCGATTGATATTCCTTCCTGAAACCACATGCCCCAACAATTTTCCCTCATGCACTGCAAAAATACATTTCTTGGGGTTAAGTGAAACCCCAAATTCCCTACACATTTGGAAAAATTTCCTTAGATGCGTGATGTGATCTTACGCATGCTTAGAGTATATAATTATATCATCAAGGTAAACTAAAATAATATCGTTGATTAGTCCCTTAAATGCCATGTCCATGGCTCTTTGGAAAGTAGCTCGGCATTGGACAATATGAATGGCATTTTATTGTAGGCATACGTGCCCCACTTGGTAGTGAAAGCCATTTTGAATTGGTCGGATTCTTGGACTAGGATTTGATTGTAACCTAAATATTCATCAAGCAAAAAAACCTTTGAGCTCCTGCCACCGTTTGAAGGATCTTGCTCCATCGATGGAAGAGGATAATGGTCTTTTAATGATGCACGATTCAAATCCTTGAAATCTACGCATAACCGGATCTCTCCGTTCTTCTTCCTCATGGGCACCAAATTGGCTACCCATGAGGAATGATTCATGGGAAAAATTATACAGGCCTCAATGATCTTGGTTAGCTCCTTTCTCATTAGTGGCTCAATTTTGGGATTAATTGGTCTGCTTTACGACTTAACCGGCTTAGCATTAGGATCCAATTCAATGGTATGTTGTGCTAGACCTGGATCAAAACCACGCAGATCTTTATAGCTCCATGCAAAGATGTCATGATACTCTTGACAAAGTTTGATGAAAGCTTCTTTCTCTTCAGAAGTACACACTTTTCCGATCTTAAGAAATTTTTCATTTGATACTTCAACTTCCTCAAAATATTCTTCTCTGACCACCATGTTAGGGCTTTGTCTTGTGGCTTGGTCATCTGAATTGAAAATGGATTCCAAAGTGACTAAACCTTTTGGTAACTTGTTGCTTTTCAATTAAATAATTTTCTCACCATATGACTCCTGAAACTTATCTTGATTCTTTGTAGCAAACTCCGCCTCTTCTTGTAGGAAGAGGACAATTTGTTTGTCACTATCAAACACTTGCCAACTACTCACATTATCAGGGACTGCTGGTCAAACCACCATTTTAACAAATTTCTGCCCTTCTTTCATGATATCAACCGGTATATTGTATTGTGAACCAATTGTAACAAACCTATCTCGCATCTTGATTTTGATCTCTAGGATTGCATGGATTCCAAAAGCTTCAAAATCTTCAATC